>JACCIC010000025.1:0-600000 GCA_018907035.1 Sycobia sp. Sy_11
CCAATTCCTAGATGACCGGCAGTAGATCGTTATGTACTTCGTTTAGTACTCTATGTTGCTCGGATTTCGGTACACAGATCTTCCATTGCAAATTTTCACTCGTATCATTGAAGTCTAATGTGTGTAAAAATATGCTTATATAATCTGCCATTAATGATACAAAAATCGGGGTAGTTTTCAGGATCACTCTCCACATTTTTGTACATTTTTTCGTACCAATCTGCTATTTTAATTGTAGTTGCTTCGACGGCTAGCGGCTGTCGAGATAAAGTATCGGCTAATAAATTATCTTTTACCAGGACGATATTTAATTTCGAAATCGTACTGGCTTAATTCAAGTGCCCAGCGGGCTAATCGACCGGAAGGATTCTCTATGTTATTAAGCCATTTCAGCGATTGATGGTCGGTGAGTACAATAAAATGATATCCTTCAAGATAATCTCGAAATTTCCACACACCCCATTTTAATTGCTAGACATTCTAGCTCAGTGGCGGAATAGTTTTTTTCGGCTGGGGAGAGTGTTCGACTTGCAAAGGCGATGACTCGTTCGTTGTTCTCATATGCTTGAGTAAGCGCAGCTCCCAATCCTTCTTTACTGGCATCCGTTTGCAGGATAAACGGACGGCTCCAGTCTGGACAGGAAAGGATGGGTGCGTTTGTGAGAAGCTGCTTGATTTTGTCAAATGCATCTTGCTCGGTTTCTCCCCAGGTCCACTTAGCTTTTTTTCTAGTAAGTCGATGTAGTGGTGCGGCAACATTCGAGATATCTTTAAGAAATCGTCTGTACCATGATATTAGACCCATAAATCGCTGAATTTCTTCATGTTTTTCGGTGGTGCTAAATTTAGTACAGCAGCCACCTTTTCCGGATCGGTTTGTAGACCGTTTTTGTCTACAATATGTCCTAAATATTTTAGACTTGAGCGGGCGAAATGGCATTTATCCGGATTAGGTTTTAATTTCGCTATTCTTAATCGGTTGAAAACTTCTTTTAATTTTTGTAGATGTTCCTCAAACGTAGACGAGACTACTACGATGTCGTCTAGATATGCGAAAGCATACGGAGCCATTTCTGGAGTAATCACTCTGTCTAAGAGTCGTTGGAAGGTAGCCGGTGCTGAGTGTAAGCCAAACGGCATTACATTGAATTCATATAGGCCTTTTCCGGCGACGGTGAAGGCAGTGACAGGACGGCTTTCCGGTGTTAGAGCTACTTGCCAATATCCATTTTTCAAATCTAATGTGGATAGATATCGGGCTCCTCTTAGCTTGTCTAGTGTCGCATTAATTTGTGGAAGAGATAAGCGTCTTTCTTTGTAACTTTATTTACTTTTCTGAAGTCCACACAGAATCGTGCTTTTCCGTCCTTCTTTTTTACAATAACGACTGGTGAACTCCACGGACTGTTTGATGGTTGAATTACGTTTTCGTTTAGCATTTATCAACTTCCTGATTGATGATTTCTTGCATGGCCGGATTTCTTGGCCGATATTTCTGTTTAATAGGTGTTTTTTCTTCCACGACGATTTCGTGTTGCAGGAGCGGAGTAGGACCTTTGATAAAGTTAAATTTATCCATCTCTGTTTTTAAAAAATTTTCTAATCGCTGACGTTCGGTTGGATTTAAATTCTGTAGTCCGTACGGTGTATCAATTGTACATACCTGATGTATTTGATTGTTTACTGATTTATTTATTTCACAGTTGTTTAATATTATACGGATTTCAAGTTTTTTAGAGTATCCATACCTAAGAGCATAGGATGGCTTAATCCATTCATTACTAAAAATTTTTGTTGAAATCTTTTTCCTTGTACATATATTGGTCCATAAATATTTCTTCCAAGGCTTATTCTGAGCCATTTGCCAAGACTGCAATTCGATTACTTGGCTCAGTATGCCATCCGAATTTCATACAGATTTCACTCAATTGTTCACTCACATAGGAGCTTACAGATCCCGTATCCAAAGGGCTGACACTTCGTAATCGCCAATCATTACTCTTACAAAATGTCTGTTGTCAGTTTCTATTTCTAGTTGTTGTTGTTGGGCCGAGCTAGGTTCGGTGTGGGCTCGGCCCTCCTGGCGTTTCCCGACGGGTGACACTTGCAATCACGAGTGTATACATTATCACGACCACAATATGAACAAAAGATCTTTTGCTGGTTTGTGCACTTAAAACGATCGTGGCCCGTTTGTTTGCACTTCCAGCAACACTTAGTTCGGTCGTATACTGAAGCAATTTTATTGTTAAAATTATTTACTCGGATCTCCGGTTTTCTTGTTTTATATTCTGGTGTGGAGGTGTGATTTTTCGTAATTTTCTGTCTCTCATACTGTTTTTTGGTTTCCAGATACTCTTCTACTTGTTGAACGATATCTGACGTTGTTTTGACGTCATCACGACGAATATGTAATCTATATTCGGCGAGCATATTGTAGTACATTGTTTCGGTTTTCTGTTCCTCCGAAAAACCTCCTCGACGTCTCATTAGTGTAATTAATGAATTATCGAATGCACGAATGTCTTCATTAGGTTCTTGTACACGATTATGGATCTGTCGATCAAGATTTCGACGTTCGCTAGGTGACAAGTAGAATTTTCTCAACCCTTCTTCTAATTCCGAGAACGTTTTAAAATTTGAGGCATAATTTCTATGCCATAATTGTGCATCACCTCGCAATAGTTCCGGGAATCCATTCAAAATTTGTTGTTCGGATAAATTATATGCTCTTTTCAACTCATGGATCCTTTCGAGGAAAGAGTGTAGGTTTTTGCCATCAAAGTGACAATTCCACTTTCTCATTTGGTCCATCACTTTGGCGTTTTCGTGTGCAGCCGACGGTTGTTGCACGTATACAGTAGCAGGCGGAGTGCTAAAAGGTGTGTTCGCAGCTTGGTGTGCCACGACTGGACTGGACGTTGATGCAACTGCTTGTTGGTTTAATAGTTGTATACGTAATTGACGAAATTCTTCCTCAATTTCTTCAAGATCTTGAGTTCGATTTACATCTTCGTTGAAGTCTTTTTCGTCTTCTGGTTTGTCGAAAAAGAGCTCCGGGTGAGCTCGTACATATGAAATTAAATTTTGTCGCAAATACGCTTTTGTACCTTCTATTGGTAAATTGTTTTTAACGAGTTCTCTTTCAATTTTCTCTTTCGTTAGTTTATAGATCCAGCTTACGCGTGGTTTTGCCATTTTAGCAAGATTTGAAATTTATATATTTGTAAAAAAAAATATACTGTGTAATATTTTAATTCTTTCTGAGATGGAAAAAATAATTCCTTTTTATTTTATTTATAAGAAAACTATTATCTTAGTTTTCTATTTTCAAAACGATAAAATTTTTAAATAAATTTCGATTTGTATTACTTCGTGCTTCGGCTCAGCCCGCCTTAGCACCTAGTCGCTCAACCCGCCACTAGGCTCTTTTCACACAAATCGAAATACGGTTTTTTATAAACAATTAAAAAAAATTCCGCTTAAAGAAATTATTCTGTAATTTCAGAAATAATAAACTTTATTCAAATTAAATTTTTTTTTTTTTCGGATTTATACTAGTCCCTGTTCGGGCGCCATGTAACGTTCCTATCCCCCTCGGGATAGCCTACGCGGTATCTTCCCAGGGTAGTTTTGAGAGGGGAGGAAGTTTTTCAGGATTGGACGGCGGTTTCAGGAAAATAATATTACACGAACACAGTATATAATTTTTTTATAACAAAAAATATAAATTTATTTACGAAAAAATAAATCAGCTCCTCTATCTACAGGATTCTGAAACAAATCAATATAAACACAAAAAAATAATTAATAAAGGTAAACTATAGCTAGATCTATATATTTATTTGTATAAATTTTGCGCTATTTTCCGCAATGCCTCTAATATTCGGCGCTAGTTTCCGCACGAATACCCGGTGTTATTTTCCACGCGGGGATTTAATGAATCGAGACAGGTTGATTTGAAAGGGAAAAAAAATAAGGAACAAACTTAACTCCGCTGGTCTTTTGAGGAGCGCCTCGCAACCAGGATCAAGAGTTAAGGGGAGAATTTCTGGTCTGGATAAGTAAACTGCTGGTCTTTTGAGGAGCGCCTCGCAACCAGGATCACGTTTACTTAAGGATAGGTAAAGTTATTAGCCGTCTGTCTTTTAAGGAGCGCCTCGCAACAGAGATCAAGCTAATAACTTCGGAGAAATTGGTAAATGTAAGGATAAGTAAACTGCTGGTCTTTTGAGGAGCGCCTCGCAACCAGGATCACGTTTACTTCGGAAAGGTAAATTATTAACCGTCTGTCTTTTGAGGAGCGCCTCGCAACAGAGATCAAGTTAATAATTTCGGAAAGGAAAAAAGTCAGGATTAAATCGAGCTCTGGAAAAGGTATTAGCTCCGGGAGGAGTTCGTGTGAAACAACTTCGGGGCAGTTGGTTCACCGGGCGAACTGCCGATTTTGCCTTTTGCGGGCCTTTTTATAGCAAAATAATCGGATAATTCCGTCGCCGCTCGTTTAATTTCGGACGAGGCGCCGAATTATAATAATTATATTAATAATAACAATAATTATAATAATAACAATAGTAATCAATAATAATTATAATATTCAATAATAATTATAACAATTATTATTTTGTATTTCGTTATTATTAGCAGCCTGTGTGCTGCGTACAATAATAATACACATATACACAAGTTTAAATATTTATATACATATATTTATACATTATGTGTACATTAAATTATTTGCTTTAGTTAATTTAATTAAATACAGCGGGTGCATTCGTTTTTGGACACCCGTTGTATATGCTGGTATTCGCGCGTTCGCTACATTGGTTGCGGCTCAGGCTGCTCAGTGAGAGCGTATAATAGTGTGCGTGCGACATGTATTAGAGGGGATAGCGGCCGCCGGTCTAATACATTGAACGCGCGTTCTCTTGCCGCGCGCAGTGTATCCCCTCTACGGCATACGCTGTACTTAACTTAGTGGTAGAGAGAGAGACTAGATATCGCGTTCTCTCTCTACTTGTTCGAGTTTCGGCAGTTGCGACGACTACCTTCTTCAGTAGTCGTCGCGACCTTTGCCCGGTTTTCGGTGTTTATTTGGTATATACGCGAGTCTTAATTTAATCATTATAGAAATAATATGTTTAATATATTATTTCTAATAATATTCGATATTCTTTCTTGTAAATTTATACATCTAATTCCGTGTATGTATTGTAAAATACATCCACTGAATTAGATGTAATACTATCTCAAATTTTAACGTGTAACATGAGTCCTTTGTTCGAAGTAAATTTGCGCGGCCATGTTTTTGGCCGTCGCAAAGTCAATGAGACTTAAACAAGTCGCGAGTACGAGTACAGCAGATTCTACAAGTGAGCCACGACGACCACAAGAAGTTGCAACATCAACACAAATAAAGTAAGATCATCTCGATCAGATCCTTCTCCGTTTATCCTCCCCTCTCCCTTAAGCTTCTATTATTAAAAATAGTAAAATCTAGTGAATAAAAACATGAGTGAGGCACAATATAATGCGCTCATAAAATCGCGCGGCGTTGTAAAGGGGAGTGTCACAAAACTAATTAATTTTTTCGTAAATAATCTTAATGCTGACATTCACGATGTAGAACTGCGAAAAATTAAATTAGAAGAATACTACAAGTCATTTAATACTCTGCAAGCAGAGATCGATAATATTATTTTGCAAGCTAGAGATAGGGAAGCACTTGAAAATCAACAAGATACTGAACGTAATCTGTTTGAGAAACAGTATTTTAACTGTGCGCGAGTAATTAGTGAGCGAGTACATATATTAAAAGTGCCCGTTAATTTACGTAGTAACACGAATAGAATCGCGCCAGCTCAGAACGTAACTATACAACACGTAAATTCGTTGCTGCTCCAACTTAAGATAGCACCATACGACGGAAATCCGCTTGAGTGGATATTTTTTAACAACGCATTTCAGTCGTTGCCGCGTAATGTCAGTACTATTCCGACCTCACAAAAGTTTTATTTATTACGTGATCTGTTACGCGGAGATCTAATTTCAATATTAGATCGGCTTGAGTGTTCCAATGAAGACTATGAACTTGCATGGGATTTACTCAAGGAACAATGTGATAAGCCGCGTAGAATTATAAGTCCGCATTTGCAAGCGTTATTTGATTTGAATTCCATTACGAAAGAATCACCAAGTAGTTTAAGAGCCTTGAGAGAAGCTGCGCAAAAGCATGTCAGTTCCCGTAAATTATTACAAGAACCAATAGATCAGTGGGACTCGATTTTAAATTTTATAATTACACAGAAATTGGATAAGGTAACGCACAGGACATGGGAATGTTCTCTCAGAGACAAGGATAAACCTACATTCAATCAATTAATGAATTTTATTTCTATACGCGAGCGCGGTGATGATAATGAGTCAGTTAGCTTTTCAGTAAATAAACATACTACCAATAAGGGTGCTCATCATTTAAAATCAGTAAATACATCGCGCGGGATTTCACTTGTAAGTACGCAACGGCAATTCGCGTGTAATTTTTGTGAGGCGCCGCATAGCATCTGTACCTGTCAAGCATTTTTGAATTTGATGCCTATTGAGCGGAATAATGCAGCGAAACATAATAAGTTGTGCTTGAATTGTTTGCGCGATAACCATCCTACACTCAAATGCAATTCATCGGCCTGTAGAAAATGCCACAAGAAGCACAACTCATTATTGCATATAGATCATAGTTCAACTGCACAAACATCGCATATATTCACGCAAGAGCACCCGGCCACGACAAGCGCTTGTGCTAAAATCGCGACTACACTGACAGCGACGGTAGATTCGGAAGCTTTATTGGGAACTGCGTGCGGATATATACTGGATCAATTTAAAAAGCCACATGAATGTAGAATATTACTTGATGGGGGCTCGCAAACAAATTTTATCATAAGGATAATATCAGAAGGATTTCTGTCATATCTAAACTTAAAGGGGGGGAAGTAAACGTGCCAGTAACGGGACTCAGAGAATTGATAACCCGTGCTAAATCAAAGGTTTCAGCGGTAATGCGATCGCGAGTTAATAATTTTAAACAGGAATTGGAGTTCATGGCGTTACCTACTATTACAGGCAGTCTTCCATCGCACAAAATTAATAAAGGTATACTACAGATATCACGAAATCTTAAATTAGCTGACCCGGAATTTGACAAACCGGCACAAATAGATGCGTTCATAGGCGCGACAGCCTTTTACAAATTATTATGTAACGGGCAATTTTATTTAAACTCACGTGCAACGGTAGTTTGTCAAAAAACCTTACTTGTTTGGGTTGTCATGGGTGAAGCAGACGTTTTAACGTCGAGCACTGAAAGGGCGATATTTTGTAATCTTGTGGCGGATTTAGATAAACAATTAGCACGTTTCTGGGAAATTGAAGAAGTTTCAACTAAACGTCATAAAAGTAACGAAGAAAACTTATGCGAAAAATTGTATGGCGACACTACTAATCACAAGGACGGGCGATATATAGTACAATTGCCTTTCAATGAATTTAAGAATCAAATTGGCGAATCATATTCTATGGCACTTAAGCGATTCTATACGCTTGAGCGAAAGTTAGACAGAAATCCAAATCTGAAGGCCGAATATATAGAGTTTTTGCACTTACGAATATTTACACTGTGACCATATGAAAAATATTTCAAAACAAAATCAGATTGACGAGGGTTGTTATATACCACATCATGCCGTTGTTAAGGTCAAAAATCTCACAACAAAGGTATGCGTAGTTTTTGATGCCTCCGCGAAAAGTGCATCTCAAATAACGCTTAATAACGCGTTGTTAACGGGTCCCACGGTTCAGGATAAACTTGTGAATATTTTAATGCGTTTTCGGCTTCATAACATTGTTTTTGCTGCAGATTTAAAAAGAATGTATAGTTTGCTGGAATGCAAACTTAGATTGCATTAATTATAAATTTGGCGAATGGTCAGAAGAAAGGCGCGTAACAAAGCGAACAATTTTATCCGAGATCGCGCATTTATATGATCCCCTTAGTTTAGTAGGTCCTGTAATTGAGCCAAACAATTTAATATTATAAACCAATTGTAAAGGTTTCGATATATATACTACTTATTGTACGCACGAAATATATATATATATATATATATATATATATATAATTCAGACGAGATCGAGACACGAAAGAAAGTACATCGATACTCACGCGCTAGAGATAATTTACCCGCGCAGATCTATTTTGGTATACTTTGTTCTTGTGTATATAATAAACGTTCCTTGCTATATAAATTTAAGTTTACTCCAGTTATTTTACTATATCCACACGTCCTTTAGTGTACGGGTGGAGAGAGAGCGATAGTCGAACACTAGTTGTTCATGAATGAGAATAATTTCGCTCAACAAAAACACTTATCTTGTGAAACGACTCGAGTAGGCGAACCTGTTTTAAAAGAAAATACTGATTTGGATCGCATCAATAAGTTCTCCAGATTGACGTCCATTGGTCTCGCGGATATAACTTGCTAGGAGCAATTCCAATTGAAAAAGCTATTAATCGAAATCCGGCCGGCAAGAAAAGCACTAATGGACGTACAACAACAGAGCTTTTCATAGATTTAGTCAATGCTCGCCCAACACGCTTAGCCAGTCAAAAAAATTTAAAAGGAGATGCACTCTCAAGTTAAAGTCTGCTGGTTTTTGAAAGACTGAAATAATCGAACCAACCAGTAGTAGTTAGTCGAGGGCTTGCGATGGTATGTAAACGCAACAGTAAATGTCGATGTTGCATCAATTTCAAAAAGTAAATTTAGTTTCGAAGCTTGATATAAACCCGTTACCTAACACGAATCTGGTTCTAAGAAAGCTTCACGCAGCTAAATATATTTCAACCTTAAATCTGTTCAGCATGTATCATAATATACGACTTTAACAAAAATCTAAGCGATTACAGAATTTATGGTACTTGAAATGACATTTTTTCAATTTGACATTATGGCTTTCGGTCTGTCGAAGGGTGGAGTGTCGTTCCAACACCTAGCAGACAGAATAATCGGATCAAATTTCGAAACGAACACTTTTTCATATCTTGACGATATTATTATCGCAACTGAAACATTCAAAGAATATTTAGACTGGATACGTAATATTCTAAGTCAAGTATATGAAACTGGACTCACGATTAGTTGAAAAGAAAGCGTCCTTGGACATACTGAAGGGGAAATATGCGACACGCCCAGCGTTCACTAGGCTTCATTAGCGTATGAGATATCGAAAACGGGGTTGTCTACGCAGGAAACACCGGCGCATACTTGCGATGCGTTAACATCCGTTCAGGGTAGCTAGTGAGGTCGTCTATGTAAGAATATTTCTTTTTTTATTGCAAATAGAGACATTAATCGAGGAATCTTTTGTTGCTTGATAAACGGAAAGAGCTGCTTGGAGACATGTAGAGACAAGGGTTCGGTCTGTCGATTATTCGACGGGGTTATAGAACCGCCTGCCTCTTTCCTCTAACTTGATTCCTTCTGAAAATGTCCTCTGATATCATTGATGAAGTGGATGAGGAAGATTTGGTTTCAGAAAAGCGGAACTATGTTTTCTTATGGCGCCACAAGTCAATGTTCGGCCCTTCTCGTTCGAAGGGCAACGAATGAGGAGGAAGCCATCCTCATGCTCGATCTCTGAGATTCGAGATCACCCCTTTTAAAGCTGAAGCTGCGAGTCAAGAGGAGATGCGTTCGGATCGAAATCAATAACGTGACCCTGTAGATGGAGCTGCTAGCCCAAGCCATTAACCAGGACCGTCTTTCAGTCCTGTCAGAGCTGGAGTTCTAAGAAAAAAAGAGGTGAGGGCAGAGACGCATTTGAGCTCCATAACGGGAGAAGTGGTCTCCAAGACGTCATCCCTCACTCCTGGGGTATAAGACCTAGAAAACTAAGAGGAACACAACTGCAACGACCCAACACGGATTGTTTGTCCGTCTCTCTCAAAACAGAAGCTTCAGGTATCGGGAGAGACGAGGAATTAAGGGCACCTTTCCCAAAGCTGACTACGTTTTAGCGCATGAAGTAACTACTATTGACAACCTTGGCTAATTATAAAGTTAGGATTGACATCACAGACGCAGGTTCTCGACCTCTGGAAGGAGATGCGGGACCGATCGAGTAGTCGGCAGTAGGTCGGCCCCGTTATATCCTAGACGATTGACAATCTCGAAGAATTGACCAAAACTCGAGAAGAATTCCTGAGAATACGTCGGCAATGCCGGAAAAAGTCAAATTGGGAATATAAATAGCCGAAAAAATAAGAAGAATAAAAAAAAAATAAAAACAAAATTATGGAGCTCATTAAAATACATATTTTTTATTGTATACATGATGGTTTCGATTATTGTAATGATTCCGATTATGACATTACATGATTCGATTACCACAATGATTTCAATTATTGTAAGGGATGTAAACTGCTAACATAGAATATAGTTTATTATTTTTATTTTAATTTATGTTATTTTATTATTATTTTCATTTATTAGTTTTAATTTTTAAGCTAATTAACTTTAGTAATAAGTTTTATTTCAGATTCTTCGGGGGTGATAATAGACAAGGATAGTCTGACTGTCATTATTTTAGTTAATATATTATATTATAATAACTAGAAGACCGATAAAAATATTTATTAATTTAATAAGATAATGCATTCCTTTGATAATCAACTAACTATTTAGTTAAAACTAAAATACATTAAGTACATTATAGTTATTTAGTTTATGAATAATGGTGAATTATTAAATAAGTTATACTTAATAATTATTTTTCTGCCCAGGAAATAATTAGTTGTAACAAGTAAATATTTAGTCAATAACGTTTGACTCTTCTATAAATTCTTTCATTTATTCAAAAAACAGTTTTTGGACTTATACAATAGTTATTTAATATTACTGAATATTTATTTAATTACATGAAACAAATATTTAGTTGTTTTAAAGAAACGTTGCTTTGTTTATAGTATTTTTTTCACTGATACTTCATTTATTCGCTTCTGCTAAATAGTTAGTTAACTTTACTAATTACTCTTATTAAAACTAAAAAACATTTATTTAAATTCAGTTGCTTGTCTCTACAAAATAAGATTAGTTATTTATACTAAATCATTTAGTAGATTTAATTATAATGCTTTTGAATTAACTAAAAATTTAGTTAAATCTACTAAATCTTATTTTTGCTAAATCATTTAGTTAATTTTATTCTTTTTTTATTTCTATCAGTGGAATATTTATTTAAGTTAATTAAATATATTTTACTAATTCCTTTTACTAAATATTTCACAGAAGTAACTAATCTTTTTTTCAGTGTATTATGCACCCTTTGTATGAAGTCACATTTTCTTTTAATAAATATATTTTCTTTACAGTCCCTATATTTCTACTATTCTTTCCCTTACTTGCTTTGGCTTTCGCTTTCCCTCTCTGTTGAACGCAGAACCATTAAGGAATTTCCAAGACAGCGACGTCTACCTAACAACTACTATCTCAAGCTGATAAGCTTTTCCCATGTAAAGCGAGCGAGATTTCTACTCCTTTTCTCTAACCTCCACAGTATTGAGGGCAAAGAGCAGAGATAATAGGGAGAGATTGACAGACCCCATATAACAAGACAGGACGACTTTTCAGCAGCCATGAACGGGCGTCCCCCCTACTTTTTGAAAACATACGCTACATACGCACTCATGAAAAGTGTTCTATAAGATTTTATGTTTCTGTCTGTACTTTAATAGTAGTAACTTTATATATTTTTTTAAAGTTTTTATATATATACGTCCTCAAATTTACAAAGAAAACAATCGTGGAAGTAACTTTATCAACAATTTTAAATTTATTATAACGAATCAAAATGAATGTATCGTTAAGTACCGAACAAAAAGAGAAAAATTCAATAGAGAAGCAGCAGTTTATAGAAAAATGGTTAAATGACATTTCTGATTCGGAGAAATTTACCGTAGCTAATAACAAGAAAAAATTTATTCAACCTTCAAAAATTCGTAAAAAACGTACATTATCTTCCCCACCTACGTCAGCTATAGTAAATACAAATAATTTAGGATCATGTAATTTGAGTTCAATTTCAAATGAAAAACTTCCTATTTCAATAAAAGATGATAAAAAATTATATAAACTAAGTAAAGTAGCTAGATTATTAAGTGATACAGAAGAGATTCAATTTAAATATTCTAATTCATTAAAAACAAATACAATCTTGAACATGGATCATCAAAAAAATTGTATGTTATTTTTGTTCAGATATATTGATTCCTTCTAATAAAAAATTATAGATTAAAGTATTTCAGATTTAAAGGAGTTGTTGAATGTATCTTTATCTGACACATCTGAGATTGCAGAAAATGTTGGAATATCTAATATTTCTAGTATAGAATTTGAATTGAACAATAGCAACAAATGCAATGATTTAACAAAGTATTTAAAAAATTCTCAGTTTATTGAATCAGATTCAAGTGAGAATCAAAGTAATGAAAAGTTAGAAATATGTTTTGAAGATATTGATAGTAAGACAAGCCTAAGTGATGTGATAGAAGAAATTTCAACTGAGATAGTTGGTGACACTTTTTATAAAATGAACGATATGTCACAAAATACATCGAACATGTCTTTGTTTTTTGCAGAAAACTTAAAAGAACCTTTATTATCGTTTAATCCTATGAATCTTAATGACAGTGTGAGTACGTTAAAAAATAATTCAGATTCTGATCAAATTTGTTCATTATTAAATTTTAATAGTGCAACAAACAGAAAGAAACAATCTTCTAAAAAGTAGGAAAAAGTTTAATATATAATAAATAAATGTTTAATTTCAGTACGATTTAATAATAAATATTTTTTATCATTTATAGAGGAAGTTTATTGTATGCATTGTATACAATAATGGCTAAAGAAAGATCCAAAATAAATCTTCTTCGGCACCAATTGTGCAATAAATTGTCTATAGTAACAGATAAGCCATTCATTCTTCTTCAAGTAATCAAACTATTACCAACAATAAATTATGCTCAATTGTTAAAGTGTGCTTTGCTTGAAGATGCCATGCATCTTTTGAAAAATTTCTTAAAAAAGCAAATAAATCAATTTATTTATGTAATGAATATTCCTGATATTTCCTCCAAACTAAACATGAATGAAGAGATAATTTTGAAGGTTTATGAACCTTGGCTAATATTAGATTTTAATCAACAACTTATGATTATTTCAAGATTTATTATTCTTCCAAATATTTATCCTGAAAACGTAAGGAGGGAAAGTTTAACAATGAACAATGTGAATTTCAAGGTTGTATCTAAATTTCAATGCACTTGTCCATTACAAATGAGTGTTTCAAATAAATGTGATTCTAATATTAACGACATTTTAGCTAATACAATAAAGTTAATAATTAATGACAGTTAAATCAATATATATATTACTTTAGCAACTACTAAATTAAAAAATTTATTTATTTTAATCTATTTAATAAAGAAAATTGCATCCTAAAGAATATAGTGGTTCATATTTTTTAGTCGTCTAAAAATTATGCTGTACATAAAAATTTATAGCAACATATTATGTTTACAATATATTTTATATTATCGATAAAATAATTAAATATAATTTAAGAAGATTCCTCTCTGCTAGAAATAAAGGATTAAAAATTATTCGCTAATATACAATCAGTTACAATCATGATTGAATCGTATTTCTTAATTACCTATTGATTATACAAATGTATTTCGAATGAACATTTAAGTATAATGTTAATTATTATTAATAGATTGAATGGTGCTATTTGGAACATTTCAGTACTATTAAAATCAAATGGTTTTAAATCCTTTTAAAGTTTTTGACCTTAAAAAATATATTCTTTCAAATAATTTATATAGCTGGAGATATGGAGGTTAGAGAGGAGTGGAAACTCCGCTAAAATCGTGTCAAATAACACGACAGGACTTCCGGACAGAATTGGCTACAAGGCGGCAATACCCTGTAAAGGTGGTCATTCAATGCATAAATGAAGAAAAGAGAATGATGGCATGTAGTGAGCATGGAGAGAGGGAAAAGTTAAATCTCTGCTTACCAACTTTTACTTCTTTTCTTCCCTTTACTTGCTTTGTCTTTTACTTTATCTCTATCTCAGCTGCACGCAGAACCAACGAGGAATTTCTACGACAGCGACGTCTACTGAACAGATCTGAACTACCCTCTCCAGCTAATATTTGATAAGCTTTTCCTGTGTAAAGCGAGTGGGGTTTCCACTCCTCTCTACCCACCATACCAATATATTTAAGTTTCCCAATCTTATAAGTTCTGTCAGTGTCAACGAAGATAGACGGTAATAGAAGTGTAAAGTAGAGATGAATAGAGATTGCTAGAGCCCATGTAAACGAAAGGTTTTAAAAAAGGCGCTATTGCTTGTTGCGGCAGAACCGCGAACAAGGTCCGCTTAGGATCGATAATGGTAGGATACTGTAAGACAAGGTCCGAAAAGAAAAATACGTGTGCAGGCAGTGCAAACGGCGATGAGTGTTCTTAAGTAAGTGTTATTTCTTTATTTTAGTTATTTTAGGTATGAAAAAAATATTTTATATTACACACACACGCGCGCACGCGTACACACACACACACACGCGCACACACATCAACATTTTTAAATATATCTCAATTTTTAACATGTATTTCTATATATTGTTTTTTATAAAATAATTTATTGTCAGTAGATAAATATATATATATATATATATATATATATATATATATATATATAACAATTTAATTTATTTAAGAATTATTGCTGTTAAATCAATTACAAATATGTAATTAACATAGTAAGGATTTTAAGTACATCTCTTGTACGTTACAAAAACTTTATATAAAATACATTTCGAAAGTTCCAAATATATTAATACAAAAAATATTCTATAAAAATTCAAAATCAGTTTACTGATACAGTCAGATGTTCTAGTGAATGTGATCAATGGAAACATAATAATCTATATTCTTAGCATATTAAGAAATTTAGAACTTATAAATCTTACATTATTTTTTAAAAACATTATATAAAATATTTTTCTAAATTCAGTAATATATTAAGATAAAAATTACAAGATAATAATATATGTAATTATCTTGTAAATTTTTTTCATAGTAAAATAAAAAAATGTTCATATACCAAAATAATATTAATACAAAATATTTTTCTAAAATCTTTCGAAATAAAATAACAAAAAATAAATTATACAACACAATAACGCTTTAAAACAATGGATCTTTCAAACAGATTGCTAAGTACATTTCTATAAAAAACAGCATGTATTGTTTATACAAATATATCTTAACCATCTAAAAATATAATCGATAAATAGGTTTATCGGAAATGCAGCTTCATAAATTAATGAGATCATTTATAATAGCCGAGTTTCTAATAGAAATTTATACACAGGATGAAAGCATTATATCATATATCATATCATATATCATTCATATTCATACCATATCATACTTCATATCATATCATCATATCATATCATATCATACTAATTTATAAAGACAAAGTGTGTTTTTGTTTGTACACGATAACTGAAAAAACTACTAAACCGATTGTTCTAAAATTTGACATATAGATTCTATATTATCTTGGGAAGGACATAGGCTATGTTTTTTTATTGAAAATCATTTTACTTTTAACAATAAATTAAGTTAACAGTTTTAGAGGTCAGTTACGCCAGCGGCCACTAGGTGGCGTATTGAATCACGAACATCAACTCAAAGTAGTCCGCTTAAAGTATTAATACCAGACCAGCGCAAACGAATGTTCATATCCAACTTTGGGATTCGTATCCTAAGGAAGGTGTGGCGTTAGTCGGTATTACTTTTTTTGTTCTTCAGGTTAATCTGACACTACACGTACACCTTATGGATATCTTTTGATTTGTGTAACTTTTATTTTCTCTTACGTGAGAAAATCTGTATCTCTCTCCCACTCCATTTCCATATCCCCATCTCTATCACACACACACACACACACACACACACACTCTCTCTCTCTCTCTCTCTCTTTCTCTCTCCGTCTCTCCGTCTCCCTGTCCTTCTTTCTCCTTCTTTTATAAAACGGTTCTGTATGCCAAATCATACTGAATATAATTTGTGACGACAATTATATTTTTGTTTTTATAAATTATGTTAATTTCAGATTTATGATAAGAGACTGTTTTTTTTAGTTTGAACAAAAGAAATGATTGCAAAATAGAGTTCTTTTACCAACAACCTCGAAACTATATATATATATATATATATATATATATATATATATATATATATATATATAATATATCGTCACTTCTGCATAAAAAGGAAATATCAATCGTCTGCTTAAAAAGATGCTATTCACCATACCATTTTGCTTGAATTTCAGTTGGCATCACTACGAAAATATTCACGGTATTTAATTGCAAAAACGAAAATATAGGCAACATGTAATATATATTGTGTGTATATTAATTGTATATATTATATATACACATTTTAAATACGGTTTCTACTGAGAAATATAGTATTGGCGTGTACGGGCGGTTATTACGATATCCCGTTTCCTCAAGACGATTTATATATGCAATTGTGTGTTCGAATGATAGAATGCGATGTCCAGGTGCCTCGGGGCGATTTCTACAGGGAATATTGTATTTAGTTGATAGAAAACGACATCCAGATATGAGGAAATCAACTTCTATAGGAAGATTCGTGTTGAGACGGTACTCTTTCCGAACGACTTCTACGGGGAGTATGGCGTTTAGTCGTTAGGAAGCGATGCTAGCTTTCGCGGCACGACTTCTACTGGGACTATTGTGTTTAGTTGGTAGGCAACGATGTTTAGATATGTCGAGACAACTTCTACGGGGAGTTTCGTGTTCGGATGATAGAATACAATTTCCAGGTGCCTTGGAATGACATCTATGGGGAATTTCGTGTTCGGACGGTAGAAGACGATGTCCAGGTATGACGGGACGACTACTACGGGGACTTTCGTGTTTAGTTGGTATGAAACAATGTTCAGGTATGGCGGGTTAACTTCTACGGGGAGTTTCGTGTTCAGATGATAGAATGCGATTTCCAGGTGTTTTGGAACGACTTCTACGGGGAATTTCGTATTCGGACGATAGAAGATGATATCCAGGTATGACGGGACGATTTCTACGGGGAGTATCGTGTTTAGTTGATAGGAAACAAGGTTTAGGTATATCGGGTCAACTTCTGCAGGGAGTTTCGTGTTCGGATGATAGAATACGATTTCCAGATGATTTGGAACGACTTCTATGGGAAGTGGCATGTATAGTTAGTGGGAAACGATGTCCAGGTATGTCACTACGACTTCTATGAAGAGATTAGTATTCTATCATTCGAATACGCACACTTCCAGTAAGAGTCGTTCCGGGATATCTAGACATCGTATCCTATCTCCCCAACACAAAACTCTCTATAGCAGTCGTCCCGAGACATTTCCTATAGTCCGAACATGATTCTCTCTGTATACGTCGTCTTGAGACACTTGCACAACATTTGCTACCGCTTGAACTCGAAAGTACAATTTTTTCCATTGAAGCCGTATTTAATATGCATATATATATATATATATATATATATATATATATATATATATATATATTGTGACCGACCAAACGGCCGGTCGACGGTTGTGAAACCGAGCGTTCGCGCGTGAAGGCGAAAATGCGCTGAGAGTGCGCCACGTTCGCCCACGAAGGAGAAAGTACAGAGAAGAATTCCTCTTCTTCTCCGAACTGTTGAGGGAGACTGACGCCTAGAGATGAGTTATCACCAAAACTATACTACTTTCTCTCGATCCGGTTGCCATCCGCATCCCGACCATCCCCACGCACCACCCGTGCCGACATCAACGGAGTTCCCAGCAGCCACACCTGATCCACGACCGTCCTCACGGTCGTCCCAAGCAAGTATGGCCCCTGGGCCCGAAAGCTCAGTGAAAGTAAGGGAAGGAAGGAAGGAGGGAAGCCATTCCCAAAAGAGAGAGAGAGAGAGAAAGAGAGAGAGAGTGAGAGAGAAAGCCCGAGGAGAATCCCGAACCGAGAGGAAGCTATAGCATCGCGAGTTGTTATGTGACCTGAAATAGATCGAATCAGTCATTCGCGTTTCCCGTTCCCTGTTTTCTAACTCCAGCGTTGCCGACGCCACCAGAGATATCCGAGGTAAGTAACCCGGAAAAGTCGGGTTATAATATATATATTATATAAAAGGGTCGACAAAATATCAACTTTTTGAAGTGGACGCTACATTGAAACAGCTTTTTATGCAGAGCGACGATAGGTAAATTACGGCCAATTATTTATAGAAATATAGATTTTTAAATATAGAGTACTTTTTACATAGATATTATTGAATTATTTATGAAATCGGTTAAATTATTATCTCGGACGAAGCCGAGACAGGGGATGCTAGTATACATATATATATATATATATATATATATATATATATATATATATATATGTATATATTGTGACGACATTTTTCACACCGTCCTCCTTAGCTTAATTTGACGCTGTAAGTATCCGTGGATACTCTGTTTCCACCTAGAGCGTGATAAAGAAAATCGGGAGGGAGAAAAAATTAATCCACGCGAAGTTCAGGTTTAAGACACGCTTCGCGCTTTTATTTATTTGCACACACACTCTCACGTGTATTTAACTTCGCAGATTCCGCGACACTTCCAATATATTGTATAAAATGGTTGGCAAAATATGAACTTTTTGAAGTTGACGCTACATTGAAACAGCTTTTTATACAGAAGCGACGATAGGTAAATTATGGTCAATTATTTATAGAAATATAGACTTATATATGTAGAGAGTACTTTTTTACTCGGATATTATTGAATTGTTTATGAAATTAGTTAAATTATTAGGAGTGTGAATAAGTCTTTCCCGTTTTTTGTAAGAGATGGCGCCACCAATACTGTGCGAGTATTCAATGGTTACATATGTCATAATCAAAGCTTATTCATATGTCAACAATTCCATACTAACACATTAGTTAAAATTTTTTCGCATCATAAATTTTTGATATTGTGAAAATGTCGAAATTTGAGCCGAGTCGACGTCATTTGCGGGAAGTTTCACTTTATTGGTTCAATTTGAAGAAATCTGCTGCCGAGACGCATCGATTGCTTCAGGAGGCTTATGGAGAAGGTTGTGTCGATGATTCAAGTGTTCGCGGATGGTTTCGACGCTTCAAAAGCGGTGATTTCGACGTGGAAGACAAGGAGCGTTCCGGGCGGCCGCAAATCTTTGAAGATCGAGAATTGGCGACTTTGCTTGATGAAGATTCTTGTAAAACGCAAGAAGAACTTGCTGAAGCATTGGGAGTTGACCGAACAACCATTTCCAAGCGTTTGAAAGCCATGGGAATGATCCAAAAGCAAGGAAATTGGGTGCCGTACGAACTGAAGCTGAGAGACGTCGAACGGCGTTTTTTCACTTGCGAACAGCTGCTTCCGCGACATAAAAGAAAGGGTTTTCTGCATCGTATCGTGACTGGCGATGAAAAGTGGATACGTTACGATAATCCGAAGCGAAGAAAATCATGGGGACTACCCGGCCATGCATCATCATCGACGGCCAAGCCAAATATTCATGGCGCCAAGCTCATGCTCTGTATATGGTGGGACCAGCTAGGTGTGGTTTACTATGAGCTTCTGAAACCGAATGAAAGGATCACAGGCGAGGTCTATCGACGAGAATTGATGCGTTTGAGCCGCGCACTGCGAGAAAAACGGCCACAATACTCCGACAGGCACGACAAAGTTATTTTGCAACATGACAATGCTCGCCCACATGTTGCACCGCCGGTGAAAACATACTTGGAAACGCTCAAATGGGAAGTCCTACCCCACCCGCCGTATAGTCCAGACGTTGTTCCGTCTGATTACCATCTCTTCAGATCGATGACGCATGGCCTGGCTGACCAGCACTTCCATTCCTACGAGGAAGCCAAAAAATGGGTGGATGACTGGATAGAGGCCAAACCGGTCGAATTTTTTCGCAACGGGATTCGTATGTTGCCAGAAAGATGGGAAAAAGTTGTAGCTAGCGATGGCCAATACTTTCAATAATTCATTTGTAACCATTTTTTCACAATAAAGGCTCAAAATTTGAAAAAAAACGGGAAAGACTTATTCACATACCTGATAGTTAAAATCGTTTCTACAACATTTGTGTTGAATCGTTCGGTTTATTAATGATTTTTATTCATTATGACTATTATAAATCATGTAAAAAAATATCGCATTGTGAAAAAAATACTTAAACGCGACTTAAGAAGCGCGATGCTCCATTCGTTTAAAGTTTATTATAAACCGATGTCAGTACATTAGTTACCACTTTGTTTATATTGAATGGGTATGTAGTAGAAAATGCGTCAGTTTATGAAACATAGGATCGTATGTTCGACTCCGGTCGATCGAATATTTTTTTTTTTCAAACGAAATAAAATTATTATTTGTAATATGCATGGATAACTAATAATACTCTATGTGATAATGTAATCCCGTATATGTAATATATATAAATGTAACATGCATAATGCAATATTATCTCTCCCCGATGAATCGAAAGTCACCTATAATCTTCAATAAATATTAAATTTGTAGATGATAATAATCAGTGAAGAATTTTAAAATTTTTAGAATTTTTTAATTTTTATATATTTTAAAAACTTTGGTCTTTAAAAAGACTATAATGACATATTTATAGCTGCAGAATAGCTTTATATGATGATTCCATAAAATGCTAAAAAGATATATATATATATATATATATATATATATATATATATTATAATTTTTACTATATATTTATTAAATTTAGTATTTAAATCTTTGTGTTTCATTTATTAAAATCAAAGAAATATTTATTAGTTTTTACAACTGGCAGGGAATCATCAAATAAATCTAATCCATCCATTGAGAAAACTATTTTGTTTTTTCGAGTAAATCGGTTTTTCAAAAATTGAATATACATCTTGAATTAAATATGTATATATAGATATATTGTATCGGAGTCGCCCGCTTTTCTGTACTGCAACCGAAGTGGACGTGCGCCGTCGGAAAGAAAAAAAATGCGAAAGAAAGAAGACGACGGTAGCGAGAGAAGTGAGGACAGAGAGTCAAGGGACAGAGCAACCGTGGGAAAAAGGTGACAGTGCCCGACGCACGAAGAATCGCCGTGCGTCCACGCCCGCCTCTCCATCCACGGACCCACCGCCGTCGCCAGCCTCCCTTTGGTATAGAGGTAAGTGCGTGTCGTGCGATCTCCAGGCTTTCTGTAAATTTGGGGTTGGTGTTCCCGGGGGGAAAACCGTCGGCAATCAGAAAAGTCGCGACGGCGGTCGTGGTGATTGGACCGCGTCAGGGTGATGATCGCGTAGAAGTCGTGATTTTTTGCATCGGGTGTGAGAGGCGAATAAAACAATAAAGCGCGTGGGTGGCCAAGTGGACCAGTTAGAGCTGATTAAATTTTTTTTCCTTTTTCCTTCCTTATCCGTTCCTAAAAGTTGCAGCATGTTCTCCGTGATAGGTCGGCGGAGCCCCTCCCCCCAATGAATTACAGGTGATTGAGGATTTACAACTTTATGCGCGCAAATTATTCAAAATATCAAATTAATTTACGGCATCACATACAATATATATATATATATATATTGTAGGTTATTAAACAGTAGTCTATAGATATTTGTTATAATTTATTTGTATATATGTTATTTATTATTATTAAGATGTGGTTTATAAGTATGTATATAATCTGTACAATATTTAGTGATTAGTATAAGTTACGTCTCTTACAAAAGTCGCGTGTGTGCTCTTAACCTTTCTCAGATCAACTCTGCTGCGTTGCCATTCCGCGCGACACTACATGTAATTCTGTTTAGCAAAAGTCAAGAAATATTTATTATTTTTATTTGATTTAGTGTAATGTAATAAATATATTTGTTCTATTCAAGTAAACCTGATTGTTGATTTCAAAAACATAGTTTGTTTAAAATGACAAAATATTCATTCATTTGATATATGTAGATTTTTGTTTCAAATAAATAAAATTTAAACAAATATTTGTTAGATTCAAATAAATACACTTTTATTACACAAATAAATTACGAAATCGACTCATTTCCATTTAGACTTTTTTGCAGTGAATAGTACAATGTAAAAATATTAAGGAGCAAAGAAATAACTTATAATAAAAAAATGTAATACATGTTGTTAGATAATTAATTTACCTAAACTAGAATTGTTTATATATCTGTAACGTAACAAATTTTTTTTTGGCTTTTTAAATAAACCTAACTGTTTATTTTAAATACACAATTGTTTCAAAATTATAAAATATTCGTTCCTTTTAAATATGTATGCTTTTGTTTCGAATAGATAGAATTTAAATAAATATTGGTTGAATTGAAATAAATATACTTTTACTTTTACGAAATTGACTCATACGCATTTAATCTTTTTTTCAGTGTGTAATATAATGTAAATTATGTTATTAGATAATTAAAATCACGTTTATATGAACTTGTAGTTTTAGTATTCAGTTTTTCACAGAAAATAAAGCAAATTATAAGATATTGACTATCACCTACATGAATCTGCTTACACAGTAACACATAATAGCGAATTAAATACAAATTTTTTGAAGAAATGAATTTTGCAAAATATCAACTTCTTATTCCATTACGCTGACAAAAAATTCTAGTGATGAAAATTATAATTTCCGTAAGCTTCAAAGGAATTTTCCTAAATAGTTTGTATGTGAACCAACTATTGTTCTAATTAAATTAGTCCTAATAAATAATCTTTAATTGTGTATTAATTTTATAAAGATGGTAAAACTTTAAAACTATGTAAGAATTGAATTTTGGTTCATAAATTATAATATAAAATTACAAGTTTTCTTTGAATTACAATTACTGTTAAAATACCCAATTTGAAAAAATTACGCTTGAAAAGTAAATTTTTTTTAAAAATGATATCACATTATTATAAATTATAAAATATTATAAAAAATTATTAAAATTAATTTTCTGCTAAACTTTTCTCAGGTTAAATAGTAATCAAATTCAAAATATTATTGAAATAATTAACATGCGACCCATTTTAATAATAATTTTGTATTATATTTTTTCAATTCGATGACGATTTCGAGAAGAGTTTCACAGAATAATTGTTTAAAATTAATTTTCATTATTTATTAATTTTTTATCATATTCATAATTTTTTATAATATCCATGTAATTTGTAACTGTTTACTGCTCAAAGATTTTTATTTTTTGGCTTTTAAAAAAATTTAATTTTTAGCAGAGGATTTGTGTTAAGTATTATTATATTAGGTTGTCAAATATCTCCCTTTCGCTTCTTTGCTCTTCATTCAATGCTTTATAAAAAGTGTTACAGTGGTCGGATGGCTTATCCATGGTGTCGTTTTCACCGGCTCTGAATCATCGAAACCATTCCTCTGCGGTTCGGAGTGATAGCGTGCCATCCCCCAAAACACCATTAACCTTTAAACTGCCGGCATGGCTCATATATAAGCCACCTGTGACCTTGATAGCTACTCTAGAAATATGACGTGTTTTTATGTATAAATTTTGCACATCAAAAATATCAATTTATAAGGCTAACATGCCGGCAATCTAGCAGATTTGACTTTGACGAAGGAAAACTTTAAAATAGCGCGAATTTCAGCGTTAGTGAACGCAATATCCAAACTAATCATGCACAGCGTCGTTTTGTACCTTATGTCAAGCACTTTCAAATGATGTATAGTATTGCCAGATACGAGCTCTGTAGCTCTTTGTACATAGCCGCGAAATTCATAAGACAAAAAGGCAGAAGGGAGATATTTGACAACCTTTTATTACTGACAGGAAAGTCCATGTTTTGCTTTTTGAATTAATATAAATAAGATTGCAATTGCATTTTATATTAGTCTTTTTACTTCAGTATATTGAAAAAATTATTTATTTATGTTTTATGTAGTGCTTAACACAAATATTATAGTGAAAATTTCATTTTTATCGGGAAAACCATAAGAACGCTGTAAAAATTCCGTTTTTCAAAATTATCTTGTAAAATATGAAAAATTTTCAAAAGGGTTATTAACAAGAAAAGAAGCAAAAGTAGGGGAGCAGAAATTTAATTTTCCTCTCTCTCCACGATCATTACACACCCCACTCTCTTTTCTTCAAATACACGCATTTGAACGAACACAGGGTGTCATCGCCTTGCAGCCAATTCTGTCCCGAAGACCTGCCGGGTAATTTGACACAATTTTTAGCGGAGTTTCCACTCCTTCTCTCTACTCTCCATAGCTACTTAGTTCAGGCAGAGATAATAAGGGGAGATCGCCGGTGCCCATTAGACATTGCAGTAAAATTTTGACACTCAGCGCTGCGGCGGTGAACGTCGGTACTCCGTTCGTGCGATATTTCAGATGTTGATTTTCGAGCTGGTGCGATCGAGGGAGAGACGGCGTTCAGTAGGGGGGACGCCGAAACAATAGATGCAATAAAGGGATTAACTGGTGTCGAAATTCTTGAAGTGCGTATAGATTTTCTTGCCTGCGTGCGTAAGTATGTATGTATGTATTTATATACACACGTATTTTCTTAAAATTTTAAATTCGCTGCGTGGCGATGATCGTGGCTACGAAAAGGTATACCTGGGTATACGCACTTAAAGAATTTCTTCGTCCACACCAGTGAATCCCATTTGCTACACCCCGCTGCCAAATTTTTAAGAAAATACGTATGTATGTATATATATATATATATATACACGTATTTTTTTAAAATTTTGAATTTAAAACTTGATAATAAGACTGCGTTGATCTTAATAATAATACTAATTTGATATAAAAAAACTATACTTCCTATAAATTATTTATATAATAGCATTCATTAAATTTTTATATAATAAATTTTATTTCATTGGTATTTACATTATATCATGCATTCATTAAAATTAATTCAATAGTTATTAGAGTACAACAAATATTTATTTAAATTTATGATTAAAACAAAAAGATACATATTTAACACGAATGAATATTTTGTAATTTAGAGTAAACCACATATTTAAAACAAACAATTAAGTTTATTTGCATAGCGAACATATATTTATTACATTACACTAAATAAATTATTGAAAAGTAATAAATATTTCTTGAATTTTACTAAACGGAACTACATATACGTAAAAAATAAAGTTAAATAAATAAATATTTGAAAAATTATATATATACTCAAATTTAACAAATATATTCAATTTTTGGAAAAGCTATTTAATATGAACAATTAATTAAATAGCTTTATTAAAAGATGAAATATATTTATTTGATTATATCCAACGAGTTGTTAAAAACTAATAAACATTTTTTCGATTTTACTAAACGAAGCATAAATATTTAAATATTAAATTTAAAAGAATAAATCATTTAATAAAACTTTTTATATCTTATATGTAAATAATTTTTTCAAAAATAGAAAATATTTTTTTGATTTATATATATATTTTTTAGTTTTTACTATTTATTTATTACATTTAATATTTAAATCTTTGTGCTTCGTTTAATAAAATTAAATAAATATTTATTAGATTTTACAACTGGCAAGGAATAATCAAATAGATCTAATCCACCCTTTGAGAAAACTATTTCATTCTTTTGAGTTAATGTTTTTTTTCCAAAATTGAATATATTTCTTGTATATATATATATACACCCATTTTCTAGAAAATCTTGACAAAAATCTAGGAGATATTTAATTAATCCAAGAATTTATTTTCCTGATTTTAAATTTGAAATCATTGGTTCCAGATAATATTTTCTTTAGATAAGAAAATATTTATTTAATTTCCAATATTTGTGTTCTGCTGTTGAGAGAAAATATAAGCTTTATTTTAGTACCTACTAACTTGGTTAAAGTTTATGCGATTACTTGGTTAAAGAAAATATTTACTTAGTACAGAAAATCGCGTAAATTTCTTGAATCAAGTAATATTTACTTTATATTAGAATTTTAGCAGTATATAATTTTAATAAATTGTCTCGAAAAATCTATTTCTTAAACTAAGAAAATTTTTATTTAATTAATTCTATAATATTGTTCTTTTGATAGTATCAGAAAAATCTTTGACCACAAAGTTGATCAATCTACAATTTAAGTATTTAGATTATTTGCAATTCTAGTTATTAGATTTTCTGAATTCAATGCATTACTTTTTTGTTTTAATATAATAACCTTCTGATTCAAAATTTTGTTTTCTTAGATTAAGAACATATTTATTTATATATGTATTGCGTAACTCTTTTCTATATATACTGTATAAAAACAATTAAATACTAATTTCTAGAAAATATTAGTTTGATTCTGTAAAGCCTTTTCTAGAGAATCAAAAGTATTGTGTTCAGGTATATAATTACTAAATTTAAGAAACTCAGATTTTCCATTTTAATTTTGATCAACTTGTTTGAAAGAAACGTTTTCTAGAAAATGAAAATGCTTATTTTTAGATTATGATGAGCTAAATTTAAGTAATTAGAACATTATAATTAAATAACTATTTACTTGACTGAATTTTTGTTCTTAAGAAAATTTATTTTCTTCGTTTAAGAAAATCATGTGTTCCCTGAATGTAAGTTAATATTTCGATCGCCTTCAAATTTTGAATACGTATTCGCGACGGTCAGGATTAGATGATAGGATATTTTTTATTGCAAAATTAACAAAAAGAATAAAACAACTTGCGACGGCCAAAAACATGGCCGCGCAAATTTACTTCGAACAAAGGATTTATTTTACGCGTTAAAATTTAAGATAGTATTACATCTAATTTGGTGGATGTATTTTACAATACATACACGGAATTAGATGTATAAACTTCACAAGAAAGAATATCGAATATTATTAGAAATAATATATTAAACATATTATTTCTATAATTATTAAATTAAGACTCGCGTATACACCGAATAAACACCGAAAACCGGGCAAAGGTCGCGACGACTACTGAAGAAGGTAGTCGTCGCAACTGCCGAAACTCGAACAAGTAGAGAGAGAACGCGATATCTAGTCTCTCTCTCTACCACTAAGTTAAGTAACAGCGTATGCCGTAGAGGGGATACACTGCGCGCGGCAAGAGAGCGCGCGTTCAATGTATTAGACCGGCGGCCGCTATCCCCTCTAATACATGCCGCACGCACACTATTACACGCTCTCACTGAGCAGCCTGAGCCGCAACGAATGTAGCGAACGCGCGAATACCAGCATATACAACGGGTGTCCGAAAACGAATGCACCCGCTGTATTTAATTAAATTAACTAAAACAAATGATTTAATGTACACATAATGTATAAATATATGTATATAAATATTTAAACTTGTGTATATGTGTATTATTATTGTGCGCAGCACACCGGCTGCTAATAATAACGAAATATAAAATAATAATTGTTATAATTATTATTGAATATTATAATTATTATTGTATTATTATTGTTATTATTATAATTATTGTTATTATTAATATAATTATTATAATTCGGCGCCTCGTCCGAAATTAAACGAGCGGCGACGGAATTATCCGATTATTTTACTATAAAAGGGCCCGCAAAAGGCAAAATCGGCAGTTCGCCCGGTGAACCAACTGCCCCGAAGTTGTTTCACACGAACTCCTCCCGGAGCTAAAACCTTTTCCAGAGCTCGATTTAATCCTGACTTTTTTCCTTTCCGAAATTATTAACTTGATCTCTGTTGCGAGGCGCTCCTCAAAAGACAGACGGTTAATAATTTACCTTTCCTAAGTAAACGTGATCCTGGTTGCGAGGCGCTCCTCAAAAGACCAGCAGTTTACTTATTCGGACCAGAAACTCTCCCCTTAACTCTTGATCCTGGTTGCGAGGCGCTCCTCAAAAGACCAGCGGAGTTAAGTTTTTTCCTTATTTTTATTCCTTTTCAAATCAACCTGTCTCGGTTCATTAAAGCCCCGCGTGGAAAATAACACCGGGTATTCGTGCGGTAACTAGCGCCGAATATTAGAGGCATTGCGGAAAATAGCGCAAAATTTATACAAATAAATATATAGGTCTAGCTATAGTTTACCATTATTAATTATTTTTTGTGTTTAATTTGATTTGTTTCAGAATCCTGTAGATAGAGGAGCTGATTTATTTTTCGCAAATAAATTTATATTTTTTGTTATAAAAAATTATATACTGTGTTCGTGTAATATTATTTTCCTGAAACCGCCGTCCGATCCTGAAAAACTTCCTCCCCTCTCAAAACTACCCTGGGAAGATACCGCGTAGGCTATCCCGAGGGGGATAGGAACGTTACAAACTGATGGCAACATAGCTAGTTGTATGTATATCGGTATACTGGCTGCTAGGCCTCGTACAACATGCATGCAGATGGACAGGTAATAAACACTGAGAGCAGGTGAGAGAAAGAGGCGAAACAGTATATAGAGAACAATCGCGGGTACATGCAGGTACATGATATTTCAACACCCACCAACATCGAGTAATCCATGTTAATCCGCTTGGATTTTTCATTCTCCCCTCCCCCTCTCGCTCTCACATTCCCATTCTCTCTCTTCTCTCTCTCTCTCTCTCTCTCTCTCTCTCTCTCTCTCTCTCTCTCCCCCTTTCTCTTTTTCTGTCTTCTCCATACAAGGTAGTTATGTGTCAAATATGATTATATAGGATTCTGATATGATACTCCAAAAATATAAAAAGCAATCAAATAATTTTTGGAAAAGTTTAGTCTGTAATTAGCAGCTTTTTCGAGATCTATTGCATTCGTAAACATAAATCAATTGCTGACAATGGCCATGAATATTGCCTCAATGTTACGTTAATTTTTTTAAAGCGTACATATATTTTGTTGCAACATAGAAATAATAGTCATAGAAATAAGTCTATACTGAAAAAAAATTTTATAGATTTAAATAAACGGTTGATTCGTATACCTTTAATTAACCATTTATTCAAAATAAGTAATTTATACATTTAAAATACTGATTTATACTTTAAAATTCTGTACCAAGAGTTCCCAAAAAAATATATTCAAACTAACGGAGGATATAGAATAGTCAATGAGAATATTACAGTGAAGTGCGTTGTTGTTAATAAAAAACGTTTAAGGAAAAAATATATAGATTAAAAAATATGTATTTTGATGAGATTTTTAACTTTTACTTAGATCATTTAATGGAATTTTTTGTATTTTACGAGATAAGTTAGAAAAACAATATTTTCACTGGGTATTAATGTGATTTATTATAAAATTAAAATTATCGCCAATTTTGACTACCATATATATAATCAGAATCCTAAAAAACGTATAAATAAAAATTTTAATAAAAATCGCGTTAGTCGACTACTTGAAAATTTAGTAGCTCTTTGCTATAAGAGATTTTCTCAGCTTTGATGTTTGACAGTTTTCCTTAAAGTTGCTGTAGGTTTCAAATCGTTGAGCTGCTTGCTAGCTGCTGCGAGACTATATATATATATATATATATATATATATATATATATATATATATATATATTTATACATGTAGCAATAAAATTTCTTTTTGGTCAGTATAAGCTACTCATCTTTTATTGCACCCCCCGCTGCCAGCCTATTGTCTCGACAAGCTTTTCCTTTGCACGCGCCGAAGACAGTCGTCTCCCCCCTCGATCGCACCATCGCACGAGCTTGAAAAAGATCTGGAATATTGCACGAAACGGCCAGTACCTCGCTTTGGTCGCCAGAGGCCCTCGTTTTCAGTCGAAAATGTTTACTGCAGTCTGGCCCATAAGCGTCGGCGATCTCCCCTTATTATCTCTGGTTCAGGCAAATTAGGTCCAAAATGACCGACATACCAACATTTTCGCCAACATCTATTTTTTTTTGCACTAAAAGATAGCTGAGAATGTATAGAATATGTAGATGTGTTTTTATCTACTTATAATGTATTTCAAATTGCAAAGTGTACTTTTAATATGGCGACCAGTTGCAAAATTATTTATATTGCAACTTAACCATTGCGAAGTTCGCCAACGGCTGGGAATTTTTTAATGCAGTAAAATGCAATCATTAGAGAATATTAATAGTAATCAAGGCTGAAAAGGCCAGCTTTTAAACTAAATATTTATGTTGTTTAAAGTGAAAAACGCCGTTGCTAGGGATGATATCTCGGAAGTTTTTAACGCTAAAATATTGAAACAAAATGTATTTATTACGTTTCAAAAAAGAACAATTTTGAGCCCTCACACATTTTCATACGACCAATAGAAGTTAAGAAAATTTTTGTTTAAACTATTGTTTATTACTTGTCATTTAATTAATATTTTAACTTGAAATTTGGTAATGTGCAAGTATAAAGGTTAATCGATCTTTGCATTTATTAATACATTCTAAATTACTAGTAATTATGTTAAGATGTAACATTTATAAAAAGTTTTTACACGTGTCATCCAATTATACATTGGATATAATAGAATTAACGTATTAGAACCAAGAGCAATATGAACGTTAGAAAAAATAAAGTTAAATTAAAAAAAAATCATCGAAATAGCTGCTTTTATGGTAAAAATATTCTATTTTACAACTAAGATCGAGAGCGATGTAGCTGGAGCACTCTGTGACGTATTGCGCGAATTTGCGCATGCTCAATAGGCGGCGCCGCGATGTCGACACGAGGAGAGATAAGCCGCCGCCTGCCGTCGCTGATGACACGCGTAAAAAGTTTTTATAAATGTTACATTTTAACATAATTATTAATGATATTCCCAGTTGTTAGCGGACTTCGCAATGGTTAAGTTGCAATTTTGCAACTGGTCGCCATATTGAAAGTACACTTTGCAATTTGAAACACATTATAAGTAGATAAAAAAACATCTATTTGCGTCATTATTATTAAATTTCAATTATGTAAACAAATTTTATAGCTCTTTGAATAACGAAAATTTTTCCATTTTCATTGTTTATTTAAAAATAGAAAAATTAACTTTTTAAGTTTTTAATGTACGTACTTTTGTTTAGAATTATCTTCTGTACAACTTTTATACGAAACATTTTTCGATTAGAGCGATATTATTTAAACTATTGAAGAAACAGTAAAAAAAAGAGTATTTTTTTGCTATTTTGCAATAAATAAACACGTCGCCGATAGGTTACGAACCCAACAATTTTGAGTCTTATTCTACACATCCTCATCTATCGTTTAGTGCAAAAAAATAGTATTTATAAAAATACTTGCGTTGACATAAATAGTTCAAAAATATGTCAAAAATAGAATTTCAGTAATAAATCCAAAATATTACAATTATAAATATTATAAATTATAATCACAATATCGGTTAAAAATTAAACTAACATTATTTAGAGTATATTCCAATTAAGGGAAATATAAAAGTAACAGAAATAAAGAAATCAGAAATTAATATTAATTATTGGATTTTATTAAACGTCAAGTAATTTATAGTCTAAAGAATCATTTTCTTTGTAACTAATTTTAAGACACTAAATCAATTTGTATCATGATTTACATTATATACAGTGCCAAAACCTGACAGGTAAATTTTTTTAAATACATTAATAAATCATCTTGATTATTATCAAACAATGACTTAATACTTTTCAATTTTTATTTATTTTTTTATTTATTTATTTTTATCGTTCAATAAACTCTTCTTATATTAATTTTCTTCATTTTGTTACTTCAGGCTGATATATATATATATATATATATATATATATATATATATATATATATATATATGTAAATGCTGTTTTATTTTTATTGCTTAGAATACATTAATTAGTTTTTGTAGTACTTCTGTCTCTTGACAAACTACATTTATCTACATATATCTTATATTTCATCATGTGGATATATATAATTCGAAGCTAATCTCTTACTTTTTGTATATAACTTTATAAAATGATAACTAATACGGCAAATATGTTTATATTAATTTATTACTGCACAATCAAATTTATAATAAAGAAAATTCACTGATTTAAACTTCTTATTTTTTATAACTATTACTGCTTAATTACAAGAAGTGTCCCAATTTCGGAATAAAGTAAATAAAAATAAACTAATACAGGTAAACATTATTGTGAAAATGTCTAGATATAATATAAAATACATAGTGTAACTCAAAATTTTGAGTAATAGGATTACTGATTGTAGACATTAAGAATTCTCTGACCCAAACTTGATGTGACTAGTTTTGACACAATCCTTGTTTAACCATATATATTTTTTTATACAGGAGCTTACTGCATTTAACTTTATTACTTATAAACAAATTTAAGATAATATATCAATCATAAAGATGTCAAAGTTACTCCAATTTGGTATACATGTTAAGGAAATACTATGCTTTATCAAAAAGTTATATGGTATACAGATAGCTAAAATTATAAACTACACATATATCAAAATATATTATATCACCCTGGTGATTTAAAAAAATATTTATTTATAATATAAATCTTGTACCTCTTATATATGTATCATATCTTATACAGCATTAAATAAAAATTAGTGTATAATTTACTAATAAACAATGTTAGTAAAAATTCTTTTTTAGAATTATTTATTTATAGAACAATTTTGTAGATTTAAGAGTAATAGATTATGTAGTTTCCTTTAATTATATTAACTGATTGCTATTAATGATATAAGTAACTAAAAACTACGAATTATGAAGAATCTTATTAAAAGCATTATAAGAAGTTTCTAAATCAAATATTAATTGTCTAACTTCAGTTTCTGATAGTTCATCTGATGCAGACATATTGTTCAAAGTTTGAAGCCACTCTGCTACTTTTTGTTTACCATCAAAATCACTTGGTAATATACTAAGTCTATTCATAGTATCCATTAAATCTCTAAGATCTGGATGAAGCTGATCCATAGCTTTTATTTCTAAACGCAATTTATCCATAATTGTAATAAAAAGAGATACAATGTCAGCTATACATTTAGATGTATTCCCTTTATCATCTTTGATAGTAATTGGTCTATCCTCTTTAATTCTTTCCAGAGCAGCTGGACAGTCAAGACGAAATGCTCTAGCAAAAGCATCTATTGCTGGAAATTGATGACTTTGAACCTATTTATAATATTAATAATAACTAAATATTGAGATTATAAATAAAACAAACAATATTTATAAATTTAATTTAATATGAGATACATTGGAAAGATTTTTCCAATTCTTTAATTTTACTCACATGGATTCAAAATGGGTCACTTATATTATTAAAATTAATTCTTTATATCTAAATATGTGATTAATAGAGTAAATAGTCCTAATTATTGCAATTAATTTTGTTAAGCAGATAATCTTTTAAAAAATACTTTCCAAATGGCATGCGACTTATATTTTTAAATATTTTAGAATTAAAATTTTACTTACGTAAACTAATCTAAAGCAAACTAATAAATATTTTATCGGTCATACAGTCTTTTTTCTAAACTAATATAATTATAATGACAATTAGATTAACCTTACTTATGATCATACCGTGGAATCTGCATTATAAAAATCAAAACTAATTTTCTTAGTGAAGAATAATTTGACTGCCTCTGACCAAAATTTTTCTATTCACAACCTCTGTTTGTCAACATGTATGAAGAGGAGCCAAAGTGACTTGAAACAAGAGTTTGCAAATGCAAAAAATGTTAGTCAGAATAAAGTACCATTATCCTTCATTCACAAAATTAATTTTGGTTTTTATATTTTAGAATTTATATTCTAGATTCTATGGGGTGTTTATAAATCAGGACATTCTAATTGTCAATAAAATTATATTAGTTTATAAAAAGGACAATTAAATAGAAAACAATGTTTATTAGTTTGAATGACATACCTGTATTATTTTAATTAAATATATTTAAGAAATGAATTAGTAAATAAAAATAAATAGTCTAAATCTATGTTTTATTGTATAATTAGAAATTATATAATAAACTTTAATCCAAAATACGTGTTCATTATTGACTATTTAATCTATTAAATGTATCAGTATTGCTGTCATGTGTGTAGAACCTCTTAAAAATATATAAATATCTATTAATACAATTTACATGCTATTAAAAAAGTATAGTTTTGTAAAAATCATGCATCTGTACATGGAAAGAAATTTTGAACATTAAAATGAACTTTTTTCAGAATTATCGATATTTCAGTATAATGGTGAATTCATTGTAATAAAATCTATTAAGTACATTGTTATTTTCAGTTAATCTTCTCTAATAATACAGAATTCTTTTAAAATATAAATTAAACACTGTCTATTTAAAACTTTCTTATTTTTTCTGTTGAACAATATATGGAACTTTCATATAGACCTAATATTCTGTTTTAAACTAAATAAACTTAAACTTATTAAGCTTTTGATAAGAGCAACATTTTTTAGTACAAAGATGTTATTTTACACTGATTAATATTGTAAGAGAAACTCATACTTATACTTATATATCAATGACATTAAGTATTTATATTTTCATCAATAATATTAAATGATAGACAAGATTACTTAAAATTGGGGTTGTAAAACTAATTTTTTTTTTATTTTATATAACAATTTATTTGAAAAGTTTATTTAAAAAAAATTATTTTTAACATTTATAAAATTATATTTAAGTATTATTATAAATATTATAGAAATATCCAAATTTTAATTAAATTAAAATTGTATAGAAATATAATCAAACACATGCCTGCTTAAATGCAGCTCTATATTGCACTAATAATTTACTACAAGCTGCTGTGTATTCTTTAGGTGTGACACAATCTCTAATGTAAGCTTTTTCCAAATGCTGTAGAGTATTAACAACAGCAAATAAATCAGCTTGATTGTCATATTTTTCACGCTCTCTAGCATTTTTATATAATTTTACTTCTTCGTAAATTTCTGGATGATCTTGAGAAACAGACATTTTTCAATAAATATATATTAAACAAATGTATCAATTTAGATTAGATCAGACGTCTTTAAAAGTTTTTATAAGGTATTTAACTTATAATCTCCATAGAACGTATTATTAGATATTAGATATTAGATCATGTGATATGATGTGATATCAAAGAAGATAGATGCTTATAGAAGAACACTTCTGTACAAATCGTTGGATCCAGTCTTTGGGTAACTTTTCGTAGTTGGGTTACCCAACCACTGGAAAGCGCCACTGTCGCGACCAGATATATATAGATATACAAGTGTCGGGATTTGCGTGTGTGGTTTAACCGAACTTGCGCGACTCTGTACCGGACTCCTCCGGCGTGTCGATCGTGCCGACAACTCACGATCTTTCCATAATTTGTCGGGGAGGTATCCCCACATCAATCCCCCTTTTTGAGTTTTTTTATTTACAAAAAAGTAGGGGAGATGTTTTTCCTTTTTATTTACAACTTACCTTAATCTAATTGTACAAACTTAAAACCTAGTCTTATCGCGTTGTACAATTACGCACTTATTTATAATTAATACTATCGCATCCCTATTCTCGATTCTTTTGATCGAGAAGGGGGATAGGTTGAGCTTTCATTTTTCCAACCGTAAACAGAATTTGTCGCTGTATCGGAGGAGGTTGTTGATTACTCTGTGATCGATATCCCTGGTCTTATTCTTGTCGAGGGTGTTGAGCATATTAATTTCGGTTTTATCAGAGGTTGAAGCATCGTGGAGTAGCTCATTGATCCCTCTGTAGTATCCGATGATGAGTTCCTGGATATCCTTAAACTCTCGTAACGTGAGCTGCTGAAGTGAGCTGGTGCCACGTATATCCAATAGTGTTATCCCTGGCGAGGTTTCTACTATCCGCGTGATCGCGTAATCTGCATAGATGTTGTTCGCAAGGACGAGTTCGGGTATACATTTCGATTTGGCGATAGACGGGAGTGTATAGTAGACAACGTCGTCTTGTGGGTCCGTGGAGAAGCTAAAATCTGCGTGTATGAACGCATTCAGCCCTGAGAAGATCGCTTCCAGACTCATACTGATATGAGTTTCACGGTCGATGCTTGCACAATCTTTGATTTGTAATCGTTTGAGGATCCGATCCTGTACTACAGACAGGTACACCGCCCTGATAACCAAACGATTACAATTGACTAATTCTAGAGTCGTAAGTGATTGTCACGAATCCGTAGACTCGAAAGTTCGTATTTTTAAGAAACTTATCCGGCATATTGTGTGCCTGTCCTAAGGATAAGTCTGGTGTGCTGAATGCTTCCGACAGCATCACCAGAACTGAAGGTACCTCGTTAACGCCCCTGAGGTCTACTTTATTCAAAAGAATGGGCCTACGCTGCAATTTTGCGGCCTGTGCGCTCAGGATTCCCGTTACGACCGTTGTGTTTAGTAGATCGCGCCGTTTCCCCATGACTATGCTTTTAAAGCGGAATTGTCTAGCGTCAGTCCTCATCAATGCTAGATGGTTTTTGCTCGCGTATCTTTCGACCGACACGTCAAAAAGGTCCATTAATTGCTCGCTCTTTAACTCATGCTAAGATTTCTGCAACGCTGCAGCTGTGTAACGCGTGGAGAAAGCGAGCATCTAATCTTACAATCGGTGGAGTGCTTTGAGGTTCGGCCTCGTCGCGGTATGCGAGAGGGATAACCCGGACTGCGAAATTTCGTCCGGTGTTGTAAGTGAATCGTAGCAGTTTCCACGATATCTTCGCCTGGATCACAGCCGATTCGGTGAGGTTCGGGGCTCGTAAAATTCTTGTTGTGTTCGAGGCCTTACAATTTCATTCGATTATATCTATTTTTGTAAATACGAAGGAGTCCAGAAGCTGTCGAACGCGCGGTGGACTAATCCTAATACGGATGTTATACAAGAAGAGGTCAAGAGCCGGCTTTCCATTTATAATTAGTCACGGTATATTGTAATTACGGTCGCTTCTTTCGCGAGCTACACTATTTCGCATTGATTTCGTAACGGGAATGACGTTGACCTCGCCAAGAATAACGTCCTGAACTCGAATAATTGTATGCGCGCCGTAAAGGCTTCGTCTCGTGCGGAGCCTGGGGGATGTGTTCTGTCCCAGTCATCGAGTCGTAAGAGCTCCGTTTCGATTTTCGCTGAAGGCCCAAGACGGGGTTCTGGTAACTAATTTACAAAATATTAGAACCTATGTTAGTGCTCTGTATAAATGGTTCAACACTCGCCCAACCTATCAGTAAAGCTGCTAGGCTGCGTGATTGATTCGGCGTATTCTTTTTTAATATGTTCGGTCGGTCTTTTGTGCGTCTTTGGAATGGAGAGATCGTCGTAGTCGCTATCCGTATCTGAACTGGGCTGGTCGGTGGGGCACATGGCGTCTAGGATTACCGACGATGTGCATGAGTGTTCGCTCGTGGAGTCGAGGTTATCGTCGCCTGCGGTTTCTGACTCGTAACACGTAGAATTATCTCTATCGAGATTACTGGAAAAGATCGAGAGACTCTCGAATTCCGGCAACTTTTTTTCGCGCAATGTTCCTATCAATCATTGATAGAATGTAACTATACCCGTCCGATTCCGGTAGCTGTCGAACTAGGTCGATATGCACGTTTTGGAATTGGTCGTCCAGAGCAACAAAATGGCTCAGGACGGTCTTATTATGACGGGTAACTTTTGATGCTTGACAGTTGATACAATGTTTACAGCAGCTTAGTATGTCCTTAGACATCTCTGGCCAGACATATTATAGTCTGATTAGTCGGTCTGTGACCTTCGCGTTGGGGTGAGAGAGTGCTGTCGTGGAAGAGTGATATTATCTTTTCCCGCATGCTTTCTGGACGTATGGTCTAATGGTATTTCCCAGTATGTCCAATTAGAAAGGTACCGGATCGTTGTCGTTGAATAACAACTGTTTAAGTTTGAGCGAAGGATTGCGGTTGCGCAGAATCCTCTCCAGCTCAGGATCAACATGTTGCTCCTGGGCAAGCTTTCTCGCGTCAAAAAGCGCAGGTAATGGAAAAGCGTCTATATTCACTCTAACGCTTGCGCATTGTGTGTCCGCCGCGTTTTCCGTATAGTCCCAGTCGAACATTTTTGACAAACCAAATGTGTCAACTCTCGAGAGCGTATCCGCACGAGGCATAAAAACTCCACTCGATGAGTGGAGGAAAAAGCCGTTTTTACAATGATTTCTTAACTGTATACACGTATATCTTAGTATATTTAAAAAATAGCTAAACGCGCGCTGATAGAAAAACCCAGATTCACTCGACTGATAATATACGTATCGCTTACCGCATATACAACCCTTAGATATCTAAGCACTCCTGCGCGGGACGATACCGCCGCGACCTCGCATGGCGAGTGAGGTCCATTGGGGAAGGAGCGTTCCGCTGATGACTTCCTGCTCTGAGCTGTAGCCCTGACGTCTCAGGAACGGGTACAGGCCTTGCCGCTGAACTCAGCCTCCGGGCACAACACAGTGCACCACTGGGAACCTCCTCGGATCTCTACGATCAGCAGATATCACAAGGCTAAGTGCCTTGTCCCGCAAATCAGTCCTTAATCGCGCGCACGCACACCCACGTGCACACACAATATATTCAATGCAACGCGATGATAGTAGTGACTTTAAATTTTAATTTAATATGTTACACAATAGACTAACAAATATAAGTAGAAATAACACAAAGGAGTAAATTATAGAAACTAACGCGATTTCTGCTACCAAGGGATCTCACCCTACCATGGTCGAGAGCATAGTGTAGCCTTTAGTCCATTCACACCTTAGCGCTAGATGTGTAAGGAAGGGTGGAGGATGAGGAGATCGCTCTATATTGAAGCCTGTGCAGGCCATACCTCTCTAAGATACGAGTGAGGCCCATACCGTTGTTTTGTGTACAACATCTGCCCTTAACAAACTGCGCACTTCGACGTATGCCATCTCAAACAGTGATGGTCAGGTCAAATTGCACCAGATATGTCAATTGCCTACATCTGATTGGTGGTACCTTGTTCTGGCTTTGTGCGAAGGTGTGCATCTGTGGTTTGTGGTCGGTAACCACATTGAAATGTCGGCCTTCTAAATAATAGTTGAACCTACAGACAGCGTAATAGATAGCTGTCAGTTCCCTATCGAATGCCGAATTTTTATGCTGTTCCTCGTTAAATTTCAGACTCGTTAAATAAAGAGCCGTGCCCATTGTGATATCAGATGCATCCGTAACTAAGCGGATTGCTGCTTTTTCGCTCGGGAATGAGAGTTCTGCTGCATTGCAGATAGCTTCTTTGCATCTGTTGAATGCTTCGGCGCCTTCCTTCTTCCATTTAATAGCTCAGGAGTCTGTTTTCTTCGCGCCTATCGAGAATTGGTCAGTGGCTCTTGCCTTTCTGTCGCGTGTTGAATTGAACCACAATAGAAGTTGATCATTCCCAGGAACCTTCGGAGTTCCGTAGGGTCTTTGGGACGAGAAAATTCTTTAATCGCCATTACCTTTTCTGGCGTGGGTTTGAATCCTGCCGCATTTAGTAAGTGTCCTAGGAATTCTAGTTGAGTTTTTCCTATCTCGCACTTGTCCGTGTTTAAAAGGAGATTATATTGATCTAGCCTTTTTAATACTAAATCTAAGTCGCGCTTATGGCCCTCTGAGCATCCGATGCGATGAGTATATCATCGATAAAAAAAAATGCACGCACAGCGTAAGTCGCCGAATGCTCTATCTATATATCGCTGGAAAGTTTGGGCCGCATTTCTAAACGCGAACGCCATAATATTCCATTCGATAAGGCCAAACTGCGTCATAACGGTCGTTTTGTTTTGGTCCTCTTCCGCGATAGGGATCTAGTAAAATGCTTTTTGCAAATCAAGCTTGGAAAAAACTGTTTTACCATTTAAGAAATTCGAGAAGTCCGGGGTACGGGGTATTTATCGGTAATTGTCACCATGTTTAACCGCCAATAGTCCCCCGCAGATTCTCCATGAATTGTCCTTTTTGGACCATATGAATGGGACTTGTCCATGCGCTTTTCGAGGATCTAATTTGTTCTTTCTTGACTATTTCGTAAATTGCTCTTTAGTGACCGCGAGTTTTTCCGGGCTGAGTTGCCGCGCTGGCTGACTTAGTGGATGTCCCTCCGTTTTGATGTGATGGTACACACCTCTATCGACGAGTTTTGACTCTTTTTCGGCACCTGTGACGCGGGGGTGATAGAGCTTCAGAAGCCTCAGCGCAGCATATTTCTTAATTAAGCAGATGGCGAGTCTGTCTATTTATACAGTGCATTTATAATTGTTTTATTTGCAACTACTTTTGTACTATTATTGCAATATATGCTGTTTTCCATTTACATTTACTTTTCGTTTAACAAAAAAAATTTTATTTTGAATTTACTTGACAATAATATTCTAACATATTGTTACTTTTGAGTAATTATGTTTATTTGATCATTATTGCCGATAATTATCAGGTATGTGAATAAGTCTTTCGCGTTTTTTTTTTCAAATTTTGAGCCTTTATTGTGAAAAAATGGTTACAAATGAATTATTGAAAGTATTGGCCATCGCTAGCTACAACTTTTTCTCATCTTTCTGGCAACATATGAATCCCGTTGCGAAAAAATTCGACCGGTTTGGCTTCTATCCAGTCATCCACCCATTTTTTGGCTTCCTCGTAGGAATGGAAGTGCTGGTCAGCCAGGCCATGCGTCATCGATCTGAAGAGATGGTAATCAGACGGAGCAACGTCTGGACTATACGGCGGGTGGGGTAGGACTTCCCATTTGAGCGTTTCTAAGTATGTTTTCACCGGCGGTGCAACATATGGGCGAGCATTGACATGTTGCAAAATAACTTTGTCGTGCCTGTCGGAGTATTGTGGCCGTTTTTCTCGCAGTACGCGGCTCAAACGCATCAATTGTCGTCGATAGACCTCGCCTGTGACCCTTTCATTCGGTTTCAGAAGCTCATAGTAAACCACACCTAGCTGGTCCCACCATATACAGAGCATGAGCTTGGCACCATGAATATTTGGCTTGGCCGTCGATGATGATGCATGGCCGGGTAGTCCCCATGATTTTCTTCGCTTCGGATTATCGTAACGTATCCACTTTTCATCGCCAGTCACGATACGAAAACCCTTTCTTTTATGTCGCGGAAGCAGCTGTTCGCAAGTGAAAAAACGCCGTTCGACGTCTCTCAGCTTCAGTTCGTACGGCACCCAATTTCCTTGCTTTGGATCATTCCCATGTCTTTCAAACGCTTGGAAATGGTTGTTCGGTCAACTCCCAATGCTTCAGCAAGTTCTTCTTGCGTTTGACAAGAATCTTCATCAAGCAAAGTCGCCAATTCTCGATCTTCAAAGATTTGCGGCCGCCTGGAACGCTCCTTGTCTTCCACGTCGAAATCACCGCTTTTGAAGCGTCGAAACCATCCGCGAACACTTGAATCATCGACACAACCTTCTCCATAAGCCTCCTGAAGCAATCGATGCATCTCGGCAGCAGATTTCTTCAAATTGAACCAATAAAGTGAAACTTCCCGCAAATGACGTCGACTCGGCTCAAATTTCGACATTTTCACGATATCAAAAATTTATGATGCGAAAAAATTTTAACTAATGTGTTAGTATGGAATTGTTGACATATGAATAAGCTTTGATTATGACATATGTAACCATTGAATACTCGCACAGTATTGGTGGCGCCATCTCTTACAAAAAACGGGAAAGACTTATTCACACTCCTAATAATATTTTGTAATTGATTTTAATATGCTTTGTAATACTAAGTATATTGTAAATTATATTTTTACTATCTCTTGCTCTTAATTAATTTTTTTATTTCAATAAACTATGTGTAAGGGAATTTTTATCTGTCGCCTGATGAACACTGTTCGTATGTAATGATATAACTACCGCACCTCGACGTTCATGTTGCTTGAAGCGTCATCTGCCGGCTGCTAAATTTCTGCTGCTTGCAGTGGCTGCACTGTTGCCGCTGTGGCAGTGACCGGATCTACGGTTTTGCCGCTGCTGTTGCTAACCGGGCAGCATTCTTTAGCTGCTGCGACGTTGCCGCTGAAGTCAGCAGAATTGCGCGATTTTACTAAGAAAGTACGTGGCTGCTGGAAAGCCGTTAGGCTTCAAGGAAGCGCGGCCTGCGTCTCTCACCTAAATACCTGCTTCGGAGAATTAGTTTCACTTTTTTTAATTTCATTACCTGAGTGTAGCGTTTTCTTGGTTGTCGTTTACTCCTGTGCATGTGATATATATATATATATATATATATATATATATATATATAAATGAACACACTGTGGTTACCGCGGTTGCGGTATAAAAAGCCGCTTGCCGCTATGCGCGATACACGTGGAGTTTGTCCGCTGCTCGTTGTTCGAAGACGCCGAGCTACACAGTATAAATGCAGGTCTGCGCGACTACGCGCTGAGCTCCGCTGTGTATATAGCCGCTCTTCCGACTGCGCTGCTGTACTGGCGGCCTCCTTGGGCCTTTCCGTGGGCGCTCGGGGGTGTCCGTTGAATGTGCGGTGTATATTGCTGTACGGCCACACGCCTGGCTCAGCGGTTTGTATTGCCGCCGGGTCGATCCCGTACGTTGTGATACGGGCGGCCTTCTTGGGCCTTTTCGTGAGCGTTCGGAATTGATCGGCGAAGTGCACAAAGGACGCACGCGTCGGCTTGTCAGCTGCGTCTTTTGATGCGCACTAAATTACACTCGCACGTGATCTCCTTTGTCTGCAATATACCGACGCGTAATGGCACTAACGTTTTACATGCACAACTTGTACGCGAAACGTTACGCGAACGCGGTTATTTTTAGTTACGCAGTAGTACCGAGCTCCTGCGGGAGATTTGTCTTCCCGCGCGATTAACACTGCACTCACTACGCGAACTGTATATCAAAAGTACACGAGACAAGTTCCCTTGTTCGCGTACGAAAGGGTCACCAGTTGTTGGGATTTGCGTGTCGGGGTTTAGCTTTAGGTTTAGCCGCAGGACTCCTGCGGCGTGTCGATGGTGCCGACAACTCACGATTTTTCCTTAATCTATCTCGTCAGATTAGGCAACGGGTCAAATAAATAGCTACTGTTTCGTTATATAATATATGCTTTATTATAATATATATACAGAGGTGGCCACACAGCTGAATTGCCTATGCGTCCTTTTTCTACAGCAGCTAATATCTGACTACCTCGCTTAAATGACGGTTTCTGTCGAGTAGCTGAAGTGCCACTCTAGCGTCGCACACCTGTAACTAAATGTATATGTAGGGAGGTATCCCCACACAAGCAATGTATGTCTTGTAAATCTGATTCAGGTATATCTATAGCTATTGGAGCCCGTATATATATATATATATATATATATATATATATAATGTGACGAGTGTCACAAGGCGCCCGCGCGGACTAGTCCAAATGGAACGAAGACGACGAGGGCGCCATCCCACAACGAGGAAAACCTCAAGGCACTCGCGCGCGCCGTCGTGCCTTGTGCTCGGCACCATCTTCCACCCTCTTACCTCACCGTGCTACGAGTCACGCACAGTCGTCTGCGGAGGGACAGTGAGGTTATGTCACCTAACCAATGCCATCGCATGGCCTGGAGTTCTGAGACGTACTCACGCGAGAAAAAATTGAACGATAGTGCGTTTCTTTACTTTGTATCGCTCGTGCCTTAAAGAGTCGTGTAAATGAACTGTATTACAATCCTAAGCTAATAATAATACATTTGCGATACTCCCTGAGTCGTGTACATCTAAAGTGTATGCAACCTGAATCATTCGATGGACGAGGATAAGGGTTTCGCCATTATTATCAAAAGTGGCCAACGTTACGATGCATTATTTAATAAGTTAAAAAATGTTAAGTTTAAGTTTAAAATAAAGACAATGAATCTTTAAAAAAGTGCTACAACTATAAATAAGTTTGACAGTATCATAAATATAAATAGTGAACCTGAACAATTTTATGAAATAATAGTGATAATATTGCAAATCTAAACGGTGAAATAAAAAAAAACAAGAGACACTGCTAATAAAGATAAAGAATTTGGAAAAACAACTATAAATAATTTAGATAATATCATAAATAAAAATACTGACTCTGTATAAAGAGGGATGCATAATAGTGGGATTGTTATAAGTAGATATACTAAACCTGATAAAGAAACATAAATGGGCTTGAAATATTAAATCAAATAATAAATCTGAGATAATAGCAATAAGCATAATAGGAAAATAATAAAAAAATCTAAACCTATTACAAACAAATAAAAAAAACCATTAATCCAGAAGTGAGTTCAAATAATAATAAATACCGTATTTTAGAATAATCAACCTAGACAGTTAACAATCAAAAGTAGCAACAGTTTGTGGATAATAATAATGAAATTGGAAAAGAAGCTACGAATAGTTGTAGATATTACAACGAAAAATAGAATCTGTCAAGATAAACAAAAATAATGAAATATTTTTCAAATGTGTTTCAAAATAACTATGAATAATTTTGCGGATTAAGAACTACGAATTCTGAAATCATTATTAAGTTTCGTGCGGTATACACATTAAACATTTTGTAATTTGCTCAAATGAATTTTCTTTATTTAGGTAACGAACTATAACTTAATTTGGTAATCGCACGCGCAATGAAGCCAATGTTTGTTAGTTATATAACAGATCAATAAAAAAAATTTTTAAATTTAGTAATTCAATAAGATGCAGGATATATTAGAAGAATAAAGAGATATGTAAATACAAAAAAGAAAAAAATATTATAAATAAAAGAAAAAATAAGAAAAATATTTACTACAATAGACCAGTACGATAATTATATTATATATTATAATTCTATTAGTTATTTAAGTCTGTAAGTGTTCTATTATAAGTTGTTAAAGTACAATTGAGTATTGATTCACATAGGCAGAGGAAAGTAAAACTCGTTTAAAACTTCTTTAGTTATGCAAGAATATGCTTGAAATCCTGGTGGGGTTATAGACAGAGGAAACTGAAACTCATTTAAAACCTCAGAAGCTTATTTTCATTTGATTTATTTTTCAAAAAAAAATATTGTATCTTCTTCAGTTATGCAAGAATGTGCTTCGAATACTGGTGGCGTTATATAATAGGCTTAGTTATATGATTAGGTTGTAAGAGTTTACATTTTAAGTACATGTAATTTAAGAATATAGATTTCATGTCGCTGAAATGAATGCAATGGAATTATACTTATCAGATAAAAATAGAATAAGCGCTTAAGGAAAGGTAGAATGTAAGATTTAAGGTTATCTATAGACTAGTTTCATTATGATTAAGGTTATCTATTAGGTTAATTACGATTAATTATGTTAATTAACTAGGTTAATTTTGTTTAAGAGGAAAAATGCCTGGGTGAGAGGACTAGAAGAAGAAAAAACAGGGCCAGGTCATTTTACTGTTACTGTACCAATAGGACTATGTGGCACATTCATTTCTTAAACGGAATTCATACTTGAATTATTTTTCCATATTGTTAGTTCTTAGATTTCGCGCAATAAATAAGACGTTGCGTACATATATTATAACGACGAAAGAACAATTTGTTATTAAAAAGAAAACATCCTCATTATACATAATCCTTTTTTATTATAAATCTAAATTATTTTTTGTATCGAATTATTACGGTGCGAATAAACCGTAATAGAGATACTTGTGCTATAAAGGTCAAATGGCTTCTAGCTTATGTATAGAACTTAGTAGGAAAAAATTTTGTTATTTCAATAAAAAAAAAAAAAAAAAGAATTGTGAGGGTTATTAAAATTACTGGTGGTAGTTTGAACAATAGCTGGCGTGCAAAGATTATTGCTATTACGTAGAGGCTAGAATAAGGAAGCGAATTCTTTTTGTGTTATACATAGAGAATAAAAATCTATTACTTAAGTTAGGCTCATTGCCTATATTAATTGCTTTAAGAAATTTTCTGATATTGATAGATTTATTTTGCTATCTATTTAAAATAATTACAGGGCATGGAATTATAAGATTGAGTGAAGATCACTAAAAAACATAAATAAATAAATGAAAAAAACTAAAAACAAATAAAAAAATGAATCATACATTTAACTGAACTTAACACTGAAGAAAAATTTTTTTTATGTAAAACTACAAATCAATTTCAGGGACTTCAGGCTATACAATTTTGTTTTGATTATAACGTAGTATAGATAAACAAGCTTATCTACTTAATAACCGTACCTATGATCTCGCATTGGTTCTCTACTTCTCGTTCTTATTGATTCTGTACTTGCATCTTCAGTACGGTCTTGCTCATTATATTGTGTAAAAGGCTTAGAATACCCCTTTGCGACTAATCGATAAGTATCGGTTGACATCATTATTATTCCTTTTTTTGTATTCATTTAGTTCATTTTGTTATATATTTCATTTTCAGTACTGTGTATAGTGAATAATCATGAATGTGTATATCAGTATGCTATTTACCTATTATTAATCTATGTATACCATTTAATCTCCTACGTTAGTCAATTTATGAGCAAGTTCAAATTTAAACTGGACTCAACGAAGATAAATTAGATTCGAAATTATGAATTCACATCAAAATATGTGATATCCTTTGAGTATCATTGTTATGTGTGTATTTTTTTGGTTGTCAAATGGCGTTATATATATATATTGCTTAGCGCAAGATATCAAATTATAATGTGCGATAGTAAATACAGGAGTACCAAATCTTAATACAAAGAAAGGTTTTAATGACAATAATAGGTTAATTTCTCCTTGTAAGTTCCATACAATAATTTATTGAAATTGTGTTTTTATTTCTTGAAATAAATATAAATGTTTGAGCTCGATCTATAAAGTTGACTGCTAAATTTATATTTTGCGCCGCGAGCATCGCGACCAATGTAATCCGATCACTGTCCTTCACCGTCGCACATTCTCACCTGGGTTGCCGACGAAGTTAAAAGTAGTGAGATTAAAAGAAGAAGGGAAGAGGTAGTAGAGAGGGTTAAGATAGAGAGACAGAGAGTACGCAGGAGGTAGTGAAAGGAAGAACGGCGAGGGAGCGGGATTAAGAAAGAGCGGGAGTAGGAACGCAAAAGGTAGTGAGGGAAAAAAGGCGAGAGAGAGTGAATAAGAAAAGAGCCGGAGAAGTTTCAAGGAAGATGATAATAGGCAGAGAGAGGTCGAAGATAAGGGTCAGGCATAGGGAGATGGAGCAAGGTCGAGGCACGGGATAGTGACCGCGGCAGAAGGTATCAGCGCCCGCAGGACGGAAAACCCGCGGTGTATCCACGCCGCCCTTCCACCCAAGGATCCGTCGCCATCGCCAACCCCATCCCCTCCCCCCACCTGGGGTAGAGGTGAGTGCGCGTCGTGTGGTATTTCGATTTTCCCTTTGGTTTGTTTCTCTCCGAGCAATTTGGGGTTGTGCCCCGGGAATGCGCAGTCACGTTGGTGGTCTCGGTGATCGGGACGCATCGGTGATGAACTGGTGAAGGCCACGAGTGAGTGTCGGGTGTCAGCGGGAATAAACGGCGAGCGGCCAAGCTGACCTGTCCTCGTGAAAGAAAAGGAAACAGCTAATTCTTTTGTTTTTTCCTTCCCTTTTTCCCTTCCGTGATAGTTTCGTGAAGCCCCCCCCCCCCGAGGAGTTACAGGCGAGTGTGACGATATAATTTGTTTGTGTGCGCAAAATAAATTTTTTTTATTTAAATAAATTTTGGCTGCATCACAATATATATATATATATATATATATATATATATATATATATATATATATGAAAGTCTATATATAGACACTGGAATGCCATAGCAGCTGGCCTCATGGAGTCGACGTGACGGACAGGCCAGATATACCGGTGAAGAACCGGTATGCAGAGTGTATCCATTCAATGGGCAATAAGATTTATGATGTGACTATAAGATAAATAATTAATGTGAATAAAGATAATAAAAAAAAAAATTTTTTTGCAGAAAAGTTCAGTACCTCCATTTTGGGATCCGCGGAATAATTTTACGATTATACAGATACTTTCGAATACATTTTTTTCGAAAAATGCTGATTGTAGAACATAAACGTATAAATCAAATGCATTGTTAAGTATTATAAGTTTGAACATAATTCAAAACTTTTACGATATTTGTTAATTTTAATATATTTGGAATTTCCCTCAATACAATACACAGTGCTTCATGACCTCGCGTCGTTTTCATAGCCTGAATAATTAGATTATTGCTTCCTGTACCTATTCTATTGTATTGTATTAATAACGATTTCAATCTTTGTTTAGTGTACGGAGATTGTCCCCACCCGAACGTCACCTTATATGTCATTGTAACCCTTATAGTTTCTCGACCAACTATTAATTTAACTACCTGCCGGGGAAACTAAGTATTCTCTTTTCTACAAAAATGTACTCTTCACTTGTACGTCGAATAAAAACAACAATCCTTCGATTACATTGGAAACATTGAATACAATATTTAGCCAAGTAGTGCATAACAACAAATCTTCAAGCAGCACAACACATAGTGAATAAAACGTTTATGTAATTCCGAGTGAATACTGATATTCTCACAAGCAAGTAAAATAAGTGAATTTAACAGCAGTCTAGTAGAACTCTGAAAAATCTTGCCCTCAGCGCGGAAGCATGCCTTACTTATAGTTCTCAGAGTCCAAACTTGATTGCGGGTAGAAAACTAAGGCATAAAAGGCCACTCCTTATCTGTAGTATTGGAACTTATATTGACATTTCGTTATCTACTTCAGTAAGGCAAAACTAAATGTCAGTTACCAGGCGTATAAGACTTGAAGCTTACCATTATAATGTAAGCGGCGCCAATATACCGCCCACCTCGGACAAATAATTTCGTACAATACGCAAACTTATGATAAACGGTATGACAAACTTGTTAGACTTGTTACATAACCAAAAAAATATTAGAAAATCATTTACCTGACTTAAAAAAAAATTTGTGTATAGCGGACAAGATAGGCAGCGAAATTCACAAACTAAAACGTTTTCGAACCTTTAAAATCATTCTAATAAGGATAATACGGCTGAATCGCGAATAGTTTGTAATCTATGCAAAAGTGCTCATTATACACAATATTGTCCAAGCTTAGAAGAACTAACACCGATAGAACGAGTCGATGTAATTAAAAACACGAAACTATGCTTCTATGTTTGAAACCTAATCAATGTAGAGGCTTGTAAAAATAAAAGCAGATGCAAATCATGCCATAAAGCACATCACACAAAAATGACCGTCGACAAACTTCTCGTGTCCTTTTCAACGTCTGTGCGCAATTGAGCATGATTTGCGGAGAAGCTCGGACTACAAAATATCTTAATAAATATTCCTATTACCAGGATAAATCAAGTTTTACCACTCTCACTCGATCTACTTGTGCCGAAGTAAAATCGTGCTTAAATAATACTCGTGCCAAATTAACATTTTGAATTCTTCCTAAAATCGCGGAAAAATTACCTTCGATTTAATTAACGAGAAAACGTTTAAATATTCCTCCTAAATTCAAATTAGCTGATCCTGAATTTCACCAGCCGAGTCATATAGAGGCAATAATAGGAGCTGAATTATTCTGCAAAATTCTTTCTGTCGGGAACATCAAACCAGCTCAGTCCTCAGCTATACTTCAAAATTCACTTTTCGAGTGGGTTGTTTCGAGTAAATTATCCTGCGGAGGAAAGAGCAGCGTCTCCATTTGCAACTTAGCTATAAGTAATTTACATAACGATATCGAAAACTTTTGGAAAATTGAAGAAGGCTCGCGAAAGAGTGCATTATCATTCGACGAGCAGAACTGCGAAGCCGACTTTAGTGATCACGTAAAACGTGTCTCAAATGGCCGTTATATTATAAAACTTCCCTTCAAGGAAAATAAAAACCATTTAGGTTAAACCTATCAAATAGCACTAAAATGATTTCAAACTCTAGAATGTTCTTTAGAAAAAAGGTCTGAGGTAAAACAACAATACATATAGAGTTCTTAAGTGAATACGAGACACTCGGTCATATGTTTGAATGCGAAACTAATGATAAAGAAGGATTTGTTCTACTACACCATGCGGTTGTGAAGCACTCCAGCTTAACAACAAAGCTCCCCGTAGTATTTGATGATTCTGCGAAATGTAGTAGTGGTCTGTCTTTAAATATTATGTTAATGCTTGGTCCGACTATACAGGATGACTTACTTTTAATCATAATCCGTTTTCGTATGCACGTTTTCGATTTTGATATTTTCTTTCCGACGTCGCGGACAGAAAATATCAAAAAAATTTTGTGGCACAAATCGCAGACTGAGCCAATCAATACTTATTGTCTTAACACAGTTACGTATGCGACCACACCAGCGACCTTTCTAGCAAAACGGATCTTCGATCAACTTACATCCGACTAGTCTTCCTACAGAATCGCGTATATTAAAAGAAGATTTTGATATGGACGATATGTTAATCGCTGCAGGAACATGTGCGAAAACGGAAATGATAAAAAATGAATTGATAACTATCAACAAACGAGCGGGACTAAATCTACGGCAATGGTCATCAAATTCACGCGACGTAATTGATATTTACGAAAACAAACACGATACTCATGTTCTTTTAGATGCCGGAAAACCCATGAAAACTTTAAGGCTCCTTTGGAACATACGAGGCGATACAATTGCTTATACCGTGAATGCAATAATACCGTCTAAAACTTCTAAACGTATAACATATAAAACGAATAAATCAAATGGCAAAATGGAAGTAAGAAGCCAACATAATACTTACCATTGAGAAATTGCAGAACTCCGTTCAAAGAATAATTAAAACGGCACAATTATTAGCATTTACGAAAGAAATTAAATCTCTTTCAAACAATCGTTTGTCATCCACAAGACTCGTACCCCTTAATGCTTTTATTGACTCAGAGCATTGTACGCGTAGAAGGAAGGCTGAAATTGTCCAACATACATTATTCTAAGAAACATCCCATGCTACTTCCCGCTAACCAGCATGTTACAAAACTTTTGATAGGGCACGAGCATTTAAGAAATTTCCATTCTGGTACACAAGCCAAGCTCAGCTCTACACACCAATCCGTTTGGATAATTAATGGTAGAAATGCAGTAAAAAATATAATACGTAAATGCATGACTTGCTATAGAGTTAAACCATCAATTCAGCTCATATCATGGGTAATCTTCCAAAAAGTGAAAAAACTTATACTCGTCCCTTTCTTCACACCGGTATTGATTTTTGTGGTCCATTTTTCATTAAACAAAAGCGCCACCGTTATCGAAATAAGATTAAGGTATACTTAACTATTTTCGTATGTTTTGCTATTGGCGCGGTACATATTGAAATAGTACAAGATCTAACTACGGAAGTCTTTTTAGCTACCTTCAAAAGATTTTGCGCTCGCAGAGGTAGGCCTTCTGACGTTTATTCTGATAACGCGAGGAATTTCTCCGGCGTAAAAGGCGAACTCGATAAAATATATAAATTTCTTTCTTCTGATGTGACCAATAATCAAATCTAGTCAATATTAAAAGAGGATTCCATAAAACAGCACTTCATACCACCTCGTTCGCCCCATTTTGGCGGCTTATGGGAGGCTGCCGTCAAGGCATTTAAATATCATAATACTTTGAATAGTAGGGGGCACATTAATCACATATGAGGTTTTACATACAATAAGGACTAAAATTGAAGCTATTCTAAACTCACGATCTCTGATTCCACTATCCTTAGACCCTAATGATTTACAAGCCCTTACTTCTTCCCACTTCTTAATCGGTGACACGTTAACAGATATATTAGATTACGATTAGAGCAATATACCAAGCGGTCGTTTGTCCGCTTGGCAACATGCACAGCAGCTGAAGCATCACTTCTGGAAAAGATGGAGTAAGGAATATCTTCACCAACAAAATGGCATACTGGCGCTACGGATAACATAAAAGTAGGCATGGTAGTAATAATGCACGAGGACAATTGTCCAGTCTTTCGATGGAAACTCGCTCGTGTGATTGATATCCATCCTGGTGAAGACGGAGTAATAAGAGTAGCAACAGTAAAGAGCGCAACTGGCGAACAGAAACGAAGCGTTAATATATATAAAATTGTAAACTAAAATTTATATAATAATAACATAAACGAAATATTTGTTTAATAAAGTATACAATTTTTTTAAGTATACATCTTTAAGTATACAATAAGTATACAGTTTATTTAAGTAAAGTAAACAACTATTTTTAATTATAAAAAATCTATATTTAAATGCATTGACTGATTTAATTGATACGATGTTTTTTTAATAAAAATATTTATTAATTTAAATCAGAACATTCGACATAAGACAATTTTTCATTCTAATTTAATTAAAAAAACATCATTAATTTTCTAAAAAAATTTATTTAAATTGGCTAAATCAAATTCATTTTCTTAAATGCATTAAACTTCATTTCATAAGTATATCATGAATTTTAATATCTGGTTTGTTAAAAATAAAAATGATTAAAAAAATTTCTCGCCAGGTGGATCCAAGATTTTCAGTTCTCCGGTTACTATACTTATAAAAAGTAATAACGCTTACACACACACGCGCGCGTGTGTAAGCGTACATACTTATATATATATATATATATATATATATATATATATAGTTATATGCCTCATGCGTATATGCTATGGCAAGAAAAATTTTCGGCTACAGGCATATAATTCTATATATAGATATACACACATAATACACTATCAGATCTTCCGGTTTTGTAGTACGCATTCGATACTTTATCTTTGTATTTTCTTTTTACTATATTGAATATATAATTAGTTTGATTCATTTATTTATTAATAATAATCAATATAATAGTAATAACAATCGTCCGCTTATATTTATTTTTATAATTTGCTGATTAAATTAAAGGTTATCTATTATATTTATATTAATACTATTATTATATATAACTATTAACATTACTATTCTTTTAATATAAGTATAAAGTGTAGAGATATTCACATAAATATTTCAATCATATAAGATGAAATTATAATAATTATAAATTTAATCATAAATACATACATATTTATTCATAACTTTGGTCATTTTTGCGCTACGATTTCAATTCAAAAGTCTGCATGGATGTTAATTTTGCGAAGATTGCGAACAAACTTATTAATTATGTCTAAAAACTGCAGAGACAGTTGCAATAACGAATGCTATAAAAATCGTACAAAAATTATTTCTATACAATCAGAGAATCGCTTTCCCACTCTTCATGCATTTTACCTCATAGAAGTGGAAGTAAAACTCAGTCCTAGTTCGGCCGCTGCGTTCGAATTGTACAGGGCTTATGGACTAATATATTTTTGGTGAAGGAATCTAGCGAAACGAAGTACTGTGGTTCGTTAGTCGCAATTCCTTTCGTAGCATAATCGTTTTTCATAAGCGTAATACTCCGATTTTTGCATAAAAAAGGGCTGAAAAAAGTATAGAAGCACACATTACTTCAGGAGCAGGACGAGTGATAAAGTCCCGACTACTAGCTTCTGCCAGTCCTTTCTAGATACAAGCCTTAGATACCCACGCTAAGAATCTACAATTTCTCCGGATATTGCTCAAAGATATCCACGCTTTTATAATAGTATCCGACCCCCATTTCCACTCAGATTGGCCTCAACTTTCATCCTCGAGCGTTCTCTGTTTCTCCCGAACCTTATGTATTCCAGTATATAATATATTCAGTTTTATTGTAAAAGTAAGTACTATAAGAGTAAGTAAGTACTGTAAAAGTAAGTACTGTAAGTAAAATAAGAAATCTTCCTCCACGATGATTTCACGTTTGTCTTTCATTTGCAATATTAAATTAATTCTATAAATACCTATTTCCTTTTCTAACCTTCTATAATAAAATCGTCGAAATAAGAGAACCGATCAAAATAATGGAAAAGATAAAAGAATTCAAAAGATTAGAGACAAAAGTTATATGCGTATCTGCAAGAAAAGATGTATTATATATACCATAAGATATTGACCCCAAACAGAAAAGGCTTCGTAATGTTGGAAGAAATTTGAAAAGCAGATCAGAATTTATGTGAATATGCCTGAGGCTGAGAAACTTAGAAAAAGATAGATATTTTCTTTTAGGCTATAGTAGAAAGTCTACTGAAATTGTCACATGCCTAGTTACTTCGAAGAAACTGGCGATCAATTGCTTCGAGGTGTTTCGAGCACCAATCATTTCTCTCAGATTGGGCTCGTCTTGGAAGACCCATACAGTGGATTGTTGTTTTGTTTCGGACTCATATGCACAGATTCAAGATTCGTCACCTGTATAGATGTTATACATAATTTTGATGCAGCGGGATTGTATTTCTTGAGAATTTCTTTGCACCCATTGACACGAGCATCTTTTTGAGCTTTTATCAAATTATGCGGGATACAACGTGAACAAATCTTTTTAACACCTAAATGATTATGCAATATCTTATTGGTGCTCGTTATACTAATGCCCAAAGATGCGTCAATTTCACGGTATGTCGTGTGACTATCTTGCTTTATCAGTTCGCGCACAGTATCAATGTTTTCTGGCACAACAACCGATTTCGGACGACATTTACGGAAATCGTTCTGTAGCGAACTGCGATGACGATTAAATTCGTTATACCAGCGTGTCACAGTGACCAAGGATGGGACTTCATCGCCAAAAGTTGAAGTAAGTTGATCAATGCACTCTTGCCTTGATAAGCCACGTCAAGAGTCGTAAAATATCATCGCAGCAAAAATTTTCACAAGTTAGCTCTTTTTTTCGATGAGACAAAATTTTCGAATCGCTGTAGGTAACACAAGTTATACTTAAATGACAAAACGCTCTGAAGAAGGTTATGGTTAAAAAGGTCAAACTTTCAATTGGACACATCAGACGGCACCTGCTTGGTGCATCAAGGCTCAAAATATAAATAGCAACCCTCATATTGCCAAGAAAATTTGTAGATGAAGAAATACAGGTATATCTAGATAATAAAAAAATAATTAACCGATTCAGCGAAAGCGAGAAATCCATCCAAATCAGGTAATGATTTGTATTTGTTGGGGTCAAAAGGGTGTGATCTATTATGAGGAATATAATAAAAACGATCAGAATATGATACCAGAATCGAAATATTGATTTTCAATTGTGACAATGTTCGGCCGCACGTTTATTATAGTGCCAAAAATTAAGCTCTTTGCAGAACTGAAAACAATTTTTCAACATTTTCTTTCACCCAATTTTATAGAGACTACCGCCTTGTCAAGCTTATTGATTTTTAAAGAACAAGGATTTAACCGGCCCTTCTGTTAATACTTTCTCTTCCTTCAATACAATTCTTTTTCCTTCTATAAAAAATTTTACTAAAGAAGCCAAATTCACGAGAATGTTTGAATAGACAGTACTCTGCTATGTAATTATTTTGAAAATTTTTTGATTCACACTTAGTTTCAATTATTATATTATAACGTAAACTAATCTATATCAAAAACAAAATCCATTTTCTAAATGGCGTAAAATGAAGTTTCAGAGTCCTCTGGCCAAGAATAAATTTTGTAAATATATAGCTCTTTCAATAAATATGGGTAAAATTCGCAAAGCTAATCTAAAAAATTACTGAGGCACTGAGATAGTTCTGTCAATTCCAGTATTTAGCCATATCATGTCAGTGATCATCCTTTGAGCAAATTTAAACCAGTAAGAAACCACTGTGGAAGAAATATTTGTACTGCTGAAAATTTAGTTTGTGAAAGGGTAGATCGAAATGGAATATTTTTGAACTTCTAGATTCTGAATGGATTTTCACTTTCGTATCCAGTACCAACTCACAAAGCTGACAGATCATAATAAGCCTCTGTTCGATCACTTTTTTCTCCAGACGCTCGTTCAAAATATAATTATTATAATTTTAAATATAATTATAATAATTTATACAATACAGTATATTCATGATCACCATAATAATCAAAATGTTTTCCCAATTACTCAGCTCTAATAGCACCTTCCAATAAATTGTCTGAATATATCCCTGAAAATACATAATTATTTAAGAAACACAATGAACCAGAATCATTTAAGTTAGGATTCAAAGTTTAGATACTTATGCTTAAAACTTTTATAGCCGTAATAATATCTGCGTGTTAGGTCTCTAAGAAAAGGATAACTGTACATTATTCATGATTGCAGGCTGTACTTTGGGATAAAATATTCTTTTTTTTTCGAGTATATAAAGAGACTCTGAATTCTTCCACCAAGCACAGTATCGACATCGAGTTTTTTATACCAAATTCCTATTTGATAAAACCTATTTAAATTCTTATTCAATATAAATTATAAAAAGGTCTTCTCAAATACATTCTAAAAAATATACTAATGTTATTGAGTCACTCATGACGTTTAGTTTACTATACTTATAGTATAGTGATAGCTTTATTGTTGTGAATAAAATGAAAAGCACTATTAAATTACTAAGTTCCAACTTTCGTCATTTTTAGACAAAGTTTGTTGTAAATATGGTAAGCCGAAGATCATTCTGCGACCACTAATTTTATATTAATTTTAAATAGGATTTATAGCACGCTACTTTTGATCAACATTTTAATTGAAAGGTACTTTTACCAGTATTTATGAATAATTGAAAACATAATGTATTCTAATAACATTATACTACACAATAATTTGAAACTGATTCAAATTTTAATACAAATGAATACTTAAAGAAAATGAAAATGTACAAATTTTAAGTATATATTTAATTATAGAACACTAATAAATTTTTTTTGTAATATTTTAAATAGTAAATATTTGTATGTGAATTAAACTTACGTACATAAATTTTATTACACCAAATATGTTATTTTAACAAATCATAAAAGAATTAAATTTTTTAATATAGCCCTTGTAAATATACAAAAATATTTTTCTCACTGTTACTTAAATATGTAACTGTAAAAGTATTTATTAATATTTAGAAACTGTTTCTAAAAAATTATTGTTTTATGAATTATAAAACATCATTCTATTAAATTGACTTACAAATGTTAATATTGTACAATTTTTTATGGTTTATAGCTAATTTTAGATTGTGTTATAAATTCTGTCCCACATGACTTGATGTTGTATTTAAGGATCTATTTTTAACGCTTTGATTCAAAATATTCTCAAACTGTAACAGATTTATATATTTTATAAATAATTAAGTAATATAAAATGATATTGTTGCGAATAATAACCTACATGAAAGGAACTGTTTGCTATCTCTTCAGTCATATCTCCATTCTCATTTTCATTTTTAAAATGTTTTGCATTATTTGTAGGAATTTGCAATAAGCCTTCAGCTGTACTGAGAGTGTTTGAAGGATTTTTTTCAGCTGCAGTAGTCAATAATGATGACGCTAAATCTTCTTCATACTGAGAGATACCTTGAGCTGTAATTTATGCAAATAACTAAATAAATTTTACTTATCAAAAATCTAAATGAAAAAGATTACTTACTTTATTTATAAATCTAATTTAATACATAAGTTTCATGATCTTTTTATTTGTACAAAGTGTTCCCGCTATTACTCGACACAATAGTGAATCGTCGATGAGCACTTGAGCTGCTCATGTTGAATAAGGAGGTTCTGTGTAAAGATTTATGCATTTTGGTTTGTTCCAAATAATTTTTTCACTATATGTGTATACAAATCATTAGCCAATTACGACTTATTCGTTTCGGTTTTCGTTCAAGAGCAGGTAAATAAGAAGACGAACGATCCGTCGATTCGTCTAACCGAGGAATTTCACCTGATTTCACGCAGTTCCGATGTTCTGATTGACTAAATAGGAGATATTAGCGGATTAGGCTAGTGCGATATACTCGAGTAATTATTTATTTGCAAATTAAATAGTATCTGATTTGACTCACTCCTTGGACAAATAGCAATTCAATACATAATAATTGAGAATATTATACTATGGGTCTGTTCCGAACGGCCCCAGTAAGTTTCCAGTAAGTAGATATGGTAATGTTGAAATACATTCCCGTAAATTTCCACTGGAAATATCATGAAAGATTATGAAACTGCAAGTTTTCTGACGTTAACGTAATCAAAGGAAATAAACGGTCAGATACGATATTTTGATTTACTGGTGACTTATTGGGATAACGTTCAGCTGAGTTTGCTTCAGTAAGCAGCTGATCGCGTCTATTTTAATAAAACCCCGTCGAACAGCTGGTCCCTCTATGTGTGTGTGTGTGTGTGTGTGTGTGTGTGTGTGTGTGTGTGTGTGTGTGTGATTTTTATTAGGCGTAGGCAGAGCAAGCTCTGCACTAGTGGCCTCTCGAAACCAGCATCCCGCCGGAACTATCCGGGAATATCACTTCGGCGGGGCTGTTAATTAGCATATACTGCTCCTCTTCTGATGACACTATCCTACGCCCCCCATCCACACAAGTGATCAGGGGTTCGGTGTTCGTCCTCTGCATCTTAAAATAGAATCAGCTAGCCTGGTTCATCCTTTGCCTAATTCTATCAGCATATCTAAGTTTCGTCATCACCTCTTTTGCGAAACTGGCTACTGCCTTCCAGTTTTCAGTAGATTCCAGCATTATTGATAGGATGCTCTCTGGTCTTATTGACTTATTGATGATGTTCATCAAGTGCTCACGTTGTGTTCTAAAACGAGGGCAGCTCACTAATATATGCTCGGCATCCTCAACCAATGTCAGACAGATGGGGCAGAAATCATTATTATCCAGGTGAAAACGGTGGAAATCGAACCTAAAACAACCATGTCCAGTCAGCAACTGGGTTAGGTGGAAATCTAGTTCCCCGTGTTTCCTGTTGATCCATCTGTGTATGTCTGGAAGGATACGATAAGTCCATCGGCCTTTGCTAGAATCGTTTCATCGTTTTTGCCATATGTCTATAGAACGATGACGTTCCACGTTTTTAGCACCTAGTAGAGAATCCACTGCGGCCTTACATATGTTGTGCAGCCTAGCCAGTTCATCTGCAGCTAAATCGAAAGGAAGAATTCCGGCAAGTACCTCAGCAGCGTCGATGGATAATGTCCTGTAACCACTAATAATACGTATACAGGAGCGGCGACGGGTCGCAATGGCCAGCTCACAATACGATTTAATACCATATGCATGATGCCAGATTGGCGCGGCATACATGCTGACAGAATTAACAACATAAGCTAATAGCTTCCTCTGGGGTGGGCGTGGGCCACCAATGTTAGGCATGAGCCGGCACAAGGCAGCTGAAACTCGTTGCGCTTTTTCGCCAGATATCTTTAGATGCTCTTTGACGTCGACGTACCCTACTGTTATTGAACCAGGCGGTTGTGGAATCCTCAACACGCCATCATACATAATATTCCACAATATAGGTCCCATAACCGAGCCCTGGGGGACTCCCGCAGTAACCTTATGTGATACACTGCCTTCATCCGTCCGGTATAATATTATCCTATTCTCAAAGTAGCTGGCCACGACATTCTGTAGATAACCAGGTATTCCCAATTCATAGTCATCCTGATTGGCCCCTGGGGGACTCTGCATTTCTTGCGTACACACTACCAGTTTAATAATCGATGTTGATTTGTTTCGAACCAAATGGCGTGAGGACAAGCGGCAATTTCAGTGAATGTCCAGAATCCCTACCGGTTTAATATATCACCTATTCGTGAGTTTTCAAAGTACCTCAGGCAAGACGAAATTCTGATCGATCAGGGTATCAGGGCCAGGAGCAATATTATCGTAAGCTATTCTCTGTTATAGGATGTATAGTAGTGTTGCTGCGCAGGCCATTGGGAAAGAAACGAAACAATCTTATCAACATTCTAGTGGGTTGTATTGGTGTAGATAACCATAAATGATTAGGTACTTCGAACTCTTTGACAAGCGCTCTTTGTGCTTCTATCAATAAACTATTAACTGATTGCAGCTCTTTGGGCAAGTTCTGCGCGATGCATTGTTTGGCAATTCTGCAATTTCATTTGTCCACTACAGATTGACAGTTTAATAGCATCGACTGTTGATTTTGCACCATATTCTAAATTTCTGATATTATAGTGGCGAAATCCAAATTGGTTCCATTTCCGCATCCACTCATTGAGTTCTTTACTTTCTTCTCTGACAAGCCGTGCTGTGGGTGTAAATCCTTCAATTAAGGAGTGAATGCTTCCAGTGTGTGTGTGTGTGTGTGTGTGTGTGTGTGTGTGTGTGTGTGTGTGTGTGTGTGTGTGTGTGTGTGTGTGTGTGTGTGTGTGTGTGTGTAAGCAAGTGTTAATAGTAAACGTTTGCATGTGTATTACATATTTGAATTTAAATAAAACTTTTTTAGGAAGATTTAAATTGAATTTAAATAGTTTTTCTAATGCACAATCGAATACAATTACTTATAAGTGATAAGGTGGAGCACAAAATGTATACTTTATAATCATTTTCATTTATTAATTATGAATCAGAATTATTTATATTTCTATTTATGAATTTTACAAATTTATATATAATTATTTAGTACGTTACATATATATATATATATATATATATATATATATGTATTCATAATATATATAAATATAAATAATTATGTTAAAAGTAAAAAACAAAATATTTAAACTATGTATGCGTATAACACAAATAAGTTTTAAGATTTTTATATTCGTTTAATTTTATGAAATTAAATAATCTAATTAATAAATAAAACTGAGTATAAAGTATATATTTTTGGGATCCATCTCGTCTCTTATAAGTAATTGTACTCGATTATCCATTATAAAAACTATTAAAAGTCGATTTGAGTCCTTCTTAAAAGTTTTTTGTTGAAATTCAAATGTGTAATACACATGCAAACGTATACATTAATACTTGCTTATACACTTATATACATATGTATATAGACGCAACCAGCTGTTCAACGGGGTTTTAATAAAATGGACTCGATCAGCTGCTTACTGAAACAAACTCATCGAAATGATATCCCAGCAAGTGACCAGTAAGTCAAAATACCGTATTGACCGTTTATTTCCTTTGATTACGTCAACGTCAGAAAATTTGCAGTTTAATAACCTTTCATGATATTTACAATGGAAGTATACGGGAATGCATTCCAGCATTGTCATATCTACTTACTAGAAACATACTGGAGGCCGTTCGGAACAGACCCTATGTATTAGCCCCGCAGTTACAACTGTATTATAATAATATACATCAGCAGCAGATTAAAAGTTTCTGTGGCATAGTGCTATAAGAGAGACGAGGCTCTTTCTAGAGCTCCGCAGCTTTTTCTATAGACATAAAAACTCTAACTAAAAACGAAAGTAAATTGTGAGGTGATTTTTAGATCCATTTAAATACGAAATAATATTAAACATGTATGGAATGACCTTATTACTATTTTTATTACGATTAAATTTAATACAATTTGACATATTCTATAATTGTTAAATTAATTTTCATTAAAGTTTTGTTTATTGATTTTTACTAAACGTGAAAATATTCATATTATAACTGCTAATACGCATCTACTTGGAAACCTGTCAATTGGCACAACGTCAAATACCGAAACCTCCTTAGTAGTTAAATGTTTGATATCTCTATTAAGATGAATTAATAAATATTTTAATTAATAAATTAATAAATGTAAGACCAATAGAAATATTTATTAATTTATCTAAATATAGTCGACATAAACGCAATTAAAGTATCCCTATTAAGAGTTTAGTATTCTTTTTATTTAAAAGTTTGATTTTAAAAATTACTGTGTGGGTGACATAAGAAACTTAAAAAATAGGATTCTGGATTGCAAGAAAGGAATACTTATTATATATAAAATAACCAAGTAAATATTTAAATCAAATTTTTTTTGTTTTTATAAAAAGTTGATAATAATGAAACTGTTTTACTATTGCGGGATACATATTTTAAAGTATGCTGTAACGTCATAAATAAGGTACACTATGATAACAAGAGATTATTTGATCGATTATAGTTCATATAAAATAATTAAGTTGTAATATTTAACTTGCAAAAATATTAGCTTATTTTGATTATGGAAATCATAAAACTGCAACGTGATTTTTTATTACTTTTGTAAGTAACATAATTAATTGATTATTTGTGACCTGGAGCCCTCCTACGCAAAATCTCATTTCATTAGACTTCCACTGCAACGCAAAGTTCAGTGCTGTCAAGTACCTTAAGCTTTAATCCACTACTGATGTACATTTTAGAACTGCTGTGTAAGGTGATTATTGTTCATCTGAAAGACAGTTTACGTCGTCAAGTGAAGCAAGAGAGGTAAGTCTCACAAAGTAAAAAATTAACATACATATTGGTTTTTAACGATATTTTACACAATAAAAGCCGAAAAATTATATTTAAGTTTTTATTTTAAGATTTTGATGATGTAAAAATATACTATTGAATATTAGAAGTAGAAACAATTGAATATTATGTCTATTGCGTTGCCTCATCCCCTTGCACTGTTAATCGGAACTGCGTGAGTCTTCATTCGTCTTTTCGTTTTACCTACATTTAATTAAATTAATCAGAAATAATTAAATACTCATTAACTGGTAGAAAGGTAACATATATGGCATCATCGACATAGTAGTACCAAATTAGAATAATAACAAATCAAAATGTTTGTTTTGGACAATTTTTTTTTTAATCCAAATCTTTTTTACCCCTATTATTACAAGAGTAACATTAATTACAATTCCTAAAAACTACACTAATAAAATTCAGAAAAATAATATACATAGATTAATAATCCATATATAGTTAATAAAAATAATATATTTAAAAACTCAATAATTTTCATACAAATTTAATTTTTCTTTACGATATTTCTTACATAGTTCGGACCTGTTCAGGTTTTATTAAACATTGCATAAAAAATATAATTATTGTTCATCTAAAACATTTATAAATATAGTTAGCAAAAATATTTAATAATTATTTGCAATAATGAAGTCAAAAAATTGTTTTAAGTAAATATGAGGTGTATTGAAATAATAAGGTGAATTTTTGTTTTTCTCAAAAAATAATTATTAATTAATCAATACTTATGTTGCTTTTTCCAATCATCGAACCACTTTTGATAATCATTTTTCGGTATAGCCTTGAGTTCTTTTAGCGATGCAGTTTTTATCTCCTCAATCCTTGAAAACCGATGTCCTTTCATGCGCCTTTTCAGTTTTGGGAAAAGAAAAAATCACTGTTTGCAAAATCTGGTGAATATGGACGCTGATGCATGACTGTGATGTTGGTTTTGGCTAAACAATCTCACTAGCAACGATGAATGAGCAAGTGCATTATCGTGATGCAAAAGTCAAGAAATTTTTTTCCAAAGTTCCGGACTTTTTTGCGTATTGCCTCTCGCAAACAGCGTATAACTTCAACGTAGTACTCCGTATTGACCGTACGACCTTGTGATAAGAATTTCTGATGCACTACGCCCTACTAATCAAAGAAGACAGTGAGCAAAACCTTGACATTTGATTGAACTTGGCCTGCTTTCTTTGGTCTTGGTTCTTCTGTGCTCTTCCATTGGAACGATTGTTTTAGTTTCGACGCATAACCATACACCCCCGATTCATTACCAGTTATAACCCTTTTTAGACAATCAATATCATTATTGACTTCAATCAACATTTCCTAAGCTATCGTCCTGTGGCGGTTCTTTTTATCAAAATTAAGCAGTTTTGGAACGAATTTCGCTGACACACGTGTCGTGCCCAAAACATACGAAGAAATAATATGACATGAGATACCGATATGCCAATATCTTCAGTAACTTCTCTGATAGTGATTCGACAATTTTTTAACATAATATCTTTTATATTTGAACGTTTTCATGTGTTATTGACGTGCTACGGCGTCCAGGGCGAGGTTCATCATCGACAACCTCTCGGTCAGCTTGTACCTTTTATACACATTCTTTTTACTCAAAGTAGACTCACCATGTAATGTAATTTAATGCAAACTCTTTGCTCCATTTTTTTGGTAAAAGAAAATCGCCGAGCTCACGAAACATTAATGACTTTGTATGCCTGCCACAAGCAAACACATAATGCTATAGAGCTAAAGCCGTCAATATATGCTCGGTACACCAGTACCAACACAAAATAAAAAAAATCGACAATTGAACGGACGTAGCCCTCGATATTTACAAAGTCACTTCATTATTTGAACATACCTCATACAAAATACGTTAAACCTGTTCGTGTATAAATTAAAGAAACATCAAATACTCAAGGCACATGTTTACAGAAATTTTTTGTGTAAGGTAACCATCATGTTTGTGTATTAAAAACCGTTATCAAGTGTTAGTTTTGGCTAATGTTTCTTCTTAACCAAATATTTAAAAATCTGCGAGTAATTTTGTCCTTAAATTTTATTGATCTCAAAAAATCCAGCTTCCTTTTCGGTCTGACCTCTCGTGAGTAAATGTAAAATTTAAATAATATGTAATTTTTTTCATCCTCCATGATTCTAATAATATTCATTAAGATTCATTTGAAGACCACGCCAGAAAATTTAAGGACTATACATAATCTGGTACTGTCCTCCAAAGTATTTTAATTAATTTTATTATTTCAATATTACGATAATAAAAATTTGGATTTCAAACTCGACCTTGATTCGAGGAGCAGCCAGACCAAAAAAGAAACTGAGTTTTTTATGAGATAAATAAAATTGCGGTCCCAAACTATACATAGACTTTAAAATCTTGGAATAAGGAAAAAACTTGTAAAAGTTACCTTATAAAAAATCGAGTTGTTAATGTTCAGCTTATTAATTTATACATGACGAGGTTTAACGTATGTTGTATCTACTTAAATCAAATTTCTAACTTGATTATTTTATATAATTGTTAAAGATTCGTAGTGACTATTTTATAAATATTGCTTTGTTCAAAATTTATTGTTTCATATTCGTAATAATTGTATACTTTTATACTATTCTCAATACAGCATGAAAATGTGTGAAATATCTGACGAAACGTCGTAGGAAAATAATTAGAGTTGCGGAAAAATTATTTATTTAATTTATAATTATAATTTATAAATTTATAATTTTTTTTGTAATTTTGCCACATCTAATAATCTTCGGAATGATTATACGAATTTCTGAAGTGAAATGCTACTTGAATTTTTGAATAGAACAAAAAACCATTTGCAACTACCCAAAAGAAATATCGACTTTTATACACAATTTCTCCCGTTAATTAAGAATTTACTACTGTGCATAGTTAATTTGGGAACTACCATTTGAGGAAAATCAAATCAATGAAACCTTTTTATTATTTTTTTTTATGTTATTTAACGTCGCTCTATCTATGCTTCCAAATATTGGTGCTAATCAGCGACGGAAGTCTACGATGTGTTTTTAAACAAAGCACATGTAAATTATTACAGCGATGCCTGTGTCGATCGACCGAGACCGGGATTTGAATTCGGATCACCAAGTTACTAGTCCTTCACTCTAGCGATCGAGCCATCGTAGGCCTCAATGAAACCTTTAATTTTGTTGAAATTGAGTATTTTATTCTATAAAAATTTTTAAATATGAGTAGTGCATCTGAATTTTTTTTCTTTTTTTCAAATTGAAATTCAAGATTTCTTTTTTTTGAACATTTCGTACTTCAAAACAAAAAAAAAAAGAATTGTTATGAAATAATTATACCTATGTATATACCGAGACATGGTTGCGAATCGGATTAGGTTAAGATCATAGGAACCTATGAGACCTAGAGTGAGGATAGATGACGAGATGTGATGCGCAAAGATGTTTTTTTAAAAAACTAAATTTTGTTTTGTTACATGAAGAACAAACGTTGTACTAGAAATTACAAATGTCAATTTTAATGTTCACATAAACTGACATTATTGGAAAATCTATGTTATTTTACGGGAACATTAATTAAAATTAGCTACTGCAATTTTTAGTCCAACTGTTTTTCCCTGTAGATATTATTTAACTATATTATAACAACTTTATGTTGCTTACAGCTATTTTACTCGTTTTAAAATATTAATTCAATTTAGTTCGTAAAATATTATTTTACTGCATTGTATATTATTGACGCCACTCAAAATGCTTGGAGATTTAGTCAATTTATTGTACATTTTTGTAACTTCCAAATCTTCCAACATTTTTAATAGTGCCTGTCCTCATCTTACTCCTTTACCTGTATTCCTTTCTCTTTCTTATCCTTTCCTGATGGAAGATATCTACCATCTTTCCGCTAGATTTCCATTATGTAATATTACTTTGCATTTATCTTTCAAAACAATTTTATTACAATAAAAGTTTAATTTTTATTTATAGAAATAATAGTATTATTGCTTATTAAAATTATTAATTTTATCACAAATTAGGAAGTTGATGTAAAACTATGATAATTTTAGCCGAGAGTAGACAATGATTTTGTATTTGAAAATTTCACATTGCTTTTGAGTTGGAAAATATACATTCTTGCATTTATATGCAATACTCACTATAATTATAAGATTAATTTTTAATTCTTACATAGCTATAAAATAGAGGCATTGCCCTGCACGCACTCTATTATAAATTTATATTATTAATATGTTCATTAGATTAGCCCAAAATATCTTTTACAATTCCATTAATATTTAATAATTAATGCCGAAAAACTTTTAACTTTAACATACAATGAATGTTAAATTTTGACATTATAAAGGTTGTATTCGAAATTATTCTAATACTCTTATTATGAAATATTATACTGAAAAACAAAACTAACGATAATATTAGAAACTCATTACTTTTAAATCATTTTTTAAATTTCGTTTTCTAATTCTCAGAGCTTTTTACTCACTTTAATCAATTGATAATGATTTAAAAATCTGATTTTTTTGAATTCGGCGTTAATTCGTTCAAATAATTTTGGGAAATAATTTTTAGCCAAATATTTATTTTATGTAATAAATGTACATCCATGTAATTTGTATTTATTGTAAAATCAATATTTATTCGTTAAAAAAAAAAAAAACAAAAAACAAAAAAAAAATGGAATTGAACCCGTGTCCGGAATATAAAAATCTCGAACTATAATCAGTAAACCAATTTCTAATTTAAGTGTATATCTTTAAATGTTAAATATGTTGGTCAGTTTACACATCAAATTTTAGTTTTATTTTAAGTCTTCATGTAAAAGTAATACATTTATTCTCTTCTAAGTCTGAAATACATTAAATTAAATAAATTGTATTTGAAAGTTGATCCACTATTGATGCGCATGCACGCAAACTCACCGAACCAAGAAAGTTTTGCACGTCAGCACATACCAACGATGCGACGCGGTGGGGAGGACAAAGGCTGCACGAAAGAGAAACAGCTATATGAATTGTAACAGAGGCCGGGCGGCCTGAACGCCCGATTGACCGAAAACAGCCGAAAGACTAAACAGTGACTTGATGCCCCATCTTGCGGCGTTAGAGATACTACCAGGTTTTCTTCCCATCTTGTTCATTGAACTTACTCTTTTATACTAGTCTATTTTCATTGGTATAACGTTTTAACTTCTATACTTTTATTTTATTTTAATTTAGCATTTAATTTCAAGAATTGAATTTTCTATTTTTTATTTATATTACTATTTTATATTTTTTTAATATTTGATACAATTAACGGATTTTCTCTTTTTGTTCCCACACGTTTATACTACAATATTAGATAAGCATTAAATATTAAAAATAAATCTTTTAAACTAATTATAGAATATCCATTTTAGCACAAAATCATAAGACTCAATTTGAAATTTCTACAGTGGAAGATAAGGAATTCTTGATTTTTTGCAGAATGAAAAATTCGTCTACATTAAGAAGCTGGCATTGGAGTTTTGGTGTGAATTGCTTTCTGATGCTCGTACGCATATTAGATTATGTTTTAGCCTCTGTATGATTCAAACGAAAACAATAACGTCGCATTCGATATGATCGTACAACTATATCTATATATATTTATTGCTACGTCACAGTTCGTGACGTAAGCAAATGCGCACAATAATTTCTGCTGACGTAGCTGTGACGTCGTGTTGTAACACAGATAATAAGGGTTGATCGTCGACACTTATGGGCCAGACTGCAGTAAAAATTTTCAATTGAAAACGTGGGCCTCTGGTGGCCAAAGCGAGGTACTGGCCGTTTCGTGCGATATTCCAAATGTTGTTTTTCGAACTCATGCGATAGTGCGATCGAAGGGGGAGACGAATGTCTTGACGCGTGCAGAGGGAAAGCTTGTCGAGACAATAGGCTGGCAGTGGAGGGTGCAATAAAAGATGAGCAGCTTATACTGGCAGCGAAAATACAATAAAAAGAAATTTTATTGCTACATGTATAAATATATATATTCTCGCAACAGCTAGCAAGCAGCTCAACGATTTGAAACCTACGGCAACTTTAAGGAAAACTGGCAAACATCAAAAGCGGAGAAAATCTCCTATAGCAAAGAGCTACCAAATTTTTCAATTAGTCGACTAACGCGATTTTTGTTAAAATTTATCAGGTATGTGAATAAGTCTTTCCCGTTTTTTTTCAAATTTTGAGCCTTTATTGTGAAAAAATGTTTACAAATGAATTATTGAAAGTATTGGCCATCGCTAGCTACAACTTTTTCCCATCTTTCTGGCAACATACGAATCCCGTTGCGAAAAAATTCGACCGGTTTGGCCTCTATCCAGTCATCCACCCATTTTTTGGCTTCCTCGTAGGAATGGAAGTGCTGGTCAGCCAGGCCATGCGTCATCGATCTGAAGAGATGGTAATCAGACGGAGCAACGTCTGGACTATACGGCGGGTGGGGTAGGACTTCCTACCTAAATTTGGAAATAAGAAGTCACTTAACGCCAGATCTGCTGAGTTCGGCGGATGGTCTATCAATTTACACTTCAATTCCTGAATTTTGGCAATCGAAACTACGTACGTATGCATTCGTACATTATCCTGGAGAAAGAGGACTTTTTTTCTTCAATTGAGGACGATTTTCTTTTATTTTCTCATGTAGCTGTCTTAATAATGACGCATAATACTTTCCAGTAATCGTCTGTCCCTTTTCCAAATAGTCAATAAGGATAATGCCATGTGCATCCCAAAATACAGTAACCATAATCTTTCCAGTTGGTTTCACCGTCTTTGCCTTTTTGTAGCCCGTTCGCCTTTCATAATCCATTATTTAGACCGTTCTTTCGTCTCAATAGTGTAATGGTGTATCCATGTTACATCTACAGTGATTAATCTTCGCAGAAACTCATCTGGGTTGCGACGCATGCGCTCCAAAAGAGCCTGAGAAGAAACCACGTGGTTGCGTTTGTTCTCATCTGAGAGAAAACGCGGCACTCATCTCGCAGATATTTTTTTCATAGCCAACCTATCGTGCAAAATTGAAACGACGGTATCTTTTGAAACCCCTGTGGTCTTAATTATTCGCCCAATTTTATTCTCCGGTCACTTAACACTATATCGTGGGTTTTATTGATCATTTGCGGAGTTCTCACGTCTACGGGACGTCCTGAACGATATTTATCTTCTGTTGATGTACAGACACGTTTAAATTCATTTATCCAATTGTCAACTGTTGCAAAAACAGGGGCAGATGTGCCATGAACTGAATCCAAACTCAGCTTTTATTTCTTTTGCTGTTAAGCCATTTAAAATCGAAATGTTTAATCACCGCTCTAAACTCACTTTATTACATTTTCTTAAGCAAACAAAAGTTATTTACTTCAACTGACGATAAAAATGAAACCACTAGATGAATATGGCTGCAACTTTGCCAGATACCTAGTGAGGAATGACACTTACTAGAAACAGACCATTTTTGATGCTACGAGCGCTATCTCTTAGATATTCTAAGGACTTATTGATCTCTCCTCGTATCTTACGATTTTTTGATTAGCATAGAATTTATTTTTTTAGGTTGGAATAGTATATATCAAAACTTTTAATCAAAAGTTGTCAATGTTGAAAATCAAATGGTTGTTCGGTCAACTCCCAATGCTTCAGCAAGTTCTTCTTCCGTTTGACAAGAATCTTCATCAAGCAAAGTCGCCAATTCTCGATCTTCAAAGATTTGCGGCCGCCCGGAACGCTCCTTGTCTTCCACGTCGAAATCACCGCTTTTGAAGCGTCGAAACCATCCGCGAACACTTGAATCATCGACACAACCTTCTCCTGAAGCAGTCGATGCGTCTCGGCAGCAGATTTCTTCAAATTGAACCAATAAAGTGAAACTTCCCGCAAATGACGTCGACTCGGCTCAAATTTCGACATTTTCACTATATCAAAAATTTATGATGCGAAAAAATTTTAACTAATGTGTTAGTATGGAATTGTTGACATATGAATAAGCTTTGATTATGACATATGTAACCATTGAATACTCGCACAGTATTGGTGACGCCATCTCTTACAAAAAACGGGATAGACTTATTCACACTCCTAATAATTTTAATGAGAAAAAAGAAAAAACAGTAATTGGAATGACATACAAAAGCGAAATCTATCAAAGATCTATATATCTCGCTTTGCAGTTCGAACGATATTGACTTCTATTTTTCCCCCACTCCCTCATATTTGCTGAAGTTAGAGAGACTATAGCCTGTCTTCTGTCTCTCTCTACTTCGCGAACGAACACCACCAATGTATGTATTGGTGCTCGTTGCAGTATGTTATATATAAAAAAATTTTTTAACTTAATTTTATTAATTACACAGAAATATTGACTTGATATGAGAACCATGTTTTCCTGTGATATAAATACAAAAATTAATTATTTCTCAACTTCGTATCTATATTATAATTTAATTTTAGAAAATATTATCTGTATGTGGAAAATCTCGTATTAAAACCAAAACGATATATAAATTGTTATAATATAAGTTTTATATATTATATATAAATGCATATACTATTCATTGGAATCCATAAATTAATTTCATAATGTATAACTATAAGAGATGTAAAATTGATATATAAGGTTTTTATAATTGTTCACATTGTACTGCGATAGCGTAATTAATAAGGCGTTAGCTTGCGAATCCAAAGGTCTGCAGATAGAATCCCGGTTAGGTCGAAGTTTTTTTAAGCGAAATAAATTAATTATAAGACATTAATCAAGTAATATAATGTTAAGTTAAAATTAAAAGTGATGAAATAAATGTAATAAAAGTAAATTAACGTATAAATTGTAAAAGAATTCAAGAAACTATTCGCTTAATTTAAAGTTTTGATTTTTAAAGTCAAGAAAATAATGCTTTGAATCAAGAAACTATGTACTACTTTTAAAATTTTAACATACTTGAATTTCCTTGTTTCTAGAAAATAAAAACGTATTTCAAGTAAAGATAGAAATCGAATTCTTCATTTTAAATTAAATTTCTTGAGTGAAGTATTGAAATTCTTAACCCAAGTATATATTCACTTAAAGATAAAAAAATATGTATTTAATTTATAATCTCAGCCACCCATTTTCTAGAAAATCTGGACTGCAATCTAGCAGATATCTAATTAATTGAAGAATTTATTTTCCTGATATTACATTTGAATCTATTGGTGTCAAGATATATTTTCTCAAAAGAAGAAAATATTCATTTACTTCCCAATATTTGTGTTCTGCTGTTTAGAAAATATAAGCTTTATTTTAGTAACTACTTACTTGGTTCAAGTATATGCGATGATTTGGTTAAAGAAAATATTTATTTGGTACAGAACAATCGCATAAATTTCTTAAAACAAGTAATATTTAGTTGATATTAGAAATTATTTTTTTCAGTATATATATATATATATATATATATATATATATATATATATATACAAGAAATATATTCAAGTTTTTTAAAAACCATTTACTCGAAAGAATGAAATAGTTTTCTCAAAGGGTGGATTGGACTTATTTGATTATTCCCTGTCAGTTGTAAAATTTAATAAATATTTATTTGATTTTATTAAATGAAGCACAAAGATTTAATTATTAAATATAATAAATAAATAGTAAAAACTACAAAATGTATATATAAATCAAAAAAATATTTTCTATTTTTTAAAAAATTATTTACTTATAATATATAAATAATTTTATTAAAAGATTTATTCATTTAAATTTAATATTTAAATCTTTGTGCTTTGTATAATGAAATCGAAGAAATGTTTATTAGATTTTAATAACTCGTTGGGTATAATCAAATAAATATATAAACGTTTTGATAAAGCTATTTAATTATTTATATTGAATAGCTTTTCCAAAAATTGAATATATTTATTAAATGCAAGTATATATATAGATTTTTAAATATTTATTTATTTAACTTTATTTTTTACGTATATTTAGTTCCGTTTAGTAAACTTCAAAAAATATTTATTACTTTTCAATAATTTATTTAGTATAATGTAATAAATATATGTTTTCTATTCAAATAAACTTCATTATTTGTTTGAAATATATGGTTTACTCCAAATTACAAAATATTCATTCGTTTTAAACATGTATGTTTTTGTTTTAATCATAAATTTAAATAAATTTTGTTGTGTTCTAATCACTACTGAATGAATTTTAATGAATTTAATTTACTTTAAATAAATATTTCTTTGATTCAAATAATATCTCTTTTATGAAATGGAGTTATTGGAATTTATATAAATTTATTCCTCAGCGAGACAATAAAATAATGTAAATTATATTCTTTAGTAAAAATTGCATGATATAATGTAAATAGCAATGAAATAAAATTTATTATATAAACATGTAATGAATATTTTTATATATATAATTTACAGAAAGTATAATTTTTTATATCAAATTAGTCTTATTATTAACGTCAACGTAGTCTTACTATCAAGTTTTAAACTTAAATTTTTTTCGAAAATACGTATATATATATTGTGACGAGCGTCACAGGGCGCCCGCGCCGACTTGTCCAGGAAAAAGACGACGCGCGCGCTACCCCGTGAACAAGAAAACCTCAAGGCGCTCGCGCGCGCCGTCGCGCCTTGTGCTCGGCATTCTCCTTCCCCCTTACCTCCCCGCGCCATGAGCCGCACATAACCGCCGGCTGGTGGAGAGGCGAGTAGCTTAACCTATACCACGGCATGGACAAACGCCAAGGTTTGCTCGCGCAACCAAGTGAATGCGACGATGAAATAAATAAAGGACAAATTTGTGCATAAGAAATAATAAAGTAAGTGAATAGTGGTAAAATGGATAGTGGTGATGTAAGGATAAAGAGATGAATAATAAGGGAGACAAGGTGAAAAAAAAAGAGAGACAGATTTGATGAAAAAAAGGAGAGTGATTATGAAAAAAAAGGAGAAAAAAAAAAGAAGGGACAATGACAGATCTAATAGGTTAGTGAATTTCTGAGGTGAGTGAAAAATGATAGACAAAAAACATATATAAATAATAATAGAAGGTAAAGGGAAGTAAAGATGAAACGATAAAGCGAGTAAAATAAAGATAATAAGGATTAAGTAATATAAAGAAGAATTTAATGATAGACATGAACACATAATGAGCATATAATGAAAATAATTACAGATTTATAAGAAGAAAGAAGATAGTCAGAAAATTAATAAATATAAGATAAGTAATACGAATAAAGAAGAAGTTAATATAGATTTAAATAGATTTAAGAGATAATGCTAGACACACTAGAAATTAACATAGATTTAAGACAGGTAATAGGTGAGATAACATAGATTTAAATAGATTTAAGAGATAATATTAGACATACTAGAAATTAACATAAATTTAAGATAGGTAATAAGCGAGAGCATAGCAAATCAATCAAATTAAGACAGGTGATGTATAGAAGTGATTTTTTTTTTGTTGTCATTTTGAATCAGCAACATATTTTTATCATTCAATTTTAAATTTCTTAAGTTTATTTTTGAGATTATTAATTATCGAGTTAAGCGAACAAATTTTGTTGTGCAAAATGTTAGCTTTTTTTTTCACGAATGATTTTAGTTTGATAGGCACAGTGTATTAATAATTAAAATGTTTATCTTGATGAAAAAAAAGTCATAAATTTAAGTGAATGATTGAAAATTGCTACTATTGTATATGTGTTCTCAGTAAATGATAATGTCACTTGGGTATAAGCTTGCGTTAATCTACAATGTGTAGAAGAATTTTTTTATAAATCTCATCGCATTTTCCATTATAACCATACACCGATCAATACAATTAATATCAGAATCATTCAAAGTGGATATATGACTATTGATGAATGTAAAGTGTGATTATTCAGAATTTGTATGCGTCACGATGAAGGAAAGATATAGAAATGCTTACTAAAGGAAATAATTTATATTATCTTTATTTTATTTTATTTAATAGAGACATAAATAAATAAATAAAATGAATAATAAGTAAATTAGAAATCATGAGAATAAAATAATATAAGCTAATTAATAAGATAACTGATCAACGATAAAGTTAATTTGTTCTATTTTTTTTATGGTTAATAATAATTGTAAATTTTACAATCTATATTTAGTACTTAAGAATTATTTCCTCATTCTATGAGAATCAAATAAAGAAAATTTTTTTTTGTAAATGTGAATTAAATACTATTAAAATTTGATATTATTTAATCGAAATTTTTATATTAAATAATTGAAAGAGTTTAAACTATATAAATAAACTCAACAATCAGCCATTTTGAATAAAAATTTTTTTTAAGAAATTAGTTGCTTAGGAAATATTAAAAAATTCTATGTAGAGGAAAAAAGGAAGATTGTTAGATAAGAGATGATAGAAATAAAAATAACTAAAGAAATAGGATAGGATAATAAATAGATTAAGATAGATAAGAGATGATAGATATGATAAGGCAAGATTATCTTATATAAGTATTATAGATGATATAATAAGGCAACCGAATTCTTGTAAACGCGTATTTCGGCGCGTCACGACCGCGAGCGGCCGTCGTCGGCCGCCGCCGAATTCCCCCCCCCCCTTATCCCATCCTTCTTCCCTGTGAGGAGTAAGACGAGCGGGACTCCGCTGTCGGCCAGGGAACGAGTCGGTCGTCGAAGAGAGAGAGAGCTAGAGAGAGAACGAGAAGTAGTAATAGTTGTAGAGGCCAGAGAGAGATATTACCGGAGAAGGGCAGCGGAGGAGATTGAAAAAAAGGAGTAGAGAAGTGAGTGTGGAAGCGTTATCGTAATTTAGGAGAGGCAAGGAGACAGATCTCATCGAGAGTGCGGTGGAGTGAGCTGGGGAGATAAAGAGAAATAGAGAGACAGAGAGGACGACAGCAGAAGGGCCCAAGAAGACAAGAGAGTGAGGGGCGGAATCGAGAGCAGAGCAGAGTTGCGAGGAGCGAAGGGGACGACGAAGAGACTTAGAAGGAGCCACGTGACTGCCGAAGATCTTGGCGCGCGAGTACTCCCCGCGGCAACAGCGAGCCGACCGTCAGCGGGGCGCCGCGTGTTCTTCTCCTTTTCCTCCTCGGCCATTACCCTTGTCCTTTCCCCGTCATCCTCTCCAAATTCGGTGGGCGCGTCGGGACGCGGATCGCGGTCGGGGCGCGTCGAACGCGGGGATCGGGTTAGGGGAGGCGCGCATGAATTGTGAACGGTGAGAGGTGCGCGTGAACTGTGAACTGTCGTGCATTGTGTGGTGTAAATAAAGAAAGGGAGAAAAAAGGAGATAATTTCGCGTTGTTGCGTTTTCTTTGATCTGAAACCTTTCCCTTCCAAACCGACGGGACCCCCTCTGCAGCAAAGGAGGTGAGTAAGTGAAGGAAAAATTTTCTTTTTGTTTGTGTGCGCGACGTCGCCGGGATTGAAATAAAAATTCAATTTCGGGGGAGCGGATCGCGGCATCACAAAAATGGCGCCCAACGTGAGGCCCAGCCGGGATGGATCGCGGGATTAGAATTTTGTCGCCACGTGGCGCGGCCATCTTGGCCAAGTGTAGCTGTACGACCGCGTGCAGCGGAAACGACCGTTGCCGTGCGGGCGGATGTGCGCGACCGATTGAGTGAGTCTGACTAAAAAAAAAAAAAAAAAAAAAAAAAAAAAAAAAATAATTTTTTGAAGAAAAAAAAGAGGAAAATTTAATAATTTAATTTTTTTGTGAAGAAAAAAAAATTTATTTTAATTTTTGTTGTGAAAAAATTTTTTATTTTTTTTTGTGGAAAAAAATTTTGTGAAAAAAATTTGTGAAAAAAGAAGAAGAAAAATTTTTTTCTTTCTGCATCAATATCTTAAATCTTGGAATTTTTTTTTATAAAGAATTAAAGAAGTGAATATATATTTTGTTCTTCCATGATTAATTGTGCAAACATTATAAATTTTTGAACTTGTTAGAGAGTGGCTGTGCTTAAGACTGTTTATTGACATTAATTTATTCGCTTATTTATTAATTAAAATTTTTCTTGATACTTTCATTATTTTGATATCTTATTAGAGATCGATATTTAATTAATGAAATAATTTTTATATTAAGTAATCAGTTATCAAAACATATTAAGTATTATGTTTTTTGATATCTGATGCATAGCACTAGGTGAAATTTGAATTTCAACTTATAGCGAATAAAAATAAATCTAAATTTGTTCATTTTAACTACAAAGTAGTAAATCAATTTTATTCTGTGATTCCTTGCTATTAATGCTGTCAATATAATAGAATAATCTTTAAATATTATTTATTAGTGTTTTGCTATTTATAGGCTATTTAGTTTTTAGAATTAGTTTTTTTTTGATAGGTTTACTAACACATACAAGATAAAGGCTATTTCATAATCCTGATTATCTTGGGAATTCCCAATCAATTAAGGTGAGAATTCTTGTTTAATAAATGTAAATGTTTAATAACAGACAAAAGGATGTATAAAAAAAGATTTGTAAGATTTGAAATTTCGTAAAAAAAAAAAAAAAATTTTTTAAATGTTTTTTTAAAAAAACACACGTGCACTCCCGTTTTTCGTCCGCTATCCCGCCTCCGTTTGACGATTCGGGACGGCAAAACAGATCGCGTTTCGAACAGGGCAATCGTACACTGGAGCGAATAGACGAGGTAGAATCTCTAGAAGTGACCATGGCGTCCGTAAAGAGCGATACGAGCAACGCGTCGTTGGAGCTGATTATGGACCAGTACGATGGGGCCTGGGCGATGTACGGTCGGATTCGCCGTCTAGTCCAGGACCAGCTAAAGGCCGTCTTAAGCTCGCTAGGAGCAAGTACGAACGGCGACCTTCATACGCTACAGAGACGCCTTCTAAGGGCTCAGCTCCGTAATCAGGACCCGTCCCTAGAGATATCCTGGACAACGGAGGACGAGGAAGATCAGGACTCGTCGCCTACGCGCGGTGTGGACCAGACCCAAGTCGTGGATGACTCCCTCGTCGATAAGCGCCGTAGATGGACAGGACGTGGGCGTGGACACCCGATGACCACCCTGGACGAGCTGGAGATTCCGGGACGAACAACACCGCCGACGACGACGGGGGTGAACCCTTTCGAGAGTCTGCGGACTTCGCCGCCCAGGGCCGCGCAGATTCCCGGCAGGGCTGTGACAGTCACCGCGACGACGTGTACCACCACCACGTCTAAGTACACCATGGCGGGGAACACCATACCGACGTCAGCCTCCCAACCGATTGCAATCAACCCGGGGGTTATTTCCACGGTCAGCCTGGCAGACCAGTCGGCTTCGTTGCGCCGCCTGGAAGATCAGAAACGGGTGGGAAGTCTGCAAATTGATCACATACTTCAGATGGCCATGGAACGCAATGAAGAAGAGCGGCTGCTACTACAGGACGAGATAGACCGTCAAACAATCTTGACGCAGTTCGACCAACAGTGTCAGCGCCGTAGCGTTCCGCCCCAGTCGCAAACGCATCAACGAGTGATTGGCGATGGCAGGAGCATCGCCCGCAACGTATCAGGTCCTCGCGTCAGGGAAGAGGTCGACGACGGCGCAAACATGGCGTCTGACAAGGACAGTCAGCACGGAGGATGCGATCGGCCCGAAGCCACGCGCGCACCTACCCCCAGGACGGGAACTAGCAAAGTAGGTCGGACCGAAAGCAGAGCCGCAGAATACGGACCGACCGTGACGCGAGAACGCCCGCCGACCGAACGGACCGGAAATCCTGGCCGAGATTGTTGTCCGCTACCACCTCCCGTCCGCAACACTAGCCTAGAACGGGACGCAGTGAGGCCAACCTCGCCCCCGTGTGCGTGTCCACACGGGAGCAGTCGGGGTTACGGACAGCACTCGCCAGCGAGAATCCTAAAGGACTGGAGTATCAAGTTCTCGGGGACCGACCAGGACTATCCGGAAGAATACCTCGCGGACCTCGAAGAGTGTAGATATTCAGCCTGCCTGACGGAGAGCGAATTGATCAGGGCGATCCCCAGTACCCTGAAGGGAGATGCTAAGCAGTGGTATCGACCTATACGAGCGGAGACCAATAGCTGGGCAGCCTTTGAAGAGGCGTCCAGGCTTAGATTCATCAACCAGCTGGGCGAGGACGATCTTTGAAGGGAACTTTATCCGAGGACCCAGGACCGCAGCGAGACCGTCGCCACCTTCGTCGCCAAGTTCAGACACATTGTCTCGTACTTCCGGAGACCGCCGCCGTTGAGCGAGCAGGTGATGGTCGCTGCCAACAACTTACGACCAGAGTATCAGGTCTACATGGTGGGCAAGACGTTCACCAACTTTACAGAACTAACACGTTATGGCCTCGAGATGGAGCGAACAATGGAGCTCAAAAACCGGTGGAGCGCACAACCAGCGAAGGAAAAGATGAGACTTCGCAGTGCTGCTCCCGCCGTAGCGAAGGCCAAGGCGACGAAGGTCGCGACTATCACGCAGAGTGATAGAGGCCGAAGGACTGAGTCGAACGATAGCGAGGGATGTAGTAAGGAGACACGGAGGAGGACCAAAGGAGCGAAAGCCAAGGTCAGAGAGGTAGCGGCCGTACAGGGACCAGTGGAGACCCAGACGCCGAGACCGATGGCGACAACCAAACCGGAGAGACCGCAGAGCTACGCTGCAGCCGTGAGGCGGCCATCTCCCAACATACCACGACAGCGGCCAAGAAGTTGGGAAGCGCGGCAACCAAGAATCCGATCGCCACAACGTCCGAGTCGCCAGTTCGACGACAACGGTCGGTGGCAGAATCGTAGCCGTGAGGAGACTCGGAGAAGCTCGCCGCCAGCGCGTGACAGGGAAGACAGACGGTTCTACGGTTCGTGCTTCCACTGTAGAGCAGTCGGACACCGGGCAGCGAACTGCCCGAGCATCTCATGCTACCGGTGCCATCAACGCGGCCATTATGCCACCGACTGCCCGAGTAGTCGGAGAAGCACGCTGCAAGTAGCACAGGATGAAGTGAAGAAGGTGTTTGAGAAAGGAGTGATCGAGCGCTCGGCCAGTGAGTGGAGCAGCGCGCCTGTTATCGTGAAAAAGTCCGACGGTTCGTTCCGCTTCTGTGTGGACTACAGAGAACTGAACGCTGTCACCGTCAAGGACGCCTATCCGTTACCTAATATGGATTCTATCTTAGATAAACTGCGTAAGGCGAGATTCTTATCGAAGGTAGACCTGAAGGAAGCATACTTCCAGATACCAATGGACGCAAAGAGCAGGAAGTTCACGGCCTTCGCAGTACCCGGATCAGGTCTCTGGCAGTTCACCAGAATGCCGTTCGGCCTGACGAACGCCTCCATGACCTTCCAGCGGCTCATCGACGCACTGTTCGGACCAGAGTATGAACCCAACGTATTTGGATACCTGGACGACATTATTGTAGCGACAGAATCGTTTGAGGACCACATGGCCTGGCTAGAGCGCGTGTTGAAACGACTGAGAGGTGCAGGACTATCCGTAAATAGGAAGAAGTGCGAGTTTTGCTGTTCTCAAGTGGCGTACCTCGGTTTCCTGTTGGATCGGGAAGGTCTGAGACCGGACCCGGAGAAAATACGACCATTGCTAGAGTACCCAGCCCCGAGGACCGTGAAGCAACTGCGGCGGTTCCTAGGCATGGTTGGCTGGTATTCGAGATTCATCGATAAAGACTCGGAACTGAAAATCCCGTTAGTTAAGTTATTACGGAAGGGCCAACCATGGGCCTGGGACACAGATCAAGAAGAGGCGTTCAACAAACTAAAGGAGGCGTTGACGACCGCGCCAGTGCTCGCACGACCGGATTTTTCGAAGCCATTCTCGGTACAGAGTGATGCGAGCTATTACGTGATCGGGGCAGTACTGACGCAAGAGGGAGAGGATGGTGAGCATCCGATCGTCTACGTGAATCGCGTATTGACCGCGGCGGAGCGCAACTATACGACCTCAGAAAAAGAGTGTTTGGCGTTGCTGTGGTCGATCAAGAAACTGAGACCATACTTGGAAGGCTATAAGATCACAGCAATTACGGACAACAGTGCACTTCGATGGCTCCGGAACCTGAAAGAACCTACTGGCCGCCTGTCTCGCTGGGCCCTAGAGATGCAGCAATGGGATTTTGAGATAATACATAGACGCGGAGCCATTCACCACGTCCCGGACGCGTTGTCACGGATGTTTGAGAACGAGTTCGAAGAAATTGCTGCATTCGAACCGTGTGAGGACGAATGGTACACCCAGAGGGTTCAGGAAGTCATAGAATTCCCATACAAGTTTCCGGGGTGGAGTGTACGCGACGGTATGTTATACAGGCGCAGGGTGGACCCTATTTTGGAGAACGTGACAGAGGACCACGAGAGTTGGAAACTCGTTGTACCAACGGACCACAGAGAGAGAGTGTTGCGTGAGGCACATGAGGAACCGTCAGCTGGCCATCTCGGCGTCAAAAAGACGTACTACAGAATCACGAGAGATTACGACTGGCCGGGGATCTACCACGATACGAACACCTACGTTCGCCAGTACCCCGAGTGCCAACGGCATAAGCCCACGCAAACAAGACCACAAGGACTGATGGGTCATCGCATCGTGGAAAAACCTTGGATCGTTGTGGCTGCCGATGTCGTCGAGCTTCCCCCGAGTAAGGGGCAATACAAGTATATAGATACTGGTATTCCAGGACCTATTCACCCGATGGGTCGAATTAAAGGCGTTGAAGAGAGCCGACGGCAAGGCAGTCGCCAAGGCTTTCGAGGATTTAGTCCTATTCCGATGGAACACGCCAGACTACTTCTTGAGCGACAATGGGACTGAATTCGATAATCACGTACTAAAGAAGATGTTAGAAGGATATGGTGTGAAACATGTCACAACGCCACCATACCACCCACAAGCCAACCCTGTAGAGCGGAGTAATCGGACCTTAAAAACCATTTAATAGAGACATAAATAAATAAATAAAATGAATAATAAGTAAATTAGAAATAATGAGAATAAAATAATATAAGCTAATTAATAAGATAACTGATCAACGATAAAGTTAATTTGTTCTATTTTTCTTTATGGTTAATAATAATTGTAAATTTTACAATCTATATTTAGTACTTAAGAATTATTTCCACATTCTATGAGAATCAAATCAAGAAAATTTTTTTTTGTAAATCTGAATTAAATAATATTAAAATTTGATATTATTTCATCGAAATTTTTATATTAAATAATTCAAAGAGTTTAAACTATATAAATAAACTCAACAATCAGCCATTTTGAATAAAAATTTTTTTTAAGAAATTAGTTGCTTAGGAAATATTAAAAAATTCTATGTAGAGGAAAAAAGGAAGATTGTTAGATAAGAGATGATAGAAATAAAAATAACTAAAGAAATAGGATAGGATAATAAATAGATTAAGATAGATAAGAGATGATAGATATGATAAGGCAAGATTATCTTATATAAGTATTATAGATGATATAATAAGGCAACCTAATTCTTGTAAACGCGTGTTCTTCTTCTCCTTTTCCTCCTCGGCCATTACCCTTGTCCTTTCCCCGTCATCCTCTCCAAATTCGGTGGGTGCGTCGGGACGCGGATCGCGGTCGGGGCGCGTCGAACGCGGGGACCGGGTTAGGGGAGGCGCGCATGAATTGTGAACGGTGAGAGGTGCGCGTGAACTGTGAACTGTCGTGCATTGTGTGGTGTAAATAAAGAAGGGGAGAAAAAAGGAGATAATTTCGCGTTGTTGCGTTTTCTTTGATCTGAAACCTTTCCCTTCCAGACCGGCGGGACCCCCTCTGCAGCAAAGGAGGTGAGTAAGTGAAGGAAAAATTTTCTTTTTGTGTGTGTGCGCGACATCGCCGGGATTGAAATAAAAATTCAATTTCGGGGGAGCGGATCGCGGCATCACAATATATATATATATATATATATATATATTGCTTACTTTTTAAATGGCAGCCGCTAACGTTAGACGTGTTTGTTGAGCTAGGGGATTTTCGTTTTTCGAGCCTTCTTCGGTCTTGGCGATCCCGAATGCCTCCACTGAGACGATTGAGCCTTATTTTCGAAATCATATCCGTAAACACATGTTTCGCCACCTGTTACAACACGTTTTAGTAGTTCTGCATCGTTATTAACTTCATTTAGCGACTCCTGAGCAACTTCCATTTTGCGCTCTTTTTGTTGGAAATTCAACAATATTGGAACCAATTTTGCTGCCACACGTTTCATATCCAAAAAATCCGAAAAAATTCCATGGTATAATCCAACTGATGTCAACATCAGCAGCGACTTATCTGATTGTGATTCGGCGATCATTGATAACCATTTCTTTCACTTTTTTCACGTTTTCATCGGTTGTTGGCGTGCTTGGACATCCGGGTCGTTCGTCATCTTCAACGTTTTAACGGCCATCTTGGAAATACTTATACCACTCTTAAATCCTTGCTTTACTCATAGCAGACTCACCATATGCCTTTGTTAACATTTTACAAACTTCACTATATTTTATTTCATTTTTTACACCAAATTGAATACCAATTATATGCTCCATTTTTTTTCACAAACGAAAATCGCCGCGCTAAAAAAACGTCTAACGTTAGCGGCTGCCATTTCAAAAGTAAGCAAAAAATATTGCTGAAAATTTTATCTTACTTCAGGGACATGCGTACCAACATAATAAAAACAATTTTATACAGACGGACTCTCCAAACCCGCGAAATTTAAAAATTCTCGTTACTTTTTGAACACGCCTCGTACATACACACGAAAAATACACACTTAGAAACACAAACAAGAAAAACTATAAATACTTCAAGAATTTGGACACCATTTAATCCTTTTTATTGTATATATTGTTTCGCACGAACTCGAAAACCAACATCTGGAATATCGCACGAACAGAGTACCGACATTCATCACCGTAGCGCTGAGTGTCAAAATTTTACTGCAATGTCAAAATGGGCATCGGTGATCTCCCCTTATTATCACTGATGTTGGCGCGTTAGTGTAGCAGTTGGGCCTATTGAGGGCGCACGTTCACGGCGCTCGAAAATTGTTGAGCCTTTCATATATAGCTTCGGAAATCTCTCCTTATTATTTCTGGTGGCGTGGAACGGCGAAAGACAGCAGACGTTTTTGTAACGCGAGCAAGTGTAGAACACAGATTTACATTTATTCGGAACCCTAGTACGCTTATAGGCTTCGAAACGGTAAAAAATACCGTTAAATCTAGCGATGTTATTAGATAAGATTTGTGTATAGATAAAATGCGTAGCAGAAAATATATATCCAAGAATGTAATCATTTTGTATTTAATAAAAATCCTATTTTTGAAACTTAAGATGAGACTTGAAGCAAAAGTTTGAGAATGTACAGTTCCTCGTAGTACAATTAATTTTCTTAAGGCAAATGTCAATAAAAAAATAAAACTTCCATTTTCTAATACTGATGAAAAGGACATTACTATCCGCTCTAATAAGACATTAAATAAAAGAGTAATGTTGATTCAAGGCCATGAAATTAGGATATATGAATAAAGTTATAATGGAGAAACCTGATAGTGAACTTGTAAATTGTAAATCGTATCGAATTAATTCGAAACAACGCAATACCATGAAACATATTGTTGGAAAGTGAAAAGAAACAGGAATCACAATAGAAACTAACACAAAGTATACCAGTCCATTTTATTAGTTCGAAAGAAGATGACTCTTCTAGCTTAGTGGTAGATTACTGTCGGTTAAATAAGAATACGATTGGGATGAATTTTTCTCTCTAAACTGTACATAATCGTTTAGAAGAATTATATCTTTTTAACATTAGATTTAGTACATGGATATCTTTAATTGCTTTTAATAGATAAGGTTAAAGAGAAACAGGAAATTGGAGTATGCGATGTTTGGATTAAGGAATATGCGATTGTATTTTGCTAAGCTTATGAAAAAGGTATTCAGGCATCAGAATAAATAAGTACTAAGATATTTTGATATTTTACTATATGCTGTATCGTGAAAAGAATTGTTAGAAAAATTAAAAAAAAATTCTTTTATTACTAAGAGATGCGGGTTTAAAGTTCACTTTAAGAAAAGGTAAGTTTGTTCTTGAAAGTAGTTACCTAGGCTTTATTGTAGCAAAATATGACTAATTCTGGCGATTGAAAGGTCAATGTCTTCTCTATGTAATCCACATGAAACAAGACGATTTCGCGGTATGGCAAGTTCCTTTCATATATTTATATCAAAATTTTAGTGAATAATTGACTCAATTATCAAAGGTTTAAAAAATAAATATAATTCTATATGGAACGAAATACAGGAAAACGCGTTTTGTGATATTATATGTAAACCTGCTTCAAAACCAGTGTTGGCTCTTAATGTGAAAGCTTTACGCACTGAGCTTCAGACCGACACTTTAGTTTTAAGATTTATGTAATCGATTTGTGTATAATAAAAGCATATAAATATAAATAGCTTGGGGACTAAATTGATATATTATTGCCAAGTTATTATAAACTAATACACCTATGCAAATAACGAATCTTATAGTCTTATAAAATAATATATGTATAATTAAGTAATTAAATAATGACAGTCAGACTGTCCTTGTTTACATCTACTGCCGTAGAATCTGAAAATAAATAACAATCGTTCAGCTATAAATCTATTATGTTATATAACTGTAAGACCAATAAAAATAGTTGTTACTTTATGTATTTCTAGATCCAAATTCGTACCTTACATAATAAAAAATATTTATTAATAAAGTGGACATTAATAAAAATAGAGTAATTAAAATAATTTTCTTTTTAGAACAAAGGAATCCATTTAAAAAGAAATAAATTTTAAAATATAACTTTCAAAAGCCCTTAGTTTGAATATAATTTTCGTGACTGCTTTTGTCAATTTATTTTACTTTCGCAATGATTTACAAGTTAAAATTAAAGATTTCAGTTTCATTCGATAAATTTTGGAGATTGTGGAACAATATTCACACTCAAGATATAAATACGTATATTTCATTTTGTTATGTTTGCCTAGAATAAAATAAACATTGTACGACTAAAATATGAATGAAATACGATTTGTATATTGTGCTGAACAATTTTTGTTTTAATGTTATGAGTAATTATATCTAGCTATGATTGTTACTTACATTAAATAAAAAGAATATGTTTTTTAAATTAATATAATATAAAAAAATGAAACTGTAAATTAAAATATTTTATAATATTCTGGTGTAATCTTGAACTATATTTTTTGATTGGCACAGATTGATATCTTATTTATCCAGACCTGTTATTGTAAAATTTTAATACCAATATTCTTACATTATATTATTATTTATATATGTATTATATCAATATTCAAAATAAATTTATCTTTTGCTTTAATCAATGAATAAGCTTCCAAAAGCATCTTGATAAAAAATTTGATGTGTGTGCATGCGTCCGTATGTGTGTGTTGTGTGTCGGAGAGAGAGAGTGCCAATAATTATAAAAATAATAGGAAAATTTGCAAACTATCAAAAAACTATAAAAATCATATTTTTTAGATTTCGATAAATATTTAAAAAAATTTCAAAAAATTATATTAAATTACATCTTTTTGCTTTAATAGTAATATTATCTGAGAAAAATCAATGCAAAGATAACCATTGTAGCGTGAATTGCATTAAGAAAATCCAATTATGTATAATTATAATATTAAATATTCAAAAATTTATATATAATGTGAACAAAAAAATTGTATTTAATGTGTACTATATTTATTGGTTGAAATATTTTTCAAAATATTTAATATTTTCAAAAATAAGTCTAGAAAACCATGATTTCTATCAATTTTTTAAGTTTTTTAAAAGTTTTTAGCATTAGTTTGACTTATCTATACTATTTATAATGAGTGATTTAAAATTCAGATATGTGAATTGTTTCAGTATTTTTTTCAGTTGTTATTCTTTAAAGTTATCCAAATCGATTGTTTGATTTTATAATATTTTTTAGTGAAGATTTATTGATAAAATTACTATACAAGTATTAAGTGAAAGGAATAACCAGTGTACACTTTGTGAAACATATTTCATAATAATTAAAATAGTACAAGTAGTACAAATAAAAACATTTAGATCATTTTCAAAAATCACTTAATAATGACGCCTTTACCTATTAATCATAGGTACTATACTAATGATTATATGAGTATGGTGTTTATTTATAATCAACAAGAAACATATATGAACAGATTTGATAAGTCTGTTTCAATTGAAAAATTTAATTTTTTAAACTAAAAAGTTAAAGGTTTTTTGGATTCCCTCAAATATATAATTAAATAATAAAATAATATTAAATAATTTTGTAACTATTATACAAATAAGAAAATTGTACTCAATAAATCAATTCCATATATTGTAATCCAATTCCAACTTACCTATATCTATTAACTCTTTTAAATCATTCATATTAGCCTTTTTACCATTTAAAGGAGGTAAATTTGAAAACAATGAATTATTTGTAGAAGACAACTCTGATTGCTCACTTAAGAGTAATTCTCCATCTCTAGTTCCTTTAATTTTTTGTTTTGTTCCATCAACAATAATTTCATCAAAGTAAACTCTGTTTTCTACATTATCCATGGAATGGGTCTGTTTTTTATTTTTTGTATTGTTTTCTATTTTAATTTCTTTAAGTATTTGCTTTTCTTTATGTGTCTTATAATTTTCATCTATTTGCAATTCAGCAAAAGTAAAATCTTGATTTATATTATTCATATCTGTTTCAATTTCTCTTTTAATACTGCTGCCATCGTAATTTTGGGAAGATACATTCTCCTCTTTAAAACATACAAAATTATAAGACGTAATATTCAATGTATGGAAAATTAACTGAATGCTCATTGTTTGTTACCTAAGATTTTTACACTAACAGAATTTGATATATTTTCTGGTTTTTCTGTTCTATCAGAAACAGGAATAGGTTCTTTTAAAAGAACTTTTGGAATACTGATATCAAAAGTTGCATTGCCACCATTGTTTGCATTATCTCCTGTCCTATTTAGAACAATTTCACTTGAATCATTCTAAACATTTTTATAAAAAGAAATCTATTATACTTCCTCCATAAATAAATGTAAAAAATTAAAATATAATATAATGTTAGAACCTTAACTGAGTTATTTAAGGCACTGTTTATAGTATTCTTTAAAATTTCTCCAAGTAATGGTTCCTTTGAATTAATTCCTAATTCCTCACATAACTTTTGTCTCCCCACATAATTGTACTCTTTACCAAGATAAGTTTCAGGATCATAGACTGACATTGTATAATCAAGTCCAAAATATTCTAGAAACTCCCTTACTAATGAAAATAATAATTTTCCTTCTGACTTAGCAAGATATTGTTTGACAGATTTATTTAAAAATGGATCAGGATTCTAAAATTATACATCAATTCACAAATAAATTTAAAAAATTAGGTTAATTTTATATAAAATAAATTTTTTCTCAATATAAAATACATAAAACTTACTAATACAGATTCTTGCTCTTCTAAAGTGAGAAATATACTAGCTCTTAATTCTGCCTATAAAATAAATCATTTTTGTAATTAATATGATTTAAAAAACAAACTTATAAAATGATATATCTAATTTCTAATAAGTAATTTTAGAAGTATAGTTATAATTTAATAAATAAATGGACCTGTATAGAAAATATACGATCTCAAATATTTAATATATTTGTAAACAAAATATGTACATACCCGTACTTTGGCCAGAACTCCGTTATTTTCTAGAGTTTGCACAACCAAATCTCTTAATTCTGTATCTTCTTCCATTGATATATTTCCGTCTATCATTTTGTTCAAAATAGTTTTTTTATCTTCCAAAACATAAAGATATAAATATTTACAATAGGTTACATCTTATTACCGTAAACATAAAACATAAATTATATATATATATATATATATATATATATATATATATATATATATATATATATAACTAATAATATTTGTGACGTACCTTGGAACTAATTAATTAAAATATTATGAAAAAAGTTTTTGTTATTTTATATTTGCACTTTTCAAAAAATATATTTTGAAAATTTGCACTCATCTAAAAAGTGATTAAACATCTAAAAATAAATTTCGGAAAACATGGAAACTAGGCACGAACATATTCAATACGGAGAGTATTAACAATTTAAATATATTATGCGCTACCAGCGGCAGAGAACAGAACCAATGAAGAATCGCAGTACCAAGAAGTCCGCCAGGTGACAGCAATATAGTCTATTATACATCATTATATAGCGCATATCAGCCTGCATCAACATATGATCAGTTGATCTTGCGTAAAAGCAGAAAAGGTTACAAGCTGGTCAGTAGTTCTTTTAAGCACTCATATGAAATCATGCAACGTGTATGTATGGAGCAGTGTATCCTAAACACTCATTATAATGAATGTATACGCATCTGCTGACTATTGCACGTTAAGTTCTAATTTCTCATCAGTTCAGCGCAAGGTACGACTGCGCGTAATCGCGCTTAGCTGTACAACTAAAGAAAAATTAACATGTCAGCATATAAAATCCTATAATATACTGGAATGTTTTAATTTTATCTTTGTAAAACGTATTGTACCATAGGATAAAATATAGATTATATTAGACTTGAAGGTAAAAATTTATATCTTCAGAGTATTTTAAAATAAATTAATAAATATTTTTTCTTTGGTCTTGCAGTTTAATCAAATCAATCGAAAATAATACGTAACAATATCAATACATATCTACATTAACATTAATACATCAATGCACAAAAATAATAAAATGAAAATTAAAATTAAAAATTATAATGACAGTCAGACTGTCCTTGTATACAGTCACCCCGTAGATTAATCTGAAAATAAAATATTAGCTGAAAAAATTTTTTTGTTAGTAAAGTGCATTCTGACTGTCCCCAACACCCTTACCTAATTGAAGATCCAGTCCAACGTTTCGAGCTGATTACGACTTCTCATCAGGGACTAAACTAAACCTTATATTCTAATCTATATGTAACCTATCCCCACTACCAAATTTAGTAAATTAAAATTGTTTAAACCCAATCAATTTAATAAAGAATGATAAATATTGTCCAATTTACTAGACTCGAACATTAAATTCACATTATTCCGATTGCTGGAAATGTGAATACTTTCAAGACTCTCCCTTTTATACTTATTATTAATACCAAGTTCTAAAATATCCACATTCACAAAATCAAAAGAATGTAAAAACTTTAAACAATGCTCCTTTAAAACGTAAACAATATGTGAGCTACGTAAACTATATTTATATTCATAAATTCTCTTTTTTAAAAATCTACCTGATTGTCCAATATAGTATTTATTACAATCCATACAATTAATTTTGTAAACAACTCTAGATTTTAAACATAAATCATCCCTATCTTTTGAAAGATAAGGGCGTTGAGGACACTCAGATTGCACTTTACTAACAAAAAAAAATTTTATCAGCTAATATTTTATTTTCAGATTAGTCTACGGGGGTGACTGTATACAAGGAGAGTCTGACTGTCATTATAATTTTTAAGTGTAATTTTTATTTTTATTTTTGTGTATTGATGTATTAAGTTAATGTAGACATGCATTAATATTGCTACGTATTGTTTTTGATTGATTTGATTGGACTGTAAGACCAATTAAAAAATATTTATTAATTTGTATATAAGCAGTCGACAAAAGTACAATTAAAGCATTTCAAAATAATCCGGATTATCAAGAAATGAAAGTGTCAAAATGAAAAAACAACAAGAGTACTATATTCTTTAGAACTGATTTTTTGCGTATGCATTCATTGTTCTTGAGAAAAATTAATTACTTTCATTAGAATACTTTATAGTATGAAAGATGTGTAGAAACCGAGCGGCTTTATGTTTCTTTATCAGTCCCCTCATCGGATTTGCAAAAAAGTTTTATACTTATATATTTTTTGCTGTTGATTACTAATATTATAGTGGTTTTTGTCATATATTCATTTTTCTTGAGAAATTTATAGATTGTATAAAATGCATTTTTCAAAAAATATATATTTTGATGTGATCTACAACTTTTGTTCAAAATATTTTGTTCTACTTTGAGTATTTTCCTAGGAAAGTTTGGAAAATCATTTTTTTAATTTTACTAATTACGAATTAAAAGCTGAATTTACTCGAACATAACTACGATATTCGTAAACAGTAATCAAAAATACACAGTACACATTTTCAAAAAAATCTAATGAATGGACCAATCGAACGTTTATCAAAATGATCGTATTTACTAAATTCTAATATATTCAATGTAAATATTAGTTCTCAACGTTTAGAAACGCTTATTCTACAAATATTAAAATAAAAGTCTTAAATAAAAATCTAATTTGATATAATATTTATTGAAATAAAAAGTAGTTAATGTGGAAGTACATTTTAAAAAGGCGTAAATTTTATTCCTAGTCTGGGAATTGATTATTTACCTTGTGAGGCATATTGCACTCGAGCAAAGTGGGAAAGGTAAGTCTCAAGAGGGAAATAATTAATTTCTTCACTAGTGTTGAACGGTGCTTTACATCACACATTTAAAATATCATCTTAAAGTTGTCATTTTGAGGTTGCACGATGCAAATATGTATTGTTATTATTTTATTTATGTACATTATTATTTTTCTTTTGTATCTAGAACTATTGAAATTTATTTGAATCATTTTAATATTCACAATGAAAAATGTTTTTTTTCAATGTGAACGAATCATTATTAATATCAAATAAAATAATAAGTATGTAAAATTTCAATATCATTATACCAGATAATACTTTCTTGTATTTATGCTGTATATGTAACTAAAGCTTACTTGTATATGCATATATATATATATATATATATATATATATATATATATATGTATATATGATAGTGATTGCATCGTGGTCATCTCATTTTTCCCCGATTTAAGGAGAGCTATCGGTGAAATTTTCACCAGACAGCAACCGAAGATAAACAGGACCGCAACGTGTTTGGTTTTACCTAGAAGTAAGTTATCATTTATTTTTTTCTTAGTTTGATCAAACGCGGAAAGCAATCATACAAACCGGATAGTTATTATATGAACAACTAGCTACGGTAACAGAATTCGATATTAATTGCGTTTAGAATTTAGTTTCACATTTTATAACGGTTTTACTTCGAATTGCGTTTGCTTGTGTATGTGAGCGTTGGTTCGAGCAGGAGCTACACATACATAAGCTAACCTTATATCGAATAGCTTGTGTGCATTGGCGCTACTGCGTACGTTGTGAGTGCACACAAGCAGACTAAATCAAAGAGTTATACATATAAATCAAAGAGTGTTACATTATACGTTTGTAATATATTTCAAATGAAAATTTGAAATATTTTGAAGTCATTTTCCGACTCTGCCGCCTCCGCGGTACTCTTGGTATAAAAATTGTATTTTTATAAAGAAATTATCAATAAAATATTTAACTACACCAGATCGAAATTTTTATAAAATCAATTTAATTATTTAAAATCAATAGGCAAGGGAAAAACTGTGGGCCGTGCAGTAAGAATAAATTCCTACTAAGAAAATAAAAAAAATGGATAAATATAGAAATATTAATAATTACTAATATTTATAATAAATTTATAATTATTGATAAATTAAAAAATATTTTTTGCATTGCTTCCGGCCAAGGTAAGTCAATCATTGGCGACGGTAAGTATTTAAATTATTATTTTCTATATTAATAGTAACAGGATTAAGTAAATTAGAAGAAATACACCGAGGTCTTATTTAGTACCTTGGAAACCTAGAATTTTGTTACAATATATATATATATATATATATATATATATATATATATATATATATTGTGACGGGGAACGCAAGCGCCGCATACGCTTACTTTCCCACGTCCCTATGCTCTCTCTGCTGTCTAGCCCTGTAAATATGTATAGATACTTATATGTAAATACTAATAGATATTTGTTCCAGGCCGACGCACCACTACACCGGCGGAGAGGTAAATGAGAAAAAGAGAGAGAGAGAGAGAGAGAGAGAGAGAGAGAGAGAGAGAGAGAGAGAGAGAGAGTGAGAGAGCGGGGATAGAGAAGCGGTCGCGCCCGCGAATTTTAGAGTTAGTTAGGAAGGAGAGCTTCGAAAGACAAGCACGTTCGGGCTTTTTGTCTTGGGAATATTTTTCTATTGCTATGCCCCCTCGATATGTATCTCGTCTTCGCGAAGTGTACTTTGCAGTACGCGCGTTTGTGCCGCTTACGTGCGTGTCACCCACGTACCCCGTGCACGGACACCGCTGTCGAGCTCGACCTGACGAGCCTGCCGCCCGAATCCCGTCCGTGCGGAGTAGCCGCCCCATCCCGGGGACACCGACGAGCGGGGACGCCGACTTCTCCAGCGAACGAGGACGAGCTGTTACCGTCTTGGGCTTGCTGTCGCCGCCTCCGGTCGCCAGCGGATTACACGAACACGTTGGCGCCCGACTGTAAGTGGCAGCCCGTTCTTCTATCTCTCTCTCTCTCTCTTCCCTAACCCCTCGCGCGCCGTCGCCTCGGCGACCCTCGGTCTGCGTACCGCGCGCCTTCGCGTACAGGCGTTGTACATCTGTTATCTATTAAAACCACGTAGATTTTAATTATTCTGCATTCATTTTTTTAAATTATTATTTCGTCTTCCTACCACTCGCGCAATTCCGTAAGTGATTCTTCGCCCCTCGCGAACCGCCCCTCTCCCTCGCCGAAATAATTCGGGGTTAAGCCCAGCCGGGCACATCTTTTGCAACGGCCGTGCCCGCCGTCCTCGTGCTCGAGGCGGACACGCGCATCGTTACATGGTGCCCATCGCGATCTCGGGATCGTACAATTGAACATAAAAGTATATATATGTTCGTATATATTTTTTGATATATTTCATTATATATTTTATTATATATTTTATAATATATTTTATGATATATTTTGTGCCCTGGCGAAAATTCGCATATATATATATATATAGTGTAAGTGAATTTATTTCTTTCATTTAAGTAATTATTATCGTTTTGTTGTTTGTTTTAGAATCTTGTCAAATTAATAGAAGATAAACGTATATTTATTTTCGTTATAAAAAATCCGTAAAAATGCAGCGTAAGATATCTCGAGGGGGGTAGAAATGTGTAATGGAAACTAGTATAATAAATCTGAAAAAATGATATTTACATAAAATTTATTCCTATAATAACGAAATAATTTCTTTGAACGGAAAATTAAATTTTATTATTTATACAAAAACGCATTTTTCGATTTGTGTGAAAAGAGCCTAGTGTCGGGTTGAGCCAAAGCACGAAGTAACACATATCGAAGTTATAGTAAAACAATCCGTTTTAAAAATAGAAAACTGAACTAACAGTTTTCTGGTAGAAAAAATAAAAAGAAATTATTTTTTCCATTCCAGGAATTTAAATTCTTACATAGAATTTTTTTGTAAAAATAAAAATGTTACTAAAATGGTAAAACCGAGCGTAAGCTGGATATATAAATTAACAAAAGAGCAAATTGAAAGAGAACTTGCTAAAAATAATTTACCAGTAGATGGGACGAAAGCGTACTTGCGACAATGTTTGATCTCACATGTACGGGCTCACCCGGAGCTTTTTAGCGATAAGCCTGAAGATGAGAAAGACTTCAATGAAGGCTTAAATCAAACCCAAGATCTAGAAGAAATTGAAGAAGAATTCCATCAACTACGTCTACAGCTTCTTAACCAACAAGCAGGTGCATTAACTTCCAGTCTAGTCGTAGTACGTGCTGCAACAAATATGCCTTATAGTACACCACCCGCTACTGTTTATGTACAGCGACCTTCAGCTGCACAGGAAAACGCTAAAGTGATGGACCAAATGAGGAAATGGAATTGCCATTTTGATGGCAAAATTTACACTCTTTTCTCGAAAGGATCAATCAACCATAACGAACATATAATTTATCCTAGCAAAAAATTCTAAACAGATTTCCAGAATTATTAAGAGGTGATGTACAGTTGTGACACAGAAATTATGCCTCAAAATTCAAAACTTTCACCGAATTAGAAGAAGGGCTAAGAAAATTTTATCTATCGCCCAGTGAACGCCGCCATTTAGATCGACAAATACATAACCGTATACAGGAGTCGAATGAAGACATCCGTACATTCGACAACTTACTAATTATGCTAATAAGATGTCGAGGAGGTTTTTCGAAAGAACAAAAAACCGAAACTATGTACTATAATATGCTCGCCGAATATCGTCTACTATTGATCTCTACGTCAGATATTCTACAACAACTAGAGGAATATTTAGAAACAAAAAAGCAGTGTGATAAGCAGAAAAGTATGAATAATCATACATCTGCACATAATACAGAATATAAAATCAGAAAACTTGAAATTCATGTGCATAATTTCAACAATAATAATTAGCTAGTGTACAACCGAAATAAGTGTTGTTGGAGATGTAAACAGACAGGGCACGACCCTTTAAGTGCACAAATCCTCAGAAGATCTTTTTCTCGTATTTTGGACGCGATAATGTTTATACTCTTGCTTGTAATTGTCATCCGTTGGGAAACGCCACGAGAGCCGAGCTCACATCAAACCCAGCTCGGCCCACCAACAACTAAAAGTGGAAAGCAACAATCGACATTTCGTAAAAGTTATGGTCGGCAATCATGAAGTGTCAGCACTTTTATATACAGGATCGGTGAGTTCTTACGTCAGCGAACAACTCAGTAAAACTTGTATGAAATTTGGATGGCATAGCGTGCCTAGTAATTGTATTGCAGTGCTGGCAAACGGTTCAGCAATCAATCTCGGACAATATATATATATATATATATCAATCTATGTACTAGGAATATGAATACAATAAAAATTTTTAGTGATAAATGGATTGGGCAATCTTATGCTTCTAGGCATGGACACACTAAAAAGGCTCGAAATCCGGATAACACTGAATAACAACGAAATCACTAAAGTATCTAATAATCAAGCACATCAAGTATGTACAATTGAAGTATACTGTGGAATTCAAAATTTGAATACATCTGAGCAACGAAAGCTAGAAGTATTTTTAAAAACAGAAATGGATAAGTTTTATCATATTAAGGGTCCTACTCATCTTTTACAATACGAAATCGTGCTAGAGGAAAAGACTCCCATTAAGCAAACATATCGACCCAGAAATCCAGCTATACAAGAAATCGTGAATCAAGAAGTCGATCAAATTCTGGCTGAAAACGTAATTCGACCGTCTAGTAGTCCATGGAGTTTACCAGTAGTGATTGTAAAAAAGAAAGATGGAAAAGCGCGATTCTGTGTAGACTTCAGAAAAGTAAATAAACTGACAAAAAAAGTCGCGTATCCGTTACCATAAATTAATGCTACGCTAGATAAATTACGAGGAGCCCGATACATGTCAACACTCAATCTAAAGAATGGATATTGGCAAGTAGCATTAATCCCTGAAAACCGTCTTATCACTGCCTTTATCGTCACCGGGAAAGGTCTTTTCCAATTTAACGTAATGCCGTTTAGCCTGCACTCAGCACCGGTCACGTTTCAAAGACTTTTAGATAGAGTAATAACTCCAAAAATGGCATCATATGCATTTGCATATCTTGACGATATTGTTGTAGTCTCGTCTACTTTCAAGGAACATCTGGAAAAATTAAAAGAAGTTTTTAAACACTTAAAAATAGCAAAATTAAAGCCGCATCTAGATAAGTGTCATCTTACCCGTTCGAGTTTAAAATATTTAGGACACATAATAGACAAAAACGGTCTACAAACTGATCCAGAAAAAGTAACTGCCGTACTTAATTTAGCATCGCCACGAAACATGAAAGAAATTCAACAATTTATGGGCCTGATATCATGGTACAGAAGATTCCTAAAAGATATCTCAAATGTTGCCGCACCGTTACATCGATTAACTAGGAAAAAGCTAAGTGGATTTGGGGAGAAGCAGAGCAAGATGCATTTGACAATATTAAGCAGCTTCTCAGAAATGCACCCGTCCTTTCTTGTCCAGACTAGAGCCGCCCGTTTCTCCTGTAAACGGATGCTAGAAGTATTGGGAGCAGCGCTTACACAAGCAAATGAGAGCAGCGAAAAAGTCATCGCTTTTGCTAGTAGAACGCTTACTCCAGCCGAAAAAAATGATTCCGCCACAGAGCTCGAATGCCTAGCAATTAAATCGAGCGTGTGGAAATTCTGCGACTATCTCGAAGGATACTATTTTATCGTATTAACGGACCATCAATGGCAATAACGTCGAAAATCCGTCTGGACGTTTAGCCCGCTGGGGACTTGAATTTAGCAAATAGGATTTCGAAATAAAATATCGTCATGGAACAGATAATTTACTCGCAGACACATTGTCTCGACAGTCGGTAGCAGTCCAAGCTACCGAAATTAAAATTGAAGACTGGTACAAGAAATCATACAAAAATGTGGAAAGTGATCCCGAAAGCTACCTAGATTTTTGTATAAAAAATGGAATATTATATCAACATATCTTATATATTTTAGATTTTAATAACACCAGTGAAAATCTACATTGGAAAATTTTTGTACCTAAATCTAAACAAAATAGAGTTCTAAACGAAGTACACACCGATCCGACTGCCGGACATCTGGAGATCACAAAAACAATAGTAAAAATCTCGAAAAGCTACTACTGGCCTGGAATGCTCCCTATGACTATGATTCTTATTTAATAGGAGTAAGATTTGTATTAGCCAAACTGTCATCACGCCTACCGCTCCAAACCCAAGTGAATGGAGTGCACAGGAACCTTCATCCTGACCGGATAAATCGAAACGATTTACAGAAAATGGATGAGTTGCAAGTAATTGGTCAAAAAGTAGAATTGAAGAAACAGCTGACTAAGCGCTACAAAGTACCGCCCTCAGCGGATACGTTCATGATCAGCTCGACTGCCAGTTCCCCTTTGGGGCGACGAAACACCAACCAGCAAGCATACCTGGCTGCCTCAGATGAGATTAACACTAAGAATAAGCCAAGCAGGTTACGCTGTTAGAATCCTCTGCCTCGATCTTAACTCGGCGAGCGGAAACACGACGAAATGAATCCCCGATAAACCGGAACAGAAGCTCGATATCGCGAGGTGACGTCACCGGACCGAAAAGACCGTAATAGAAGCAGTAGAAGTACATTATCCAGATCACCATATCAATCACCCTCTTGACCTGCCCACAGCACGTATCCTTCACGAAACCGAAATAGAAGCCCGTCTCCAGGCTATTTCCGGAGAATTCCCGAACGCTCGTGTGTATTATACAGTGAAGACGCAGGAAGATACACCGACATACGATCGAGATCAGCGGACCGACAGTACCGCTCTCCCAGTCGTGAGAGACAACGCCCAACCGAAACTGGAAGTAATGACACCAAACCCGACAATAGGCCGTGCTGGAAGTGCAACCGGCTGGGATATTGGGTAGATAGATGCCCCAAAAGACGAAGGATCTTCTACTAGAACTGCGGAGAACAGAACGTTACAACTGCGAATTGCACTCGCTGTGGACCTGTAACAAAACAATCGAGAAACGAGTTAGGGGACCAGAGACAGGAGTCGACTCCGAAACCCCTTATGGCATGACTCCATCACAGGATACAGTTTGTAGTAAAGACTGCGGCCCCCCCTCGCCGTAGATGGCGGGCTAGTACGCTCGATTTATAGAGAATCTGGCAAAGATTAAGCTGCCATTGACGAAATTATTAAAAAAGAACGTTGTGTGGGCATAGGAAAACGATCAACAGGACGCTTTCGAAAAATTAAAGATTTTGCTAACGCAAGCACCATTATTGACGAGATCCGCACCTAACTGCCCATACACTCTGCAAACTGACGCGAGCAGTTATGCTTTAGGAACTGTACTCAGTCAAGTGATCAACGGAAAGGAACACCCCATAGCATTCATTAGTAGGGCGGTAAAAGCGCCTGAGATCACTACACGCTCAAGGAAAAGGAACGTTTAGCGGTGCTATTGGCGGCAAGAAAATTCTGTTGTTACTTGTTGGGATAAGCGTTTACGATGATAAATGGTCATTGCAGCCTAAAATGGCTTCACACGTTGGAAAACCCGTCAGGACGCTTAGCGCGCTGGGATACAGCGTTGCACGCTTACAAAATGGAGGTTGTGCATAGAAAAGTGCACTTCATAAAATGCTTGACGCATTATCCCGGTTGCTCACAGACGACACCACGCATACATCCTCCCTAGCGACGACACGCAGGAAGGTAGATAAGGTATGCCAACAAACTCAGGCAACTAAACCGACTATCGGACCAATTTTTGCGGATTGGAAAATTGTGATTGTACTGTTGTATAAGTACCATCCCAATCCGACGTCAGAAATACTGGGAAATGACTTAGAGGACTTGAAATTAGCCATATCCCCAAAAGATAGAGAGAGAATCATCTATGACTGTCATGATACGCCTACTGCAAGACACTTCGGTGTAGAAAAAACATTCCAGCGACTCAACCAGTATTACTATTGATCAATCATGAGACTAGATACGTATAAATATGTGAAGTTATATCCTGTATGTCAAGAATGCTGAAATTCGACCGTTGAGAAAAGTCACGGGACAAACTATAATGAAAGCATTTGAAGAGCTAATACTCTTCAAATGGGGCTGCCCGAAATATTTGTCAGAATCATCCAGCAATTTATAGTGCTGTATCATGCACAAGCAAACACCGTAGAACGGTCCAACAGAGTAATTAAGCAGATAATTTCGATATTCGTTCATGAAGACCACAAAGACTGGGATTTACACGTGCAACAATTTGCATTTGCAATCAACACAAAAAAAACAAAGGTCGCTCAGTTATGCTTTGTTGCACATAAACATTCCCGATAAAGATTTCGCTTTATTGGCCGGTTGTGCTCCAAAACTTTTCAGTATTCCTGATCTTTTCTTATTGGTGCAGATGTGTACATCATTGTGACTTTTGTGGACCTACAGATTATAGTGGGTTCCAAACCACTTTTATTGCACCATTTCTTTACAGACTAAAGTTATTTAACCAGTGTATAGGCTGGTTAATTCTTATTGCTAATTGTATATTTACAGTGTGTAGACCAGTGTATAACTGGTCTACTTATTTAGGAATATAAATGTGTGTATATATAAAAATATTGTCATTGTAATTAGATTCGGTATCTTGATTTGCAGTTTTGTGAACCAGTGTATGGCGTCTGTCCATTTATATTAGTTTATAATTCTTGCTATATGTAAAGATATATTTGCTGTATATATAAACTTTTCAGTATATGCCCTTCTTTTCAACTACCAGTTCCCTACCTACCTATTCAGGTTCCTCTATTATATCTGCTGCAAGCAGATTCTCTATTACCTCTAGAGACTCCTTTGTCTGGAGGAGCTCTTTAGCTAGTTTTTCAAAGGCTTTATAGTGAAATTGGCTCAATAGAGCTCTGACCTCAATAGAGGTATTATTTTATCTCTGGAACCTGTTTCTAATTTCCTTGTATTTAGGACAGACGGTCAGGACGTGCTCTGGTGTGTCCACCCCCCTACATGTGCATGTATCGCTCTGTCTCAGATGAAAGCGAGAGAGATATGATCCGAAGTCACCATGCCCAGTGAGGAACTGGATTAACCATTGCGACGGCATGATCCAGTCTGCCTTAATCCTATCTCTGACACTAGGTAGGTAAGAATGTGTCATCCTATCTTTTGTCGAGTTATTCCAGATCCTCTACCGGTCATCCAGATATCTTTCAGATATCTCTCTCACGGCACGACGTTGGTCCTCAGATGACGCTGCATTTTTACGGTTAGAGCACAGTTCCGCTCTACGTCTGCATTCTAGTACGATGGGAAGTTTTCCCGCTATCACAGCTAGGGCGTCTGTTGAGGTGGTTCTGTATGCACCGGTGACTCTAATGAGCACGTGTCTTTGAGTACTTGCTAACTTGTGTTGCTGTTCAATACACATCAAATCGTGCCAACCTGCCGCTGCATAAGTAGCGACAGGTGTGAACAGTCCGGTATAGATCGTACTAAGTGCCTTAAATTTGAGGCTCCATTACCATCTTGCCAGATTCCTTGCAGGATTCCAAGGTATCGTACGCTTTCTAATCTCTTCAACCTCGAGTTACCGACCGTAATTCGGGGGAGGGAGGACTTTCGAGTGAAGGTGATCTCTCAAAATCAACATTCCACACTTATGAGAGGCCAGCCTCATTTTATTGAGGCGATACCAGGATTCAACTTTTTCAATGTAACGATGTCCAGTTCTTTTGATCTTCTTACGCGAGTCTCCCTCCACTAGGAATGCGATGTCGTCTACGTACGACGGGCTCGATTTACAGCCCTTTTTAGCCTATCTAAGTCAGGGTTCCACCTGGAAACTCTCCTAACAGCTACCCTACTCCTCGCTATGGCAGCATTGCACGCTTTCCTCAAAGTTGCTGTCAGTGAGCGAACTCTCTCTATTGTCTCCATTTTGGAGCCGGGCATTTCTGTATGGACCTGGTCCCATTCATCCTCGAGTACAGTGCAGAAGGTATCCCACTTCGCTTTCTGTGTGGAGTATCGCTTTAGTTCCTGACCTTGATTCGCAGCACCTGAACTTGCTCCGATTAAGTGGTACGTGATCGTTTTATGATCACTTGAGGTCCAGTTCACTCTGACGACCCATCCTGTGATAAGTGTCTCGAAATTCGTGGTGAAAAGAGTTACGTCCACATTTCCTTCTCCAACGTCGTTGGAGACGGTAGCGATACTACCTGGCGCATTGGCGATCCGGAGATTCCACTGCGCTATAAAATTTTCCAATTCCTTCCCTTTGCGGTCGGTGCGATCAGACCCCCACAGGGGGGATTTGGAATTGGAATCAACACCTATTAGCATCATCCTCCCTCGAAGTGCGTGCAGCACCTTACTTAAGTGTGTAAGATGTACCCCTATTTCGTGGCTCAGCTGAAAGTATCCACTGACCACATACATCGTTAAAGAACGCAACCTAACCTCCGCTACAGCAAAGTGTGTGTTAGTTAGGTGCGTTAATTTTAGCACTGTCACCTCGGGGTTGAGGACTGCTATTGCCGGCAAGGGGATTTGCCCTTCCACATATACCATCCGTGTGCGCAGCCCGAATCCCTCTATTCGGCTTCTACGCTGGATGGCTCCTGGCAAAAGAAGGATGTCTACTCCTCTTTCCACACATTTAGACCTTATTTCTGAACTGACCCTGAGTGCTCGTCTGGTGTTTAGCTAGGCGAAGCGCAGGACAGTTCCACTTTGATTATTCCGTGCATTACTGGCCATAGTCCGTGGAATTAACTAATCTTTTCATGGCAGCTTTGTACGCAGGACACTTATTGTCCATTGACCCATAGTTACTTAGCCTTTTGGCAGTTTACATCTTTCGGTGCTAATTCTTTCTTCGCACAATCTTTGTTGCCATGACCCTCTGAACTACAGTGGGAGCAGCATTGCTCGGATTTGTAATGCTTAGCTACGTGCCCATATTCTTGGCACCCCTCTTACGTTGTAGCAGTTTTCCCCTGGTTCGGAGGATACCTCCACCACCCAATTTGTAGTCGTATCGCTCCTTTTGCCCGTTTTGAAGCGGGGCTTGAAGAATTCGGAGAATTCTTCGCTTGTTGAGGCCAATTCATCGTTTTGATCATAAATTTCCAAGGTCTAAAATATTGCTCGTCTATCGAGCCCAAGAACGTATCGAACCAATTTTTGATTCCTTCTACTGAACTGAAGCGTATTCTGCAAGAGCGTTCTGCATTGATCGAAATAAGTAAGTCAGATGGTGCAAAGTCTAGACTGTAAGACGGGTGATACAGAATTTTTCACCCACTTTTCTTCAAATAATTTGTGAACAAAGGCGCAACATGTGGATCAGCGTTATCACGATGAAAAATGACGGACCCATGCCTGGTTTCATATTCTGGCCGATTTTCCTGAATAGGTTGGATTCGATAAAATGGTACTTTGATGATTTGACCACTCGGAAGCCTTTCATAGTATACGAAACCCTTTCGATCCCACCGTTTGCCAGAGCATGACATTTACGTGAATATTTCGTTTCGGTGTCGATTAGGCGGGCATCCCGCGATTGGTATACGATTTTCTGGATTTAGGGTTATCATAATAAATCCATTTTTCATCACCAGTGAGAATACAATACAAAAATTATTAAGTTTTATACCGTTATAGTAACAATTCGTTCATGCAAAGTCGCCATTCGACATCTCTCGGCTTGAATTAGTTCGGTACCCAATTTCCAATCTTTTGAATCAATACCCATGCTTTTAGGCGCAAGGAAACGGTTTGTTGCGTGAGCCCAATAATGCAGGAAGTTTTTCTTGAATCTGAGATGGATCCTCATTCAGTAAAGCATCTAGTTCCTCGTCTTTAACATTTTTGGGCTTTCCGGAGCGATTCTTGTCTTCAACTTCAAAATTACCATATTTTAACTATTTTCAATTTTCGTTTTAACTTTTCGCAGAACTTAAAGGAAAAATATTTTTATAATGGAGGTAAGAACAGTAGGAAATGACATTCAAGAAGTGAATTAAATAATCAGAAGGAAAGTAATCTTTCCAAATAAACATTAAGTGAATCAGCGTGATGGATGGACTTTTAGTGATTGAATTAGATCATTAGAAAACAAGATAGAAATCATGTATAGAAAAAATAAATCGAAAGACATAAATTATTAGAGTCCAAAAAGTAGAGTAAAAGTGTAATAGTGAAATAAAAAAGAGCCCAAAAATGGTTTTACAAAATCATCTATCTTTTTTGGGAGTTTATATCGATACAAAGAGATGAAATATTTGTTGATATCTTATTAATGTAGTACTTCCGAATGAATCTCATTAAAACAGTAAAAAATTCAACCTTGTAAAATTTGTATGCTGAGTATAAGTACATAGTATTTAGAAACTTTATTTAATTATTTAGGATTAGAATATGGGCTTGTTTCTTCTTTATATTTTTCATAAATCTTTAATTAATATCAACATTTTTGTTTTACGGAACATAATTTTTGACAAAATTAATATGTACAAAAATATTTACAATCGCTCATTTACAATCTTAAAGACATATGAATTTTTTCCATAATCAAATTAAAATAGATAATTCTTTTAATTAGGTAAAAAATAATTTAGCTTAAAATAAGTTCATACAATGCAAATAGTCTCTAATACGCAACTCATAAGACAGTAAATCCTTCTCTATCCATACACCTATTATTCTATAAATTGAGTCATCGTATTAAAATGTAAAAATTTACAATTACATAAGTTAGTAACAAATTTAATCGTACGAAATATGACATAATTCAAGAATACTTTATCGTCGAATCTTTTATTACAATTTCAGAATAAAGTACTATATGTGAGCGATAAAATATAATGGAAATTTGCTATACAAGGCACTGATTAAAATTTATAAAATATAAGAAACTTATCTTTTCATTTCTAAATTATTGAAAATACACTGAAAATACTTAAAAGAAAATTTTTTCATATACACAGTGAATTAAATTATTCGATTATTATAGCATTTAAAGTGAATATTTAACAAATACGACAGCAGCATAGAATTTTGAAAATAATCAGTTAAACCCAAGTGTTTCAAATATAACAATTCTCTAATGATCCGTAATAGAGATGAAATGGTAATATTCTCCATATTTTTCGTGTCTGCATATTTCCATTTCATATGAAGTCTGGAGATTTCAAAATTCTCTAAACTACGTCGCCAAATCTGTTAGTCTTTTTTTAAAAGTAAAATACTAAAGCTCAATTGATAGTTTTGGTATAATCGTTTTTGAACTGTCCCAATTTGACTTTGATGTCATGAAAATTCGGTCGTTTTTCGGGTTGCAAATCCCAAGCCTAAATGAATATTAAAAAATGCATAAGAGAATAAAAAATTAAAAATAGTAAAATCAAAAAAAAAAAAAAATGAAAGTATACATACTTGTCTCATAATATCATACACCTCCACAGGACATCCATCGGGGGCTTCCATTTTATAACCTTTCTCCACGCACTTGACCACGTCCACCAATGGCTAAATTTAATTATTATTTTAGAGGAAAAAATATTAAATAATTATTTACATAATTATAAAATATTACTTACTATCCTTGGATAAGGTACACGGCCAAATGAATAAATCTCCCATAACAATATCCCGAAACTCCACATATCTGATTTATTGGAAAACCTCTGCAATGAAGAGTAAACATAATGGTGGCTTATTAACAATGTTATTAATATATGTAATATTATACCAACTTAATTTTTGATTTACAATTCTGCTAGACCAAAGAATAAGGACACATATCTATTGTTTTTACAAAATGATTTTAATTTATTCTTATTATTTTAAAAAAATTAAAATTAAAATTTATTCTGAAAACTCTATTATTTTGTGATAACAAATTAAAGTCATAAACGAATTGAGAATTACAAATTACAAACTCTATTATTTGGATTATGAGGTTTGTAGATATTGCTTTTTTACAAAATAATGCAGAACAGAAATAGGCGAAATACATATATGAGAATAAATAAATATTATTCAATACATTATTTTTTTATATATATTTTTAATAAGCAGTATTTTTTGAAAAAATATTTTGTTTTTTCTTTTATTAGATAAATATTAAAAATTTCTGAATATATTCTACAATCAATCACAATACACCTTATTATATAATAATAGGGTATAATATAATAGGGTACTTGATTACACTTTTTTGCAAATTTTATATACAATGCAAAATTGATTTTACATCTCTAAAATTTCCATTCACTTTTATAGTATTCTAAAGAACATTTGTCTATTGGGATTGTAAATTAATAGTGTAAATTAAATGACATTGTAAATTAACACCTTGATTGGCGAAGACGGGTGTGCACTTAACACGACCAGTATCGCAAACAATTTTAATTTTTATAATTATTTACATTAATAATTAAATTTTTTAATGAGTTACTCATGAAATTATAAAATATTTAAGGAGGAATTGACTAGACACTATATAATCTCGCTGTACAGACTAGGAGCGAGCATAAAAGGAGATGTAACATAACCTCATTACGATTAGAAGATAAATGCAATCATTTTTTAGATACAGAATAAGTAGCTGATGAAGTTTCTGATATTAGAAGGAATAAAATTTCATATTCAAAAATAATTTAAATTATAATCTTATAACATATTTGATATTATATTTTTGAAAGCAAAAATAAGTAGTTATTTTTCTTATTTATATATGAAAATTATGACATTAAATATTTCAAATAAAAGAAAAGACGATTTTTCAACTTTAAGAAGGGAAAGTTTGCTTTTATGTGAATCATATTTATTACCTTTTCAAAAACGTAGAAAAAATAGATTAACCGCTGATTGAAAATAATTTCAAATATATTTATAATATTGTGGAAAAATAAATTTCGCATGATTGTCGTATTTCATTTTTCATATTTTAGTCTGTGATTTATGTATTTGAAGTGTGTTCCAATAATAAGGAGACTTTGCAAATATCCAGAGCAACTTACGTTCGATTATCAATTTTTGTTTTGTTTTGTGTTGGTACGGTTGTTTTTTACCGACATTTATTCACGGCTTTAGCTCTATAGTATTATTTGTTTGCTTGTGACAGGCAGACAAAATTAAAACTCTTGAAATGTGACAGCTGCATACGGTGAGTCTACTTTGTGTAAAAAGAATGTGTATAAGTGATACAAGCTGTTCCAAGAAAGGCAAGAGCATGTCAAACACGAACCTTACCCGGGACGTCCTAGCACATCAACAATAAATGAAAACTTTCAAGCAGTAAAAGATATTGTGTTAAAAAATCATCAAATCAATATTTGAGAAGTTGCTGCAGATGTTGGAATATTGGTTAGCTCATGCCACGATATTTTTTCGGATGTTTCGGGCATGAAACGTTTCTGAGCAGAATTCGTTCCAAAACTGCTTAATTTTGATCAAAAGAACCGCCGCATGACCATAGCTCACGAGATGTTGATTGAGGTCAATAATGCTGCGGATTTTCTTAAAAGGATTATAACTGATCATAAATCGTCAGTATATGAGTATGACGCCGAAACTAAAGCCCAATCGTGCCAATGGAAGAGCCCAGAAGAACCAAGACCGAATAAAGCACGCCACATTCGATCAAATATTAACGTTTTAACCACTGCCTTCTTTTATTACTGTGGCGTCATGCCTAAGCTTCCAATTCACCACATTTGGCATGCAGTGATTTTTTTTAAAAACTGCATCGCTGAAAGAACTTAAGGTTATACCAATGAATGATAATCATATGTGCTTAGTTGTGGTTTCAGCGGTTCAGAAGTGTTTATACTGATGCTAATGACAAAGAACGTGCTGGACAACCGAAAGTTTGCAGATAGTGAATTGCAAGCATTATAGCACGAAAACTCGGCTTAAACGCAGAAAGAATTCGTTAATAAGTTAGAAGTCAGTGACAGAGCAGTTGGCACACATTTACATATAATGGGAAAGATTCATGAAGAAGGAAAATGGATGCCATACAATTTGAGCGGTAGTGCCATTATAAATCGATACAGCATCGCACTGTCTTTGCTTGCCAGGCAAACAAAGAAGAGTTTTCTGTAGCATATTGTGACTGGTGATGAAAAGTGACAATCCTAAGCGCAAAAAGTCATGGGTGGATCGAGGCCAACCGTCCACATCGCCACCAAAATGGAACATCCATAGTCAAAAGGTATTGCTGTGCATTTGGTGGGACCAACAGGGTGTCCTGTACTACGAGCTGCTAAAACTGAATACAACTGGCATTGCCGAGGTATAGAAACGGCAACTGAATGATTTGCAACAGAAATTGATCGAACATAGATCAACAATCGCGAGCAATAGGCGCAAAGTCATTCTTTTGTATGACAACGCTCGGCCACATGTTGCGAAAGCCGTCAAAAACACCCTGATGGAGCTGCAATGGAAAGTGTTGCCGCACCCAGCGTACTCGCCAGACATTGCGCCTTATCATTATTACCTATTCAAATCGATGCAGCACGACCTCATTGATACACACTTTCGACATGTTCAAGAAGTGCAAGAATTTGTGGATAGTTAGATCGCTGTAAAACTACCAGTGTTCTTTCGCTGCGACATCGCCATATTGCCAGAAAGATGGAAAAAACAGTAGAAAATGACGGAAAATATTTTGATGAAGCTGATGTGTATCCATTTCCCTCATAAACGTCCTTTTTCCGTTCAAAAAGGTTGAAAACTAAATTCACCTCCAAATTCATGTTTTCAAATTGAAATGACGAAATATTTATTTAATGTAAATAACTGTTTTCCATTATAAAAAAATAGGTTTAAATATATATACTGATTTACTTTAAATGATATTGTTTAAATTCATAAAAACTTTATTATTATCTGAAAAGAATTTATTTCAATTGACTAAATCAGAAAGTTAAATAAAACAAATTCATTCTGTTCAAATGATTAAATGCATAATTTATATTTTTGGATGAAACAACTTTGTATTATTCTTTATATAATATTATCTGGGAAATAATAGAGATAATAAAGTAAAACAAGACTCTGAGCAAGTTTCTCAATTATTCTGCATTATATAATATAGGAATTTTTTTATAGTTTACTCACTGAAAATCTAGTATTGCAATATTATTCGATTAAAAGAATCATTTATACGTAATAGTTACTACTGTATGCATTAATTAATCGAATAAAGGTTATGCTTTATTCTATTCTAGAAAACATCTGTTTCTACCAATCGAATACAAAACCCTTGCGGTATTCGTTTCTGTATACCTAGACTAGGCATCGCTTTCTAACGTATGAACACTAAATTCCCCATAGAAGTCGTACCTGCACAATTGGACATCGTATTCTATCTTTCGAACACGAAACTCCCTCTGGAAGTCGCTGGAAGTACCTGGATATCGTATTCTACCACTCCAACATGAAAGTCCCCATAAAAGTCGTCTCTACAAATCTAGATATCTGTTTCTACCGTGCGAATACAAATCTCCCCATAGAATTCGTCCTTATATACACACCTGAACATCATTTTCTACCGCCCCAACTAGAAATTATGATTTCTTCCTTTAGTAATTGAGTGCATTACACCCCCCTCCCTCACACCCCCCCCCCGTTGGCTATGTTTATGGTCTGAAGAACTGGAAATATACAGGAAACTAATAATAAAATTATGCTTTACTATAACTATGTATGTGGGAGAGAAAGTGTTTTTGATCATTTGGCACATGACATAAGTGTTTTTATATGTAAAACAGCTTTTTAGTCAAATACTACGGTGGGAAATGATGCCTGACCTTAAAAATAGTATTTATATACGTTGGAAAAACGTGCGTAGAACAAAGTTGAATTTTTTTTGGTAATTTGAAATTCAAACATAAAAATAAATAGTGTAGCTGCAGGGCCAAGGCTCAGTGGTTCTTAAATTAATCTTCGTAGTGCTACTACGCCACTTAATATGGAAAGATTTTAAATTTCTTGAAATGCCATAGAATTTCATTAAAAGATCTCTTCTTATACGAATATATCCAAATCGAATAAATATTTATTTATAAAATTAATTAAACATTTGTTGTAGATTTAGTGAAAAATATTAAAAAAGAATTGATATTAATTTTGTCTTCGATCCGACGTTTCAAATCGGTACGGTTCGTCCTCAGGAACGAATATAAAATTTGCATTTTGCATTGAAGTCAAGAAAGAGGCGGTTCTATAAATGTTATACCAACAAATTTAGAATGGGGATAGGGTATATAATGTAGCATGCTGAGTTTTTCATTTTAGTTTAGTTCCTGAGAATGAACCGTAGATGTTCGAAATGTCGGACACTAAAGGAGAAAATAAGGTGGTGGGGGCAGTCAGATTGTCCTGCACTAACATAGAATATATTATTATTATGCATATTATTTTTATTTTATTTCATTTTATTCTTACTTTATTTTGTTATTTTTAATTTTTAATGCAATTTATTTTTAGTAATAATTTTTATTTCCGATTCTTCGGGGTAATAATGATCAAGGTTAGTCTGACTGTCATTATTTTAGTTAATATATTATATTATAATCACTAGAAGACTGATAAAAATATTTATTAATTTAATTCATAACAGTCGACATAAGTACAATTTTTAATAAATACATCGATTTATTATAATATTTTCTCCCATGCATTACTGCATGCATATCCGTTTCAGGGTTACTATTTACCAACTGGGCAGTGTTACTCAAAATGTGACATCTTAGATTACAATTCTGATAACTGTGTTTGTGCGTGCGCGCGCGCGTGTGTATGTATCACATACGCTCTGTTATATCACATCAGTTATATCTGGGACATGGTATATATATATAACAATATGATTGCCGTATACGTACAGTCGATATGAAACAGACGCAAATTGTTTCTCGATATAGAAAACACTTTCACGTATTTTTTATGAAAAAATATCTCAATCCTTATACTTTAAAATTTAACTAGAAGCTATAATTTGTTGAAATTAGTTGTTTAAATATATTATTATCTGTACAGATCTAAATAATTTTTTATTTTCTTGGGCCATTTTGGCATGTCTTTGCGACTTTGCTTAAATATATATATATATATATATATATATATTTTTTATTTCTAGCATTCCCGATCTCGGATTCGCCTGAGATAAAAATTTAACCAATTTTTTAAACATTTCAATAATATCTATGTATGAATACTCTATATTTAAATCTATATTGCTATAGATTATTTTACCTACCGTTACTTTTGAAAGGTGCTTTCACACGGCCCGCTTCAAAAAGATGCAATTAGTAGACCATTGTTTTACTTCAATTTAATTTAGCATCGGTAACTAAAGATTCGTGGTATTGAATTCAAAATATGCAATTACACGACACACACACACACACACACACACGCGCGCGCGCGTATATATATATATATATATATATATATATATATATATAGTTCGCGTCAATTACATTATAAAAGTATGTTTCAAGTCCTATATTTTGATGTTTGAATAAAAAAATACGAAATTAACCGCAAAATTTTTCCGGGATACATGGACATCGGATTATACTACCTGGATATGAAACTGCAATATTTCCCGTAAAAGCCGTATGTAAGATGCATATACACCGTGTCCCAGATATAACTGTTCTATTAGCGGTATGATATCGGCAAAGTAATTGGTAAATATTAATATTCATGTAGGTCCGTTTTTTATAGTTTTTGCAGTACGGGCCCATGTCTGTGAGCCAATCAGAGCTCAGAGAATTGGGCCATTACCTGACAGCGAGAAAGAGGAGGTCAAACGAAGGGAAACGAGGCGAAGTCCAGCGAATACAGCAAAGACCAGTAGTTGTTATTTTTCCTGCCCATTGTCAACGCTAGTGTGGCTTGGATATACGGTCGCATTGAAGTAACGACGTTCACGCGTCTACAAATAAAGATTATGTTTCTTCGTCTACATTGGTCCATACCCATTTTTTTTGTCAAATTATCCTTTTTTATAATAGCCTACTCCTCTGCATTGGAAATAATGAAGAAAAGGCGGATGTCGCGCTGGCGTGGATGAACTGACCGCGACCACACGAGTGTTTTATAAAAACAAATGTCCAACTGAATTTTCAAAATGCTACAAACATTGAAAGATAGATATTTGATAATCACATTCAAAACTGACAAAAATACCTATTGCAAGAAACTTTGATTGATAAAAAAAAGCCCTGCTGTTTACTCTATAAATGTGAAGGAAAAAAGGAGATTAACCCGATATAAGTGCCCGATTACTGTGGAGTTTTTAAACAGACATAAATATTGTGACAGGGTAAGACCACAGCGCTGGATAAGTGACACAAGCAATAGAGCTGCCCTCTGGATTGGTCAAAATAGGCAGGTACTCAAGCAGTCGAGTCATCGGAGCGAATTGATATCCTGGGCTAAAATACAAGAAATATACGTCTTTAGTGTATATGCTCCTCCAAGCTTGACGGACAAGCAGTTTGAAATCCTTGTAGCTAAATTAGTTGATGAAGCCATGGACAAGAAACCATTATTAATCGCTGGCGATTTTAACGCGTGGTCCACAGCCTGGGGAAGCGCTTCAACAAATAACAGAGGTAGTATGCTGCTTGATGGCCTTAATTCTCTTCAATTCCACGGGGATAATAAGGGATTTGAATCCACTTTCATTAGGGGTGATAAACAATCAGTCATTGATGTAACATTCGCCAGTGATGACTTGATTCAGCGGATCCTTAATTGGAGAGTAAGCGACCTTTACACCCACAGTGATCACAGGGCGATCTTGTACGAGATTGCAGAGAAGAAAGTAAAGAACAAGTGCAATGAGTGGATGCCCACACGGAAATGGAACATCAGATCGCTAGACTGTGAAGTGTTCGCCACTATAATATCAGAAGAGCGTTTAGAATATGGTGCACCAGGCCATCTGGCAAATGCACTCATGAAGCAAATCTCTGAAGCATGTGATGCATCGATGACTAGGACTAAGAGCGGATTTAAACATCGTCAATCTGTCTACTGGTGGACAAATGAAATTGCAGAATTGCGCAAACAATGTCATCGCGCACGTAGACTTGCCCAAAGAGCCCGCACCCATCGTGATACGTTTAATAGTTTATTTAAAGAAGCACAGAGAGTGCTTGTCAAGGCCATTAAGGCAAGCAAGCGTCGATGCTGGCTTGAACTGTGTGCAGAGACCAACAATAACTTATGGGGACGACCATACAAAACAGTCATGGCACGATTGAGTAGGGCACCAATACAACCCACTAGCACGGTATTGATTGATAAGATTGTTTCCGCTCTCTTTCCCAATGACACCCATGGGACTGTACTGCGCACGCAACACTCGGACGATATACCTCCTATAACAGAAATGGAGCTACATAATGCTTACGCTAAGACTAGAGACAATGCTGCCCCTGGCCCTGATGGTATCCCTAATGCGGCAGTTAAGTTGGCGATACAGAAGAATCCAGCTATATTTCTAAAAGTATATAATGCTTGTCTTCTTGAGGGTATTTTTCCTGATTGCTGGAAAACTCAAAGGTTAGTCCTGTTACCTAAGGGCAATAAGTCACTTGATGATCCTTCATCATACAGGCCATTGTGTATGCTCGACGCGGTAGGTAAAATATTTGAAAATAATATGTAGCCGACTGGAAGCATTCACTGAAGGATTGCACGGCTTATCCTCACGCCAATTTGGATTTCGGAAATCAAAATCAACAGTCGATGCCATTAAACTGGTAGTGTGTACCGCAAGAAATGCAATCAGTGGTAAGAGATGATTCTAGCAACGGCCGATGGACTTATCGTATCCTTCCAGATATACACAGATGGATCAACAGGAAACACGGGGAATTAGATTTCCACCTAACCCAGTGGCTGACTGGACATGGTTGTTTTAGGTCCTATTTCCACCGCTTTCACCTGGATAATAATGATTTCTGCCCCATCTGTCCGACTTTGGTCGAGGATGCCGAGCATATATTAGTGAGCTGCCCTCGTTTTAGAACACAACGTGAGCACTTGATGAACACCATCAATAAACCAATAAGACCAGAGAGCATCCTATCAATAATGCTGGAATCTTCTGAAAACTGGAAGGCAGTAGCCAGTTTCGCAAAAGAGGTGATGACCAAACTTAGATATGCCGATAGAACTAGGCGAATGGCCCAGGATGAACCAGGCCAACTGATCCTATTTTAATATACAGAGGACGAACACCGAACCCCTGATCACCTGTGTGGATGGGGGACGTAGGATAGTGTCATAAGAAGATGAGTCGTATAGGCTAATTAACAGCCCCGCCGAAGTAATATTCCCGGATAGTTCCGGCGGGATGCTGGTTTCGAGAGGCCACTAGTGCAGAGCTTGCTCTGCCTACGCCTAATAAAAAAAAAAAAAAAACACTAGCATCCTCTGTCTCAGCTGCACTAGAGATAACAATTTCGCTGATTTATGAAACAGTTGAATAATACCTATGTAAAAAATATTCTATATTTAAATCTATATTCCTGTCGATAATATTACCTATCGTTGCTCCCGTATAAAAGGTGCTATTTAGCGTAATCTTCAAAAAGTTATTATCTCCGACTTCACTTCAAAACGTTGCTGTTTCTTAGACCATTTTGTTGCTTCATTTATAGTTGGCACCGCGAATTAACTATTCGCGGTATTTAATTGAAAATATTATATATATGTACGTATGTATGTATGTATGTATGTATGTATATATATATATATATATATATATATATATATATATATATATATATATAGTGTCCACAGATATAACTGCTCATATTGGCGGCATGGTATCGCAAAGATAAAGTTATGTGTAAATATTAATATTCATGTAGGTCTATTTTTCATAGTTTTTACATTATGGGCCAATGTCTGTGAGCCAATCAGGGCTCAGAGAAGTGAGTCATCGCCTGCGAGCTAGGAAAAGGAGGTCAAACGAAGGGAAACGAAACGAAGTCGAGTGAACACGGCAAAAACCAGTGCTGTTATTTTTCCTGCCTATTGTCAACGCTCGCGTAACTGTTTGGATGTACGGATGCATTGACGAAGCGATGTTCACGCGTCTTGTAAATAAAAATTATGTTTCTTCGACTACAACGCTTTCTACCCATATTTTTTGTCAACATATAATATCTTCATAATTATTTGATTCGATTTTACACGAGCTATCGGTTCAATAACTTTTTATTTAACCAGTACAAACAAAAAAATGCTTTGTCTTTATCAATTAGTATGTTATGATGATATCATATTATATATGATAATATATATATATATATATATATATATATATATATATATATCTGCTATTTGTTATATATTCTTATATACATATCATCGACCTTTCTGTATTTATTCATTGTTCTTCGTGCATGGTATCGTATTATTCATTATGATTGTGGTCATCATATTTTATTTAAGAGGCCTACGATGGCTCAATCGCTAGAGTGAAGGACTAGTAACTTGCTGATCCGAGTTCAAATCCCGGTCTCGGCCGATTGACACAAGCACCGCTGTGATAATTTACGTGTGCTTTGTTTGCAAACACATCGTAGACCTCCGTCGCTGATTAGTACCAATATTTGGAAGCATAAATAGAGCGATGTTAAATAACATAAAAAAAAATTTTATTTAAATTATATATAACTATATCGTAAAACATATTTTTTGTAGTGACACGAAAGAAAAACCTTTAAAGATTGGAAATGTTTGTTATTTTTATTGAAATATAAATAAAAACAAATGTTTTTGACATAAACACTACTGTATCAACTTTTTATATTAAAAGTTATTGGTCAATAGTGTAATTTTCATTATTTAAGTACATAAAGTTGTTCAAAACAATATTTAAGTCAACTATATAAAATATATCATCCGTATTTATGCTCACAATAATACTTTTAAGTTCAGAGTAGTAAAAATGTCAAAAGTTTTTAACGGAGAATGATGAGTCGCATTTATTATGAAAAAAGGGATTTTCAAAGGACAAGAAAGCTTTTGATGTAATAGTCAGATGAGTAAATTTTTTTCATTAATGTACTCAATAATTAAAACGAAAAGAGGGTGAAATATTAAATGAAGAGTATATTTTTTGTTTGGTAATTAGAGAGCTGACTACAGTTAATTCAGACAATTAAAAATATTTAAGAATTTATATACATACTTTTGAAATGAAGCGATTTTATACTCTAAAAAGACTAAATGTAATGGAGAATTTATATATAAAACATGTGGAAGATTGACATACCCTAATGTCATATTCTTTTGATAATGCCGACTGTCTCAAATATGCTTCAATGTTATACAGGAATTAGTATACTCGAATTATCCAAAAGTGAGGGAATGTAAGATGCTGTAATTTTACTAAACTGTAAAGTAGATTTCATTCAGGTAGCATTTTCAAAACTGCCTTTGATAGACAAGTTTTGGTAATAAAATGATTATATTTCATAGTTTTATACTCTGGGTTTTCGTTCAGTTGTCTACAGTTTTGAAGAAATTATAATAGCAGTTTTGATTATTCATGGATTGTTCGCGGTACTTCTTTCATAATAAATGCGTAAAAATTAGCTATGTTTGCCAGTTATTTTTCTTGTTATTTTTATTAATAATTATTTCTAAAATTGCAGGTATGCATTCATTATTAATATTAGGAGTGTGAATAATTCTTTCCCGTTTTTTGTAAGAGATGGCGCCACCAATACTGTGCGAGTATTCAATGGTTACATATGTCATAATCAAAGCTTATTCATATGTCAACAATTCCATACTAACACATTAGTTAAAATTTTTTCGCATCATAAATTTTTGATATCGTGAAAATGTCGAAATTTGAGCCGAGTCGACGTCATTTGCGGGAAGTTTCACTTTATTGGTTCAATTTGAAGAAATCTGCTGCCGAGACGCATCGATTGCTTCAGGAGGCTTATGGAGAAGGTTGTGTCGATGATTCAAGTGTTCGCGGATGGTTTCGACGCTTCAAAAGCGGTGATTTCGACGTGGAAGACAAGGAGGGTTCCGGGCGGCCGCAAATCTTTGAAGATCGAGAATTGGCGACTTTGCTTGATGAAGATTCTTGTCAAACGCAAGAAGAACTTGCTGAAGCATTGGGAGTTGACCGAACAACCATTTCCAAGCGTTTGAAAGCCATGGGAATGATCCAAAAGCAAGGAAATTGGGTGCCGTACGAACTGAAGCTGAGAGACGTCGAACGGCGTTTTTTCACTTGCGAACAGCTGCTTCAGCGACATAAAAGAAAGGGTTTTCTGCATCGTATCGTGACTGGCGAGGAAAAGTGGATACGTTACGATAATCCGAAGCGAAGAAAATCATGGGTACTACCCGGCCATGCATCATCATCGACGGTCAAGCCAAATATTCATGGCGCCAAGCTCATGCTCTGTATATGGTGGGACCAGCTAGGTGTGGTTTACTATGAGCTTCTGAAACCGAATGAAAGGATCACAGGCAAGGTCTATCGACGACAATTGATGCGTTTGAGCCGCGCATTGCGAGAAAAACGGCCAAAATACTCCGACAGGCACGACAAAGTTATTTTGCAACATGACAATGCTCGCCCACATGTTGCACCGCCGGTGAAAACATACTTAGAAACGCTCAAATGGGAAGTCCTACCCCACCCGCCGTATAGTCCAGACGTTGCTCCGTCTGATTACCATCTCTTCAGATCGATGACGCATGGCCTGGCTGACCAGCACTTCCATTCCTACGAGGAAGCCAAAAAATGGGTGGATGACTGGATAGAGGCCAAACCGGTCGAATTTTTTCGCAACGGGATTCGTACGTTGCCAGAAAGATGGGAAAAAGTTGTAGCTAGCGATGGCCAATACTTTCAATAATTCATTTGTAACCATTTTTTCACAATAAAGGCTCAAAATTTGAAAAAAACGGGAAAGACTTATTCACATACCTGATATGATAAAGTTAATAATAGTTAATAATAATAATATACATCAATTTCATAGCGTCCTATCGATATGTATTTATGGAAAAATCATCTTAAGGCATACTTTTAGTCTCAGAAATAGATTGTTGCGCAACTGATCAATCTCCATTACTGTGAATATTTTTTTGAATGCCATCTATCCAATCAATTATTAGTTAATGAGAAATTCTGAAAAAAGTCTAACTACGCATTGAAAGTAATTGAAATTGTAAAAATGTTAAAATATTTGAAAAATAGACTTCATCGTATTTGGGAATAACATCAGCAGCAAAGTTACACATCGCTAATAATAATTTATATTTTATATATACTTTAAAAAACAATCAATTAATCTTTATTTTGGCACTGTAGGTTCGTACTTATTGTTGTAAATATATTCAGAATTAGTTTGTTTTAATCTTGCTATCATGTTTTGAAAACTTTTGTAATAAAATTACAAAAGCAAGTTTATAGTTTTTTCATTTTCTAAAGTTTTGAAGTGGTAAATAATTGAATAAAAATGTTCATACTTATTTTGATGTAGTGTTTATAAAACATACTTCTATTTTTCCTGTGATATATGTTAATTTTGTGCTGGAAAACTGAAAAATGGTCAAAAAATTTCGAAACTCTAAAGATTAAAGTGGCCTTATTCCTCCATCCACAAAATTTAATAATGAAAAATTTACTTTTTCTTACATTTTGTTTGAGAGCCTCTGGAGCTGTCCATTTAATGGGTAATTTACCTCCATCTAAAGAAAAGTTTTCATCGCGTGCAAGGCCAAAATCTGAAACTTTTGCCGAATTGTCCTCAGCTACAAGTACGTTCCTCGCTGCTAAGTCTCGATGAACTACATGTCTTGATTCAAGATAGGCCATGCCTGCGCAGGTATCATAGGCAAAATTTATTTGATCTCGTTTCGAAACATGCAGCCGACCTCGAGATCTGAGATAATCTACAAGTGAACCTTTGCTCATATATTCAGTGACAAGATACATATGCTGATTATTAAATACAAGTCCTAGTAATTTAACAAGGTTGTCATGTATAAGCGAAGTCATTAGGCTAGCTTCGGCTAAGAAACGTTGAGCTGCTTCGCTATTATCCTTGAGCATTTTGACAGCAACACGCTCACCTTGATAAACACCTAGGAGAACATCTCCAAATTCACCTTTGCCTATACACTCACGCAACTCAAGTTCGTGAGTTTGAATAACCCAACCAGCTTCGATAAATGCTTTTGGATCGACACAGAAGTCTTGCTTTCCCTGCTTCGGTAATGATTTCATCAATTGAGTGCAAAGCCCATCGGCATCTTGTTCATAATGTTCAACTAGTAACGCAAGGTTTTCGAAAAACTCTTCGTCGTCTATAGTTAATTGGTTACTCTTGTACTTGACGCGATAGTGCTGCACTTTTCCCTGGTAACATACACAAAGAGCATAATCGCCAGGAAAATTGGTGGATTCACGTACCAAAAAAAGTCCATCTTCGCGAGGTCGAAGCAGACGCTCAGCAGTTTCCCGAGATATCTTGCCATGAAACCACCTTAAACATAAAAAGTTCTACTAGCACGGGCTTTGATCATTCAAATGGATACTTTTGTAAATTATTTGCTGTATATACACGTAATATTTACGAGAATAACCTATATCATTGTAAAATTTTATTAACTGCATGTTTCATTTAAATACATTTCACACTCATGGAAGAAAACATTAGCATGATTATTAAGATATGATTATGAAATTTAGGAAATATCTTATTGTATCGAGTATTTCACTGAAAAAGATTAACTAGTATTTCGTGATTGACAATATGGAGAAATTACACTGAGTCGTATTTATTTTCTCATTTAACAAACACATTTAATTATAATCTATATAGTAATTGTATTTTACGCATAATGAATATAGCCATGGTGATGCCAAATAATTTCATTTCTCCATTTTGTTAAAGATCCAATATTTTAACAATTTCTTTATTAGCTGATTACTTCAAATTTATCAAAGCAAAAAATAAAAAGAACGTACGGCATTGCATTAAGTTTAACTTCATGGCGGGTATTGTTCCCAACGAGAAGGTTACTATTCACATTAGAATTGGAGGCCGCGATGCTCGTCATACTCATAAGTATCGAAGTTGTCGCCGTTGTTGTCGTTGACACTGATGTTGATGTGATATTGGTACTATTTGTATGTCCTTGATCGAGTGGGCAGATAATGTGTGAACTTGTAGTTGTTATTTGTGAGGGAATAGTCGTGTGGTGATTTTGGTTGCCATCAACCTTACTTTGATGGCGGGCAGCTGCTGCTGATATACTTGGATAGCCACAACCTGCATTATGGTATGTTGGCATCACTATACACCCAATAGTTCAGAATAAATACAGTAAGTTTATCTGTAACAATAATTAAACTCATAATTTCATTGCATCATGAAATTCTGTTTTTAATTTTAAAAATTAGTCTAATCAAAAATCAATAAATATTTTTATCGGTCTTATAGTCTTTATAATACAATATATTAACTAACATAATGACAGTCAGACTGTCCTTGTTTATAGTCAGCCCTGAAGAATCTAAAATAGAACTTATTTCTAGAATAAATTATATTAAAAATTAAAAATAAAAATAAAATTAATAATAAAATAAAAATAAAAATAATTAAAACAATATTCTATGTTAGTAAAGAATAACCTGACTGTCCTCACCACTTTAAATTTAAATTCACTTTTGGTGCCTGAACTAAATTAAAATAAAAAACCCAGCATGCTACATTATATACCCTACCCCCACTCTGAATTTATTAATATAACGTTTATAGGACCCCACTTTCTTGACTTAAATGCAAAATATAAATTTCATATTAATAAAGAATGATAATTGTTGTACAATTTACTGAACTCTAACATTAAATTTACATTATAGCTTTCTTCAAAAAATGTATCTCTTTTATATTTATTATTTTTAATTTATTTATATAATTATATCTCTTTTATATTTATTTTTAATACCTTGTTTTAAAATATCTACATTTTCAAAATCGAAAGAATGTAACAAGTCTAAACCATGTTCTATAATTAATTTATTTTATAAAGAAATTATTAATTCTATAAATAGTTTCTTTAAATAAATCTAATGGCATATTTGTAAATTAATATACTACACCCAATGAAATCATCTTATAATTATTCGGAATATTAATATCTTTAACTGTTTCATAAATACTCCAATTTTTTTAAACATTTAAAGTTACGTTTAAACACTTAAAATACGAACATGGCACAATAGTCAAATTTATGGGATTCCTAAAATTCACAAAGAGCAATTGACATATAGAATAATATCATCAATTAATTTTCCAACATCCAATACTGCAAGATTTTTATCAAATTAATATATTTGACAAAAATCTTCTTAAGATCGTGGGAAGAACCAATTGTTATGTTAAAAATAGTTGCGAGTTTTTATGAAACAGTTAAAGATATGAATATTCCGAATAATTAAAAGACGATTTCATTGGATGTAGTATCTTTATTTATAAATATACAATTAGATTTATTTAAAGAAATTATAAAAGAAAAATAGTCAGAAATTATTACGCACATTATAATAATAATAAATAAATAAAAGATTAATTTATTAAAGGAATAGTTTTTAACAACACAATTTTTTCTTTTCAAAATAATTTTTATGGACGAACATATAAATGGGATCACCTTTATCATCGGTCATTGCTAATTTGGTAATAGAAAAATTAGAAAATATTGCGTGAAGTAAGTTGAATGTTGAACCAATTATCTACAAAAGATATATTGATGACATCTTTACAATGGTACCAGAAAGGTGTGTAAACGAAATGGTGAATGTTTTTAAAATTCCATCCATGATAGAATTAAATACACAGAAGAAATAGAATTAAATAATAAATTAAGTTTTTTGGACGTCAATGTCATTAGAGTTAGTAATAACAGAGTAAAATGAAATTGGTATAGAAAACCTACATCGTCTGGTAGGTTATTTTATTTTAACCACACTATCTATTCGGAAACACGATAGGTACTACAATAGGAGTCATCGACAGAGCAATCAAAATGTCACACAAAGCTTTTAGAAAGCATAAATTTAAAATTATTTAAAGAAATATTCATTTCAAATGATTATGCAATAGATCTCATGATAAAATGATTGTAGAGAGAATGGATCAGATTTATAATAATACTAGAGAACGTAATGTGGAAATTACTTATGTAAAGGGATTATCAGAAAGAATTAGAGGTGCAGTCAAGAAGCATAATATTCAAGTTTACTTTAGAAACAATAATAATATAAGAAAACTGTTCAATCACTGTAAATATAAGCATGATAAATGTTTGAAAGCAGGTGTGGTATAGAAATAAATTGTAAAGATTGTGACAAATATTATATTGGACAAATGGAAAGATACCTAAAAGAAGAATATATGCGCATAGATATAGCTTACGAAGCATGAGTCGTACATCCGGGCTAAAAGAACATAGTTTAGACTTGTTACATTCTTTGGATTTTGAAACTCTTGAAAATATTAATTTGTTGAAGAATTGCAATAATGTAAATTTAATGTTAGAGTCAATTAAGTTGTACAACAGTTATCATACTTTATTAATTTGAAATTTGTATTTTGCACTTAAGTCAAGAAGCTGGGGTCCTATAGATGTTACATTAATCAATTTAGAGTGGAAGTAGGGTATATAATGTAGCATGCTGGGTTTTTCATTTTAATTTAGTTCCTGAGAAATTTTATTTATATTTTTAATTTCTAATTTTTGTATAATTAATTGTAGTAATAAGTTCTATTTCAGATTTTTCGGGGGTGACTATAAGTGTTCGTGTTTAATATTCGAACAGATAAATGAAAGGATTATTTATGTGTGTACGTATCTATATGTATATAAGTATGAATGTACATGTGTATAGAGGAAAAGAAAACTATTAGGTTGCAGCTGTCCGTCGGGAGCATTGCTTATACCTGACGTGTAAGGACGAATGTGCAAAGATCCTACCGTAATGCGGAGAAAGCCCAAATAATAAATCAAGGCGTTGCACATTGCGTCGGTCAGGTACCTGTGACCGGGCTCCTGGGTGCCCACGGTCAGCTCGACTGGAGCAGAGAGTCAATCTGCAACTAGCAACCTGATGGTTAGTTGAGTTTTACGTGTGGTGCTGATCGAGTCTTGATGTATGCTTGCCGATTGATAGTATTATAATGGTGTTCGTGTTGACAGCGTATGTGGTTGTTTGTTTCACCTGGTCAATATCCATCTCGTGCAATCCTGAGTCTGAGTATCGCCGTGTGTTCGTATATACGCGTATTTGTGTAATCGTATATATATATATATATATATATATATATATATATATATATATATATACGTGTCTGTGTCCGCGTATTTGTGTATTCGTACATATAGGACTTGTGTGTACGCGTAGTTGTGTATTCGTGCGTATACGTATATGTGTACGTGTATTTATGTATCATATACATATTAGTGTTGCCGTATATTTCTGTATTCGCGTATATATATATATATATATATATATATATATATATATATATACGTAATTGCATGTCTCTGTGTTGGTGTGTTCATATGTACCGGAATACACTATAAACTGGAGGTCCAGAAAAGTCGCAGTGATGTACAGATCTGCAACTAAAGGAAAAGTTCAGCAATAATGAAAAGTTTTGGAGCACAACCGGCCGATAAAGCGAAGCTAGGTGCGGCCGGGAATGTTTATGTGTAACAAAGCATAACCTTTGTTTTTTCTTGTGTTCATATGTACTTATATTTATATATTTGTATATAAGTGAAACTGTGTAGGAAATCGGTGCACACATATAGTGTGTTCCCGAGTATATACGAAGTTTATTAAAAAAGTAACGAGAATTTTTAAATTTCACAGGTTTGGAGAGTCCGTCTGTATAAAATTTTTTTTTATTATGTTAGTACGATACAATTATCAGCAATATTCATTGCATACTTTTTGTGTGGCAGCTGCTAACATTAGACGTATTTTTTGAGTTCGGCGATTTTCGTTTGTGAAAAAAAATGGAGCAAAGAATTTGTATTCAATTTTGCGTAAAAAATGAAATAATGTATAGTGAAGTTTGTAAAATGTTAATAAAGTCATATGGTGAGTCTGCTATGAGTAAAGCAAGGATTTAAGAGTGGTATAAGTATTTCCAAGATGGCCGTTAAAACGTTGAAGATGACAAACGACCCGGACGCCCAAGCACATCAACAACCGATGAAAACGTGAAAAAAATGAAAGAAATGGTTATGAACGATCGCCGAATCACAATCAGAGAAGAGCTGATGATGTTGGCATATCAGTTGGCTCATGCCATGGAATTTTTTTGGACGTTTTGGATATGAAACGTGTGGCAGCAAAATTTGTTCCAATATTGTTGAATTTCCAACAAAAAGAGCGGTAAATGGAAGTTACTCAGGAGTCGTTACATGAAGTTAATAACAAAAGGCTCGACAAGTGCGGTCGAATGTGAATGTTATCCTCACTGTGTTCTTCGATTTTAATGGCATAGTGCATCATGAATTTTTGCCACAAGGTCAAACAATCAATAAGGAGTATCACCTACAATTTCAACGCCGTTTACGTGAAGCAATCCAAAAAACCGCCCGAATTTGTGGCAAAACAATTCATGGCTTTTGCACCACGATAATGCACCTGCTCACACTTCACTGCTTGTTCGTGAATTTTTGGCCAAAAACCAAACCTTAACGATGCCTCAGTCTCCATATTCGGCAGATATGGCTTCATGTGACTTTTTTCTATTTCCAAAAATAAAGAGAACATTAAAAGGCCGTCGTTTTACAAGCATAGATGACATTAAAAGCGAATCGCTGAAAGAGTTAAAGGCTATTACAAAGATTGAGTTTCAAAAGTGATTTGAGGATTGGAAAAAGCGTTGGCACAAATGCATTATTTCCGAGGGGAATTACTTTAAAGGGGTGAAAATAAATATTTTTTTCATCAAAAAAATTCTCGTTATTTTTTAAACATACCTCGTATGTATGTAGGAGCGTGTCTGCAAGTTAAGTTGCGCGGGTGACGAGCGGCCCAGATACGGAAGGAGCCATCTGATTGGGCGTGCAAATGCTCTAAGCGGGTACCACTGTGCTAATTCGCTGGCCAAGGAGTTATCCGGACGCACATGGGGCGAGGGCTGGGCCCGTATACGAGACGTCGGAGCACTGTGTCGCGTCGATTTGGTATTCCGCTTCCCTCTAATCACCTTGGCCGAAAATTCAGCGACAGGTGGTGTCACCGCCCATATAGAGGTCGGCGTTGTGGTATGATCCGAGCTCATATTTGATAAACGTATGTTTTAAGCGTATATTGATGAATTCTGCTCATATGCAGGGCCAAATGTATGTTTTAATAGCGTTGCGTGGTATTAAAGATAAGAATTAAATTTAGATATCCTCTTAATGCCTGTGCTATCTGTTGTATGAATCTGTTAATGACTGTGCCTTTTTATGAATCTTTATAAATAAATAACAACTAAGTATCACATGATTCAGCTTTTCATCTTGCTCCGAAGGGGTTTTTACGCCCCCGTTTTTATGTGTGATTTTTAATTTCCGCGAAATCGTTGTGTTTAATTTTAGCTATCCCATGTGCTCATTCCCACTTCCTTAAATTAATATTATTACATTTATCTATGCAAAAACAATAAGCAAGGATAGTCTGACTGTCATTATTTTAGTTAATATATTATATTATAATGACTGTAAGATCTGGGTGAATTCCCAATGCATCAAAAGACTATAAATCTTAAATGCTACAGCTTTTGACGAACATAAAAATGACGGTAATAACATTTTTTCGTACGTTTGTACTTCTTTGAATAGCACCCATTACAGTCCAACCTAAATATGTTTCGCGTTGTACCAACCCGGTTCACAAATATCGCTGTCATTTAATTTTTCATCAATATATGCATCGAATCGAATTGCTATAATCTGAGCACTACTGTACATAGCTGACGATTCAATATTTAAATGCAATAACTCTACACACGAACTTTTGTCCGTAATCGATTGCATACTTCCATAAAAGCGTGCTTAAGCTAGAGCAGAAAAGTTAAACGTGCATTCAATATTTTTATCTTGAACAAGTATCGTATATTCTTTATGTGAAACCAAATCTAACCGGCCACGTACAAACAATAAATAGCATATTTTCTGCTCTGAAATTACAGTACATTTTCATCTAGTAGCCAAATCTTTTAATATATTGGGTCTACAAGTAAGTTTCCAGCATCTGTCAAAAGATGGCGAACCAGTGGATCCTGGGCAGAAATTTCAGATTTCATGTGCTATATTTGTAGGTTGTGTATCTATAAACAACTTTCCACCATCATATTTGAGTATTTGTTTCGGTCTCGTTTATTTTATCGAGCAAACTCATGGCAAATATCCAGCCAAATTAACGTTATGTGCGAGAAGGTCTGCTTCTATTCTTTAATATGAGGAAAAGTGCGGCTGCGGCCTATCGTTTGCTTTTCAAAACTTATTATGCAGCGAGGGGGTGATTTTGAAGTTGAAAACAAGATTTGTGCCGGAAAGCAGAAAAGTTTTGAAGAAGGATTTACACGCTTTGTTGGATGAGGATTCCTGTCAGATTTAACATGGTTGAGCGTCATACAGCAAGCCATTTCTTTGTGTCTAAAAACATTGGGGTTCAATCCAACAGATGAAAACTGGGTGTCGTTCAAATTGTAGCCGAGAGACGTCGAACTGCGATTTTGCACGTCCGAAGTGTTACTGCAGCGGTATAAAAATAAACCATTTTTTAGCGGTATTGTCACTGGTGATAAAAAGTAGATTTATTATAACCCTAAACGCAGAAAATCATATACAAATTCGGGCGAATGCGCCCAATCGACACCGAAACGAAATATTCATATAAATAAGTTCATGCTCTACATATAATGGGATTACAAGAGTGCCGTATACTATGAACTGCTTTCGAGTAGTCAAACTACCAAAGAATCATTGTGTCGAAACTAACTTATTGATTTTAAAGTGAGCATTACAGAAAAAACGGTCAGATAAAAAATTGACCTATAAGTTCTTGGGTTCGAAAGACGAGAAATGTTTTTGGTTCGAAATTCATAAATTACAAAAAAGATCGAAAGTTATAGCTTCCGATAGACAATACTTCGACTAAAAAATATGTAACCATGCTTTCATAATAAAAGCTCGTATTTAAAAAAAAACGCTGCAAACTTACGTGTACAATTGTAGGTAGATAATTCTTAACGAAACTTGCTGCTCGGGAATTTGGTGTCATTGTCTATATGAAGTATTGTAATTGATCTTCAAGGCTAATCTTTTGATTTTCATCTTTTTGACAAAACTCCAAAATAAGGAGTAATTTCCGGTAACTTATACGCTCTTTTCCCATCTGTTTGTTCTTGAATCACTACCGATCGAAGTATGGTATTTATTACTGTTTTCTGACTTACACACCTGTCGTGATTTAATTTTCCTTCTAAAAACTTGGCTTTAGAACTATTAACGTTATATAACTCGCATTGAATATCATCTTTGGTTATGTCTTCACGCTCTTATATTCAAGGGATATTGAAAAAGTTTGTTTCCCTGTCTCAGAAAAAAATATAAAACATTAGTTTTACGGTATAAAAATAATTTGACTTTATTTTTTATTCTTAAACTATTTTTCTACGTCGTCACCTCGGATTACAATATAGTTTTCGTATTATTTGTAAATTAAACAATCCATTCTTTAAAAAAGGCATGCCCTCTTTTTGGATCCACGATTCCACGATTTCTCGATGTTGTCATTTACCGCGAAGTGCTGGCCATCCAAAATTTCTTTTAATTTTAAGAAAAGGAAATAGTTACTTGATGTGACGTGTGAGGAGTAAGATGGGTGATAGAGAATCTCAGTTGAATTTCTGAAGATATGTATTTTAAACAGAATGAGACCGAGTATTATCATAAAGAAGCAAGACGTTTTTGATAATTTTCCAGGGTGTTTCTACTTAATGGCATTTCTAAATTTTCTCTAGCACTTTACAATATCTATCTGTAGTAATCATAGTATTTGGTTCAAGAAAATCGACCAATTAAATGCCTAACATGCCTCGAAAAACCGTAGCCATAAATTTCCCAGTTAGCACTAAATCATTGCCTTTGTCGGAATGTCGGCTTTACGCTTCTATCCATGTTTATCTTCGTTGGCGATAACTAGGGATAACTATAACTCGCATCCTGTGTGTGAGGAAAGTAAGCGATAGCTTTTCGCGGGTACGTATAGATAGGATTAATAATAGTAATTATTATATTTATTTATTAATAATAAATGTGATTAGATATAAAAAATAATTTAGTAATATTTATTAAAATTTTGACATTCTCGCCATATTTAGCGTCGGCCCCGCTTCTTAATATTTTCTGATTAAATTATAAATTAATTATGTCAAATGACTTAATAAAAATTATAATTTTATAAAAACAAACTTCGTCTCGACTTCCCCAGTTTCAATTCACTGACTTCTTAAATATTCAAATTATCATCCTTCCAGGTATAGAATATTCTTCGTAATTATTTGATGAACTGAACGCAATACTGATTTACTAACTAATTGTAATGTTCCAAAAAGTTATTATTATTATTCAATACCATAAGTCAATAGGCAAATCATTGCATTCGTGAAACTTTTCGCTCAAAATGACCATTTAGAGAAATATTTAAATAATACCCATCGTCTCTAGAAAATGTAAGGAATTATTTAAAAGTATCTTAAAGACGATGTAATTCTGAAACATTTTGCAACGATTCGACAAAGCAGAACAATATCTCTAGTCCATTAAGCATCATCCACTAGTAAAACGAACAGCTATCTCATTAGTAAAGGTAGCATTATATTGACCTCTATGTTGTTCGCGCCACTTACATGATAACAGTAAATTTTAAGTCTTGGAAATTGGCATTGCTTTACTGAAATAGACCATGAAAAGTCAATATAACTTCTTATACTACGGATAAGAACTGTTTTATGTTGTTATGTCTTAGTTTTCTACCCACAAAAAAGTTTGGACATTGAGAACTATAAGTAAAATTGCCTCCGAACTCTGAGCAATTTTTCCTAGTGCTTCTAGACTACTGTTAAATACACTTACTTTACTTGCTTGTGAGTATACATACCAATATTAAAAATAAATATCCGTAACTATTTTAGCTAGTAAGCTCTTTTAAATATATAAAACTTTTTGTTTTCGTCCCATTTTATTTAATATTTTTAATATATTTACTTCTTTATGAAAATTATATTTATTTATAGACACGAAATTAACCTAGAACTTATAGTTCATCTCATTCATCAGGTCACAGATTCAGTTCAACATAATTTTCATAAATTAAAAATCTTAGCTAATAATAATAGTTTTGATGCAGCATCTAAGTAAAAGATTAGATTAAGACAAATTTTGTTTTATTTATATTATAAGGTATGTCCAACACAGACAAGCAAACTTAAAACTATCTTTATTTTAAATTCCAGCAGGTTCTATTATTATTTTATTTTAGCGAGACAATGTTATTAAGAAAAAAAGTTCTCAAGTAACACTATTATTTTATATCATTTGATAGAGTTACTTTTTCTAAAACATACAGCCAATGAATAGTGATTCTCATATTCCATGTAACACTCATATTTTTGTTTTTTTAAAATTACGCTTATTTATCCTAAAATAAACTAATTTCAGTTGAATACCACTTAATAATAATGTGTAAGCTATTGCGACTATCCATTCGAACAAATGAGCTGCTTAACGTAGCTAAAAAGATCCTTGACATTGTAGCAATTAATATTGAGAGAACTTTAAAGGTGTATAATATTAAAACTTGAAATTACGAGGTCAGACAATTAACTAATGCGACCGATTTTATTCCTCAGCATGTGGTAACACTGCAAACCTGTAACTCCACCACCGTAATAGTAGATCCCTATTCTCTCGATTGAGAGCTTGACGACACTTGTTTGATCATTTCTTAGCCAGCTGTTTAATGTTTTGTAACAACGTGCGAGGAGTGCCTGTTACGAAAATGGAACAGAGAAATTTAGACCAACTGTGCACGATAAAATTTTGTGCGAAACTCGGTGAACCGCGACAGAAACTTATGAAAAACTGCTTAAAGTGTATGGTAATGATGCCCTGAGTCGTAGTCAAGTGCTTCGGTGGCATACCGATTTTAAAAAAGGCCGTGAGAGCGTCAAAACAAGACGCGAAGAATGGGCAAGTCCAAAGTGAAAACCATGTTTATTTGCATCTTCGACAGCAAAGGGGTGGTTCACAAAGAGTCTGTACCAGGTGGACTAACCGTAAATCAAGTATTCTATCGTAATGTGCTCGAAAAAGTATGATTAGAAAAAAAAACGATGCTTAGAGTATATCCAGCCATCGCAAAGACTTGGGTTCTCCATCACGACAATACTCCTTGTCACAGTGCGTTCAATGTCTCAATTTTTGGAGATCCCACTAGAAGTGTTTCAGAATTGTTACGAAAACTGGAAAACTCACTGGGATAAGTGTATAGATGCGGGAGGAAACTACTTTGAAGGGAATTGCAGCGATGTACCTTAATTTTTAAATATTCTCGATTTTTTAATTTTGTCACATTACTTAATTGTCTGACCAGTTACTTTTCCCAGTTTAAGATAATCTTGTGCATATATTCTTAAGTAAGGTTCAGAGATTCAGACAAATTAACAGCTTTTAATGTTAGTATTACTTAAAATATCCTAAAAAGTTCTATCGATTCTATTTTCAAGTGCTTTCCCAAAGTATATACTTCCAGAATATTTTCAAATAAATTACATTAAAAAAAATTCTTTTTGTACAAACAAAAATAGCAGAAAATCTTTTATACAACTCTGATGACGTTCTATTTATTACATGTGAGGCACTTCTTGCAATCATGAAAAAAGCTCAAATAATGCTTATCAACGAAAACCTTATTTTGGATAGAAAAAAGTCCATTATTTAAGACTTTTACAATACGTGTGAGTAATGGTACTCAAATTATAATGATACTTAATGATGCTCAAATTCTTAAAAAATTAAGTATTAAAAAGTCTTAAATATTAAAAATCCACGTTGAATAAATAACATATTTATGTAAAAAATGTCAAAGATTAAAAATATTAAGAACTAATTAAAATATGTCTACAATATTTGTCCAATTGATATGTAACATTTATATGGACATCTCCCTGGGAATAGCATCTACAGTGATTCACAGATACGATAGTTCAGTCGGCGACATTAATTGGGGGCGGGGTAACCAGGTTAACGTAGGTTTTATTTGTAATAATTTACTCTACATTCTTTAAATGATATATGCACAAAGTAATAGATACGCTGTTGATTTTATACCAATCAGCCTTGTCATAAGAAAAATTAACTGTATTGGTTGTTTTCCGTTTCCAAACATACAAATACCAATCTGCCTCGACGCAAGAATCGTGTTCCACGTTCACGATTTTCACCGCAGCTCTCTCCCTGCCGCCCACGTAAGATTATCTTCCCACATACATCTTTATCTCACAGTTTCTTTCCCGTTATTTCTAAAATCAAGGCGGTCTCTTCGCTCTCTTACGTATCTCTTACTTTACATTTTACATATGCGTATTTGATATGTATAAACTCATAGAGCATATGATACGTTCAATTACTCATGAAATTATACGATGTGAATGACGGATCATTTATATTTTACCAATATCATGATACTACGTTCGTGCAAACTAAACTGTATTTTTAAGTTTCTACAGCCAGACCGTCATAATGTTATTTATTTATTGTCTATGAAAAAATCTCAATATGAATATCGAAACAAATTGCCAAATATTTTACTTCATATAAAATTATATTCAAACTACAAATAAAATAAGTCATAGTATAGGTATGACTCCCACTAATATATGAGATGATACTTCAGTTCGAAGATAATATTTTTCTTTTTGTCACAGATTTAGAAACTGTAATATAATAAGAAATACTACCAATCCTGTTCAACGTTTAATTTTTTACTTTATTGAGGTTGCGTGATAAAATAATTGGCTAGAAGAATATATCTATTTATTAATTTAGAAATAATATTCCCTTTTTGTTGTATGATATTGTAGGGATACATGATAAGTCTGCCGACAGAGGGCAGCTCATAGGTCTTCGGTCAATATATAAGCTGGCAATATATACCCGATCCATATAACCCGTAAGGCACGGGTTGCCAACGATACTTGGCTGATGAATTCAGATAGTAAGTCTGGGTCGAAACGCACCATGAGCCATTGCTCGAAATATAGGCTGGTACGTATGGTAACGCAAACTTCCATTTGATATACATTTTAATGGCAACGATACGACGTCACATGAACACACGTCTTTATATGGGGCCCTATTTGGAGCTCGCGTACTCTTATCTCGACCTGGGGTCGACCTTCCTTACATAATTCTAACCCCATCCCAGGGTGGAAATGATGTAAGGATAGCCTACACACTAAGTCTGCCTACAGAAGATGATTTGACATGCAGATAACCCGTAAATGACTAAATAGTCCTCCGATTAATATATAAGCCCTTGTCCCAGTCCACCTGAGCATTTGTAAGGCACAAATTACCGACGATGCCTTACAGATAAGTCCGATCGGTAATCTTGGAACAAACACACACTACGAGCCATTTTCTCGAAATATAGGCGTATACACGTAATAACATTAAATTTCATGTGATAAACCCCATAGTATGATTTCATTTAAAAAGTTTTTTCCATTCAAAATTTTATATGATAAATTTGGTTTTTTATACCAATCCATATCCGCGTTGATATTTTTTCTAAACAAGGTAATATCTAAGCAATTAATGTTATTAATAAAAGTACGCAAGGACGCACATCGACTAGTCGACGGTAATCTGCAATTTTTTAAACCAATTATATTCGACTAAATTAAATATTTGTAAAATACGTTAATAATTAATTAATATTGTTATAATATATTTATTTCTTTATTTCGTAAAATATTGATATAATTATTTATCTAGCTGATTTACTGTATTTTAAAATTATAAAAATAAATTATTTTCTAATAATAAAATAAAAATCATATCTTTTCATCCATTAAAGGTTAAGCCTTCAGAACTTTTTATAACCTTAAATCATCTAAAAAAATGTGGTTTTTCAGTTTTTTCAATTTGCTCCAACAAAAATAATAAAATTAGTTGTTTATTTATAGTTTGTTAACTTATTGTTGTTAGTGATATATATCAATGCCAAAAAGGAAATTTCACAATGTCTGAAGAACATTTATTTAAATCTTAATCATTATTCGTTTTCAGTAGATTTTCTAAACTAAAATTTCTATTTTTTTGCCTAAATTTTGCTATTATTAAATCGAAAAAATATTTATTAAGAAAAGGAATACACACCCCTTGGAGAGCCAATTCTTACTAGTGGGTGAAAAAAACATAAGCAAATAATGCGTCATTATTTTTATCCATTAAGTCTTTGTTCTCTTAATGTTTATTCAGCAGCGTTATTAAATTGAATTCTTAATTATCCCTCGACTTCATTCATTAAATGTTTCTAATCTCGAAACTTACTTCCTTTCCATTAAATATAAAGTTTTTCTTTCAATACAATCTGTAACAAATATTATATATTCAATTAAGCTATATTATAACAATTTTAATATTATTTTTATTAAATTTCTTATTTTTTAAAATTTTGAGAGAAAATTTCTTGTAATTCAAACCAAATAGATAATCTAAATTTATACATTTATACATACATTCCAAATGTATTTATAATCACTTACCTATTAAACTTATACTATTTGATTCTAACTACACAGTTAGTAAGACTCATTTCAAAAAAAGCATATTGTTTCTATTTTATGAATTTCGATAAAAACTACTTTCTTTGGTGATGATCAAACAGTCATCCTTCTTTTTAACCTCTTCATTATCTGATGGGCTTGATCTGTAACAAAAGTAAAACTTCAACAAAGTACTGAAACTTTTCAAACAAATATAATTAATATCCTTATAGGCCATACAGTCTTTATAATATAATATAATTATAATTATATAATGACGGTCACAGTTTTTATTTATAATCACTTTGTAAAATCTCAAATAAAAATTACAATAAAAATAAAAATATACATTGATTATATTTCTATTTATTCTTTTTATTTTCTTTATTGTTAATTTCTTCTAATTTTTAATAGTTATTTATATTTCAGTTTTTACAGTGGTGCTTATAAAGGAAGAGAGTCTTACATTTAGTATATAATTGTAAATAAATTATTTTATCAAATCTGTGAGAGCGATAAAATATTTGTTAATTTAATTTATAATAAAACAACTTTTAAAACAACTTGGAAATTGATTTCAATATATCAAAAATAAAATAAACGTATTCAATTATAAAGAATTATACTCGCAATTATCGTTTAATCAATCATATATGATTAAACTGATAAGATAATATTAGGTTGTCAAATATCTCCCTTCCGCTTTTTTGTTCTTCATTCAATGTTTTATAAAAAGTGTTAAAGCGGTTGGATTTACTTCAAATATGCGCCGTTTTGTTTGATAATCTGTTTTCATCTAGACGGAAACTTCATAGTACCCCTCTCGTAGAAACTCCTCTCCTTATTTTTGAAGAAGAAATGCCCGGGCTATATAGTGAATGCGATAAAACCTTCCATCCGAACTCCCGTAGCTTCTGACGAGTCACCGACGAAGTGTGTGGTCTGACGTTGTGCTGGTGGAACACTACACTCTTCCTGTTGGCCAATTGTGGACGCTTCTGGTCGACAGCCTGCTTCAAGCGGTCAAGTTGTTCACAGTAGATGGTAGAATTAAGCGTCTGGCCATATAGGAGCAGCTCATAGTGGATGATTCCTTTCCAATCCAACCAAACACACAACAAAACCTTCCTGGCCGTCAATCCCGGCTTGGCCACTGTTTGGAACGGTCCACCGGCCTTGGACCATGACCGTTTTTGCTTGATATTGTCGTATGTAATCTATTTTTCGTCACCAGTCACCATCCGCTTCAAAAATGGGCTGAGTTCGTTCCGCTTCAGCAGCACATTGCAGGCGTTGATTCGGTTCAAAAGGTTTTTTTGCGTCAAATCATGCGGCACCCAAACATCAAGCTTTTTTGTATCCAAGCTTCTGCAGATGGTTTAAAATGGTTTTGTGACTAACTCTCATCTCCTGGACGATGTCACGAGATGCCACATGCCGGTCTGACTCGATAAATTCCATGATTTAATCGGTATTTGTCGTCATAGGTCATCCGCCGGCTGACTTATCCATGGTGTCGTTATCTCTGGCTCTGAATCGTCGAAACCATTCCTCTGTGGTTCAAAGTGATAGTGTGCCACCCCCCAAAACACTATTAATCTCACGGAACGTTTTTCTAGCGGATTTGCCATTGACGAAGGAAAACTTTAAAATAGAGCGATTTTTAATTTCGGCGTTAGTGAACTCCATGTTTACACGTTTATAACTTTTAAACGCAATATCCAAACTAATCTTGCATAGAGTCGTTTTGTACGTTATGTCAAGACCTGTCAAATGATGTATCCGTATGTGAATAAGTCTTTCCCGTTTTTTTCAAATTTGGAGCCTTTATTGTAAAAAAATGGTTACAAATGAATTATTGAAAGTATTGGCCATCGCTAGCTACAACTTTTTCCCATCTTTCTGGCAACATACGAATCCCGTTGCGAAAAAATTCGACCGGTTTGGCCTCTATCCAGTCATCCACCCATTTTTTGGCTTCCTCGTAGGAATGGAAGTGCTGGTCAGCCAGGCCATGCGTCATCGATCTGAAGAGATGCGTCGCAACCCAGATGAGTTTCTGCGAAGATTAATCACTGTAGATGTAACATGGATACACCATTACACTATTGAGACGAAAGAACGGTCTAAATAATGGATTATGAAAGGCGAACGGGCTACAAAAAGGCAAAGACGGTGAAACCAACTGGAAAGATTATGGTTACTGTATTTTGGGATGCACATGGCATTATCCTTATTGACTATTTGGAAAAGGGACAGACGATTACTGGAAAGTATTATGCGTCATTATTAAGACAGCTACATGAGAAAATAAAAGAAAATCGTCCTCAATTGAAGAAAAAAAGTCCTCTTTCTCCAGGATAATGTACGAATGCATACGTACGTAGTTTCGATTGCCAAAATTCAGGAATTGAAGTGTAAATTGATAGACCATCCGCCGAACTCAGCAGATCTGGCGTTAAGTGACTTCTTATTTCCAAATTTTAAGAAATGGCTCAGCGGACAACGGTTTATATCAAATGAGGTCATCGCTCACACAAATGCTTATTTTGGAAATTAGAATAATCATACTTTTCTGAAGGCTTAAAAAATTGAAAATACGTCTGTTAAAGTGTATTGAACTAGAAGGAGATTATGCTGAAAAAATTTACCGCAAAAAAATTATTTTTCTATTAGGAGTGTGAATAAGTCTTTCCCGTTTTTTGTAAGAGATGGCGCCACCAATACTGTGCGAGTATTCAATGGTTACATATGTCATAATCAAAGCTTATTCATATGTCAACAATTCCATACTAACACATTAGTTAAAATTTTTTCCCATCATAAATTTTTGATATCGTGAAAATGTCGAAATTTGAGCCAAGTCGACGTCATTTGCGGGAAGTTTCACTTTATTGGTTCAATTTGAAGAAATCTGCTGCCGAGACGCATCGATTGCTTCAGGAGGCTTATGGAGAAGGTTGTGTCGATGATTCAAGTGTTCGCGGATGGTTTCGACGCTTCAAAAGCGGTGATTTCGACGTGGAAGACATGGAGCGTTCCGGGCGGCCGCAAATCTTTGAAGATCGAGAATTGGCGACTTTGCTTGATGAAGATTCTTGTCAAACGCAAGAAGAACTTGCTGAAGCATTGGGAGTTGACCGAACAACCATTTCCAAGCGTTTGAAAGCCATGGGAATGATCCAAAAGCAAGGAAATTGGGTGCCGTACGAACTGAAGCTGAGAGACGTCGAACGGCGTTTTTTCACTTGCGAACAGCTGCTTCAGCGACATAAAAGAAAGGGTTTTCTGCATCGTATCGTGACTGGCGATGAAAAGTGGATACGTTACGATAATCCGAAGCGAAGAAAATCATGGGGACTACCCGGCCATGCATCATCATCGACGGCCAAGCCAAATATTCATGGCGCCAAGCTCATGCTCTGTATATGGTGGGACCAGCTAGGTGTGGTTTACTATGAGCTTCTGAAACCGAATGAAAGGATCACAGGCGAGGTCTATCGACGACAATTGATGCGTTTGAGTCACGCATTGCGAGAAAAACGGCCACAATACTCCGACAGGCACGACAAAGTTATTTTGCAACATGACAATGCTCGCCCACATGTTGCACCGCCGGTGAAAACATACTTAGAAACGCTTAAATGGGAAGTCCTACCCCACCCGCCGTATAGTCCAGACGTTGCTCCGTCTGATTACCATCTCTTCAGATCGATGACGCATGGCCTGGCTGACCAGCACTTCCATTCCTACGAGGAAGCCAAAAAATGGGTGGATGACTGGATAGAGGCCAAACCGGTCGAATTTTTTCGCAACGGGATTCGTATGTTGCCAGAAAGATGGGAAAAAGTTGTAGCTAGTGCTGGCCAATACTTTCAATAATTCATTTGTAACCATTTTTTCACAATAAAGGCTCAAAATTTGAAAAAAACGGGAAAGACTTATTCACATACCTGATATTTTTTTCTAAAGACGTATTAACCTACCCGCATACATAGAAAACGTTTTAGATTTGACGAATTGGTGTTCTCTATATGGGGGGAGGGGGAGCGTACGAAACTAAGTAGATAACATTAAATAAAATTAAAGTTATTTTAAACGTTATGATTCTATTTTGGAGTTTCCTTTTTATTACAGACAATGAGTTAATACAGAAGTTGCTACACAACAACTACAGAAGAATTTTAGTTTTATCAAATGCCAAAAAATTGTTAAGTAAATTAATCAAATGGTAACAAATATCTTTCTTTAGAAGCATGTATACCTAATTGTAAATATAATAAAATAATATAAGTTTGATAGATAAATATGAAAAAATAATAATTGTTCAGATATAAAATGGCTTCTAAAATGAAAAAGATAATAGTTGGCGTTATGAAAGGAAGTATATCTAGAATATACCAAACTATCAAATAATAATTTGCATGGTTTGCAACGTACTGGCTGTATTAGAACGAAAAATGGCTAGATTATAACAACTAAAAATACAAAGAACTAACGCTAATTCTCATTAAAGACGATCTAGATTCTACATTAAAACACTTCGCCCCATTATATTCATTGTTAAATACTGCGTTTCTGAATTTAAGAAAGGTTACACGAGCACTGCTGATGATCCTTGTTCAGGACGCACTGTTGAGGTCACAACTACCGAAATCGTTGAAATAATTCACAAAATAGTGGTAGAGGACTGTAGATGACAGATAAGTGAGATAGTTGAGATTATCGGAATGCTAACGGATTATACGTAATATTTTATATGATTCTTTGAGCATGGGGAAGCTTTGTGTTAGGTGGCTGTCATGTTTGCTAACGCAGAAATTTGTTTCTATCGAGAATTTGGCAATATACAAGCGCAACCTCAGTGAATTTTCGTTGATTTAAAACTACAAAGAAACGTGAATGCACCACTACACTTATGAAAGCAGTCGAGACAATCGACTGCACCGAGTGAACCTTCCAAAAAAGGTAAGAACAATTTTATCGGCAAATAACGTTCTGGCGATCATTTTTTTGAATGCGAAAGAAATTACCTACATTAATTATCTGGAAATATTTTAAAACATCTATTCTCACTACTACGCAGAATTATTGCAACGTTTAAAAAAGGAAAAAGAAATAAGCAACCATTCTTAGCAGAAAAAAATCTTGTTTCACCACATGTACACTCCTGCCCTTATATCGGTTGCCGTGATGGCTAAAATCAGCAAATTCGGATTCAAATTACTTTACCATCCACTATATTTACCATATTTATATTTTAATTTTAAAAATTAGCCAGAAGGTAAAAGATTGGAGAGCAAAAAGCATATTATCGATGCTGTCAATGAGTATTTTGAGACTTCAGAGATCGCACTAAATGAAAGGTATAACTGCATTAGAGTACCGTTACGAAAAATGTATTAGTCTTGATGGGAGATTATTTTGAGAAAAAAAGTGAAAAAAAGCCGAATAAAGATATTTGTTCTAATCAGATTTTTCATCCCACTGTCATATAGTATGAGGACCTTTAATATATTTGCACTATTATTTAATAATAAAAGTTTTATTTCATATAGAAGGAATAAAAATATTTTATTCAAAGTATTGCTCAGATTAGATAGCACTTTCGTTTGACGAGATATTTGCACCATGTTAATGAATGGCCGTGATGAACCCCGATTTTCTATACTTTGGATTATTGTAGTGTATCCGTTTTTCAGTTCCAGTCATGCTTTGGTGCAAAAAAACTTTTGTACTACTGAAACAGTAGTTCACACGTGGCAAAACGTCATTCGACGTTTCACTGTTTTTATTCGTACACCATACAATATCATTGCTTCTAGATCATTCATAACATTTTTAAACGTTTTGAAAGTTGACTTATGTACTTGTAATGTTTTTTTACGTTATGCTACAATCTGACATCGGAGCTTATCCATCAATTCCTCGAATTCTTTGTCTTCGAATTTTTTTCGATACATCAGAACTTTCTTTAACCTCAAGCTCAAAATCATTATTTTTGAAACCTCAAAACTAGTTTCTGCATGTCGTATCTGTCAAAGCTTTATCAAAATATGTTTCATCAAGATATCAACTGCAGACTCGAATAAATTAGTACAATAATATTTTCCGAAAATACGTTTCATTTGGCACAAAATTAGACATTATTAGAAAGAATTAAACTTACTTTATTTATATTAAAGTGAACCACCATACACTCAAATTTGAGGTTAGACAGTACTTATTTGTACGTACATGACCATTCGAAATTCCATGCACGTAGTACTGGTGCTGTCACGTTTGAATAAACAGCGAGAATTTATTCAAGCTACTGATATAATATAATAATAATTTAGGTATCTTATAGTATATACAAAACGAATTGCGTTCAACAGACTTAGTGAGATAATCATAAGAGCGTAGTACAGTGACTAAATAGAAGTTTGATCTGTGAATAACTTACAAGGAATGCACATAAAATTGTACATAAGTACAATTTTCAGTTTTACAAGAAGTGTTCCAAATGCAGATCACAGATTATAGTAATAAAAACTTACCTTCAAAAAATTGATATCGATAGATGATATACAGTATAGTCAATCTTAACGCTCAAAATTATTTGAGATATATTATAATGTTATGTTTGTGAATTGTATATAAATATCATTGGATATATCTACATCATCTATGCTCTGATATCTTAAGTAACTTTTTCTCGTATTGCCGCGATCGAGATACATTTAATCAAGGAAATAATCTGTAAATCACTACAACATTAACGAATAATATATAATTTTTATATATAATCCATTATAAAAATTGGAAAGTCAGATTAGCACATTTATAATATGAACAGTAGTATATATATATATATATATATATATATATATATATATATATATATAATATACATATAATAATTGACTGTTTTTCTAAGCTAATTTATTACACCCATCTTATACTCACATTTAGAGCTATATATATATATATATATATATATATATATATATATATATATACATACACATATATACGAGGTGTGTTCAAAAAATAACGAGAATTTTTAAATTTCGAAGGTGTGGAGTCGTCTGTATAAAAATTTTTTTATTATGTTAGTACGATGCCCCTGAAGTACGATAAAATTTTCAGTAATATTCATTGCATACGTGTTAAGTGGCAGCCGCTAACGTTAGACGTGTTTTTTGATCTCGGCGATTTTTGTTTGTGAAAAAAATGGAGTAGTTTGTATTCAATTTATCGAAAAAAATGAAAAAACGTGTAGTAAAGTTTGTAAAATGTTCACAAAGATGAGTTACAAAGATGAGTTAATAAGATGTTAACAAAGTTAACATATGATGAGTCTGCTATGAGTAATGCAAGGATTTACGAATGGTATAAGCGTTTCCAAGATGGCCGCGAAAACGTTCAAGATGGCGAACGACTCGAACACCCAAGCACATCAACAACCGATGAAAACGTGAAAAAAGTAAAAACCAATTAGCCCGTAGAACAGGGAGCGCAGCCCAGAAGCGAAGAAAGAAGAGAGAAGAAGACCAAATAGCCTGAGAGTAGAGACAGAACAGAATGAATAGATCGCCTTGCCCGAAAGAGAAAGCAGGTAAGGACCAAATGAGTAGGGGTTGTATTTGGGAAGCCATGATTGGGTAAGAGAAAATAGTTGATATTGAGTTATTCACTTTCGGGTAGAAACAAAAAAAATATATATCACGATAATGGAAATAATAATGCGAATAGTTCGCGAACGGCAGAGGTGCCGACTAGGTGATTCGGGACGGGACGACGAACGAGTCGTGAGTATTATAATAATTATATTGTAGATTTAAGTGTTGTGGTTGTAATTTAATAGTATTATTATTACTTATTATTGTTAATTTATCATTGTACTTTAGTTCCGAGAGACTCGGGGCCTGGGCCGGCTCACTGTATATGATGTAAGCCGTCGGTCTCTCCTACAGGGGACCTCCGGCTTAGGAGGGGGTATTTGTGACGAAGGTCACAATGTGCAACGGTCTCTCCGGTTGCCTCGGAAGAAGGTGTGCGTATTCGCGATTAATCGCCATTTTCTCCTTCCTTTGAGGTGCCGTCGAACTAAGCCACAGCAGGAAGATTGGAGCAAAGGTAACGAGCCCGAACCGATGCGCGCGCACGCGCCGTAAAGGTAGAAAGAGCGAAATGCGTATGCCGCCGCCGCGCGAAAGAGCGAATCAAATGAGCAGGGGCCGGCAGAGAGAGGGGGAGACACGTACAGGACAGACTGATTATTGCTTCTTGTGCCGTCGAAGAAAAGAGTTTTCCGGGTTTCCTGTACGCCGTTGTTCGGCTCAGCAGAGGTGATGAACCTCCCCGAGCTCCAGCAGCTCCCGATGATCGGGTGTAACCCTCTGCACGAATTCTTGCAGCTATTCAAGGGCGCTGCCCTCCTCAGCCTCCAGCTCTTGGCGCCGGAAGTACTCGTCGTCCAGCCGTGTGGCCTGGATGCTCCCCAGCCGGGTAATTTCTGGCTGGAGCGGCGCCGATTCTGGCTCCGCGGTGGTCGGTCATTGGTTCTCCTTTAACGTGGTATTTTCGACGCCCACGGACGCTGGGGCCGGCTGGTGAACCGGGGAACCCGATTCATGGGTCCCCAGCCGCCGGAAGACGGTCTCTAATACTGAGCGGAGGATCTCCGCGACCACTTCGCTCCGTGACGGCTCCATGTTCTGGCCCTCGGAAGAAAAAGAAATACTCTGGCGGCCCACTTAGCACGAGCCTTGCAAGGGAGGCACCTCCACGTGGGGGACTCGATAGAACAGTAGAGGCGCCTAGACGGTTCGAGAGAGTAAGAAGAATCCCGCTGGTGTACCGTAGCTCGAAGCGTCCGGCAGCTAGATGGCCTGTTGACGGACTCGGACTTGGGCCCGAGTACGGCGGGGTGATTGGTCTCGCGGTAGTACCGAACATTGGCTTTTCCTGGGGCGACCTACTTTCCGATTTTCGAGGGGTATGCCATTATTGCAGGTGGCTTCGCTGTTATGGGGCTTTACAGGGGCTCACGCTAGCGACCTTCGACGGGTTACAATTCGCGTCCTACGCGGTCTCTTTAGTCTACGCAGCGCGTCGTCGGCGTTAGGTCGCGTGGCATTGCCCGCGGGGGTATCGCTTCACGCGCTCGTACCGGGATTACAATGAGGCGCGTCGTCGGGGCGCCGTACACTCACTAGTGGTGTTACAATTCGGTTTCGCTCGCTCGCCTCGACATTACAATCAGACACATCACAGTCACGCTCTTCGCCCGAAGGCTCTTCCGTGTCGGAACCGATATGATCTTCGGGTTCGTGATCTCGATTATAGAGCTTCAGGTCGACGACATGATGCTTACCAGCATCTCTTCCTGTAGAGTGGATCAGTCGATAAACATTCGTGTCGAGTTTCTCCATGATGATAAAGGACCCGTCGAATTTTGGGGCAAGCCTCACATTATAGTAACGAGCTTGCTTTGTCTGTGCTTTCTGCGAGTTTTCCGCTGCCTTTAAATGGAGATCAGATAACTTCCCCATGCGCTCTTTCCACTGCTGTAGAACAGCCTCTTCTTGCGCAACATGTGCGCGCTGCTCCTCCTGGCGGCGACGCATGCCAGGGGCTGAGAGGTGACGTCCCGTGTTAAGGAAGGCCAGACTTACACCAATGGAGTCTTGTACGGATGTGTTATACGCAAACATCAGCTCGGCGATATGCGCATCCCAAGTACTATTAGACTTCTCAATGAAGGCGATTATCGCGATCTTCAGAGTCCTATTGACCCTCTCTACCGGATTGGCTTGAGCGTGATAAGGGGGTATCGTTGAATGCTCCACCCCATGCTCCACAAGGAATTTCTCGAGGATCTTATTATGAAATTCGGTGCCATTGTCCGATAGGAATATTTTGGGCGTACCAAAGCGTAAAAATACGCGATCTTTCAACTCGCGGCGAATTGTTTGCGCATTCGTATTTCGGATAGGGATACACTCTACCCAGCGAGTGAAGAGATCCATGAAAACGAACAAGTACTCGTATCCGATGGCCCATCAGGCCAGCTGGTGCAGCCTGCTGTACCTTACTGGCACACGGTGCAGTCACGGACAAATTGTGTCACATCTTTGTGCGATGAGGGCCAATAGTATGATCGTGCAATACGGTTATACGTCTTATGGCGTCCGAAATGACCAGCTGTGGTCCCCTCATGACATTCATAAAGAACGGTACGGCCATCTTCTTTAGGCACGACTAACTTCTACGCATCCTGGTCATCTACTAAATCTTCGACGGCTGGATGGGGAGGGTAGTAGTATAGTCGTTGCCCAACGACTTTCCACCATGGGTAGTCGGTCGGATCGTTCACCACTTTCTTACGAAGGCGCAAATACCAGGGATCTTGCACATCGGTGACGCCGAGGGAGGCGACTTCGCAGGTCGGCTCATCTTCGTACAAACGAGAGAGGGCATCTCGTACGCTATTCAAGGTACCTTTCCGGTGGATGACTTCGTAGTCATATCCCTGTAATTCCAAGGCCCAATGGGCGAGTCTGCCCGTGGGGTTGCACAATGAGTGCAGCCAACGAAGGCTGCTGTGATCGGTTATCACCTGGAAGTGGTAGCCCTCGACGTACGGGCGAAATTTACGAACAGCCCATAGTACGGCGAGGCACTCACGTTCGGTGACCGAGTAATTACGCTCAGCCGCAGTCATCATGCGACTAGCGTAGGAGAGCACGCGCTCCACGCCACCAACTGACTGCGTGAGCTCGGCGCCTAGTCCCCAGTCGCTGGCGTTCGTCTGAATGACGAACGTTTCTCCGAACGACGGTCAAGAATGGACTGGTACAGATGCGACGAGCGCCGGATCTATTCGAAGGCTTGCTGCTGCTCTTCTTCCCAATGATACTTTGTTCATCTTGGTTAATCGGATGAGAGGCTGACCAAGTGTTGCAAAGTTCTCTAAGAACTTGCGCTATCAGGACGCAAGGCCTACAAACCTACGGAGCTGCTTCAGGTTCTTTGGTCCGGCGTAAATCAAGATTGGTGCAATCTTATCCGGATCGGGTCGGAAACCGTTACGATCCAGGACGCCGAGAAACTGTACCTCTACGAGTCCGCATTGGCTCTTCTGCCTATTAATGGTCAAGCGGGCATCAGAAATTCGTCGCAGAATATGTTCGAGTCACCTGAGGTGCTCGTGAAAGCTCTCCGTAGCGATGATCACACCTTCGAGGTAGGCGAAAGCCACCGGCTCCATTTCAGGGCCGATTAGCTTGTCGCTTAACTGCTGAAAGGTTGCAGGGCTACCGGCGACAGCATATAGCAAACGTGTCCATTCAAATAATCCCATGCCTAGGACCATGAACGCAGAGAGGTGTCACGATTCCTTCCGAAAAGGGACCTAGTGGTAAGCGCTGCTGAGGTCCAGTGTGGAGATGTATCACGCTTTTCTCAGTTTCCGTAAAATTACGTCCATGTAAGGAAGCGGATACGCACTGACCTTGGACACGGAATTCAATTTGCGAAAGTCCACGCAGAATCGGTAGCTCCCGTCGCTCTTGCGAACCATTACGATGGAGCTAAACCACTCGCTGGATGATCTGCGAATTACGCCTTGATCAAGCATTTTGCGAACTTGCGCATGCATCTCCATCTCTATCTTCTGAGACCGGATAATAATGCTGCTTAATCGGCTTAGCACCGCCGACATCGATCACGTGGTCAGTCAAATGCGTGCAGCTCAGAAGCTGATTAGCCGAAGGCAGTATCCGGTCGAGGAGTTCCTCGAGAGTTCGACATTGACTATTGTCAATATCAGCCAAGCCTATAGAGACAAGCGAATACGCCGAGGTAACTGAGACGGTGCAAAATTGCAGCGGAACGAAATTCGCAGCACTCTCGATCGACATGGTGTTATCGCGCGGGTGGATAACCGCATTGAAAGCGCGGTAGAAGTCTGCACCGAGCAGACAGTCGTTTTCCAAGTCTGGAATTATGATGACGTCCAGCTCTATTTCAACGTCTGCAATGGGAAACGGAAGGGCCACCTGGCCTATGATCGGATCAATTTTGCCAGTGGCGAGTCGAACGCCAGATCCAATAAAGGGTCGAACTAGACGACCGAGGGCAGATGCAATCTGCAAGCCGATTGCTCCGACAGCTGTACGAGCAGCGCCTGCATCGAGCAGCGCATGAATGCGAAAATCGCCTATGCTCACCTGTACCCACCATCGTGAATACCGATCGGGGTCGACTCTTGTGGCTGAGTCAGCGGAGTCACGGTCGTGATGCTCCTCCTTTACAGACAGGAGGGGGCAATCATCATTACCCTGTCTCCTCGCAGCTGCCTGCTGATATTCAGAGGTCTCACTGAGCGTAGGGGCGAGTTGGACCTCAATTAATCGCCCTTTTTCGCATTTCTCGAACACTCGGGACAGCTGCGTAAGGTATGGCCTGACCAACTACAACCCCAGCATAAGAACCGCGGATCAGGACCTGCTGTCAGACCTTTTTTCCTGTCGCTGAGGGGCTTGCACACGAGCTTTCCCCTGAAGGATGGCTTCCTCTCTGACTTAGGTGAGGTCGACGGTCCGGTCTTCCCTGTACGCGGCGACCTTGGGAGTAAGTCGCAACTGCTCCTCTTCGTCATAAGAGATGCGATACCTGACGCCTCTATATCAGGTGAGGTGGCTCTACAGCTCGCCTCTTGCAAAACTTCTCGCACTAAAGCTTTGAAATCGGACGGCTACACGTCCACGGCTGCGATCTCTGGCTTCGGGCGCGTCCGAGACGTGTTTGCGCATGAAAAGCCACTTCAGGCATTATGCAGTCCTCAGGTAACGGAGGTAGCTTATAGTTGCGCTCCGCGTCGAGGATGCATTCGGCCTCTCGAGCGAGCTCGATTAGCCGATTTGCTCTCGTAATCCCGCGGAACTAACTTCTGTATCTCCGGGAGTAGATTGCGGTAGATGAGAGCGAGCTGTTTGTCGTCCGACCATGGTTCTTCGAACCGATTTAAGATTGTCAACAAACAGAACACCTAGTTATGTGTTGGCTCGCGTTTCGCCTGTGTACGCCGCTGTGCTTCGCTAATCAGCTCAGCTTGGAATCGTCGATCGACGCCGTAGCAGCTCCGGGCTGCGTGTCAGAACTCTTGCCACGTGGTCCAGTCTTTCCGGGATAGACGGTACCAGTGTAGGGTGACACGTCGAAGAGCTCCGTCATTGCATTGAGCATATCCTCGTCCGTGACCGGCGTCAATCTGCGACATTCCGCGATCCTCTGCAGAAATTCTTTCACGCTTTTTCCCTTGGCACCATTGAATCGGATTTCCCATTGGTGCAAGATTTTACCACTGTCCATGCGCTGGACCAAGGTGCTTGATAGCGTTGATCGCGTTATATTAACGGGCGAGCTAATCACATCTCGATCCATGTGATGCCCCCCCTTCCAGGCCCTCGGTACCGAGGGTGGCAAGGAGTCGAGAACGTACGCTCGCTGGTCGACCCTGAAAATCTATTGCTGTTAAAGTTTTAGTCACTTTTCAAGTATTGAAGATCGTACGTGTCTTGGAAAGTGACACGGTCGTGTCGCGGCAGTTTTCTGCAGCAGACTGAGGCTCGACTAATGCATCTGACGCATGAGATGCGACTTGCGCCTGACGTGTAATGTCATTCGTGACACACGAGTTGGGAGACGTAGCTACGCTCGTTATGGCTGCCTGAATCGACGATTCATTGGCTGTGCTCCATTCGAGCGGTTCGTGCCTGTTGATCTCTGCCAAATTGAAATCAATCAGGTTTTGCATTTGCTGATCGACAGCTGTTGTGCTACGTCTTTGGCCTGTGCTTAGATTAACTTCCCGAGCCTGCTGTGTGTCCGCTGATTCATCAGCTTGTTCGGCGTATGTCGCTTCCATTTTATTTAAAATATATGTCTTCTTTGCGTCGCGCATTGCCGAGGTTACAATAATTTTTAGCAGATTTTTATCTCTGCGCGCGCGTATTTTTACGGTATCGTCCCCACTCTCGCATTCCTCAAAGTCTCCCGGGCTATAATTTCCTGCCAGTCTGCGATATAGCCTGGCAGCCCTTTGAAATGAGAAACCATCATTTTTTAATTCTAATTCCGTTGTAATGATATTTGTCTCCTCGCATAGTCTTTGGAGCCAGCCATTGAAATCATTTGGCGGGTTTGCCATCATTTATTTATTTAATTGACGGAAAACTAAAGATAGAAGTAAAAAACAAAATTTGTTCTTTATTTATAAATTTAAAAAAAGGACGAGAAATTTGAAATTAATTAATTATAATTATTAACTAAATTTATAAATAAATTAATTAACTAGATGCACGACAATTTTCTCTACGTGTAGTAGTCTGTGTGTGTGTGTGTATATACACAGATCGCCGACTTCGCAATTTTTATATTTTTCGTGTCGCGACTATGTGTAAAAATTTGTTTTATTTACGTAAAATAAAATATTACCATTACTCACATTTAATTTACATCAAATAATAATCATACTTATTATAATAAAAATTTATTATAATATTATAATAGCGAATATGAATCTACGTGTTAGATTTGTATTATTCTTATATTAATTATATTTTATTATTATATCGCATTATAAATAAATTATTGATTACTTCTAGCTTAACTTAAATAAAATTCATATAATTAAATTAAATTTTTAATTAAATTAAATTAATACATAAAACATTATATAAATGAATGTCTATATGAGTATTTAACTCAATATCCGTATTACTTGAAAAGCCGCACAAATATTATTTTTCGTATTCAGCTGTACATTTAATTTGTGCTGTTTTTCAGCCGCTTTCGCCGAATTGGCGTTGGCCTTGGCAGCAAGTGTTTACGTTGCTAGCTCGTAGACGTAAACACTCTCGACGCGCAGTGCGTTCGCACTGTGTAATATAACTATGTTCCACCTTAATAATTATATTATATAGAATATAATTATATTCCGCACACAAATGACATTTGCAATTATTTTTGCGTATCCGCATAACTTGCGAATTTTCGCCGGGGCACAAAATATATCATAAAATATATAATAAAATATATAATGAAATATATCATAAAATATATACGAACATATATATACTTTTATGTTGAATTGTGCGATTCCGAGATCGCAATGGGCACCATGTAACAGTGCGCGTATCCGCTTCGAGCACGAGGACGGCGGGCATGGCCGTTGCAAATATGTGCCCGGCTGGGCTTAGCTCCGAATCGTTTTGGCAAGAGAGAGGGGCGGTTCGCAGGAGGCGAAGAATCGCCTGCGGAATTGCGCGCGAGGTAGGAAAACGAAATAATCATAAGAAAACAGAATAAAACAAAATAAACGTGGCTTTAATGGACCATCTATGGGCAACACATAAACGCGAAGGCGCGCGGCGCGCAGACCGAGTCGCCGAGGCGACGGCGCGCGAGGAGATAGGGAAGAGAGAGAGAGAGAGAGAGAGAGAGAGAGAGAGAAAGTAACGGGCTGCCATTTACAATCGGGCGGTGGTGTGGTTTTGTCGTCCGCTGGCGACAGGAGACGGCGGCGGCAAATCCAGGACCGGTGACAGCACGTCCTCGTTCGCCGGAGTACAGCGGCGTCCTACTCGTCGGTGGCCTCGGGAAGTGGTGGTCACTTCGCACAGACGGCAGCTGGGCGGCAGGCTCGTTAGGTCAAGCTCGGCAGCGGTGTCCGCGTAATGGTCTCCGTGGGTGGCACGCACGTAAGCGGCACAAACAAACACGTACAAAACAGTGCACCTCGCTAAGCAGAAACAAGCACTGGGGCGACTTTCTTTCGTCTTATCCTTTTGAAAAAAAGCCCGATCGTGCGTCTCTCGTGAAGCTCTGCTTCCAAACTAAAAACCCAAAATTCGCGCGCGCGATCGTCTCTCCCCACTCACCGCTCTTTCTCTCTCTCTCTCTCTCTCTCTCTCTCTTTCTTTCACTTACATCTCCGCCGGTGTAGTGGTACGTCGGCCTGTGACAAATATATATTAGTATTTACATATAAACATATATACATATTTACAGGGCTACGACGGGAGAGCATAGGGACATGGAAAGGCATGCGTACGCGAGGCTTGCGTTCCCCGTCACAATATATATATATATATATATATATATATATATATATATATATATATATATACACATAGTTTCGAGGTTGTTGGTAAAGAATCCTATTTTGCCATCATTGCTTTTGTTCAAACTAAAAAAAACATAGTTTCTTACCACAATTCTGAAGTTAATATAATTTATAAAAACAAAACTATATTTTGTCGTCACAAACTATATTCAGTATGATTTGGCATAAAGAATTATTTTATAAGAGAAGGAAAAAGAGAGACAGAGAGAGAAAGAGAGAGAGAGAGAGAGAGAGAGAGAGAGAGAGAGAGAGAGAGAGAGGTTTTCCTACGTAAGAGAAAATAAAATTAACAAAAATTAAAAGATATCCATAAGATGCGAAAGCAGTGTCAGATTAACCTGAAGAACAAAAAAGATTATACCTACTAACGCCACACCTCCTTTACGATACGAGTCCCAAAATTGGATATGAACATTCGTTTGAGCTGGCCTGGTATTAATACTTTAAGCGGACTACTTTGAGTTGATGTTCGTGATTAAGACGCCACGTAGTGGCCGCTTGTGAAACTGATCGTTAAAACCATTAACTTAATTTATTGATGAAAGTAAAATGATTTTCAATAAAAAAACATAGCCTATGTCCTTCCCAAGATAATATAGAACCTATATGTCAAATTTCATAACAATCGGTTCAGTAGTTTTTTGGTTATCGCGTAAAAACCAAAACACGCTTTCTCTTTATAAATTAAGTATAAGTATATGATATATGATATGATATGATATATCATACATACATATTAAATATTGCCTTGATAGCTTTTCATTCATCGTATTTTCTGTAACATTATATTTTAAATTATTTAAACAAATTCACTTTTTTTTTCTCCACAAAATATTAATTTTAATATAAATTATGCGATAAAAACAATGTCCTATAATTGATGAAAAAATATCCTCGAAGTATTTGAAACTTTTTCAATGCAACTTTGAACTTTTCATTTAATTTGAATATTTCAAAGTATCATTTCAGAAATCTGAATATTATTTTATTGGATATATTTATATGATAATAACAATCGACAGATTATTAGTATCTATTATATTTTCATGTACTAATTTGATACTGGACAAATTTTTTACTAAAAATATATTTAATTTTCAGTAAAAAAGCTCCTAGATTTATCCTCCAAAAATGAATGTTAAATGGTAATTAATTAACAATTTTATTTAATTAACAATTAGGTAACAATTATTATTGAACCAAAAATAGGTAGAGCTGCCAAAGCTATATGATTTGCATATTAAAAAATGTTTAACCTTTATTGTTAAAAATTTTCAAAATTTTAATAGCTTTGATTATTTGTAAATTCATAATTAATTAGCTTCTTTGTAAACATGAAAAGTCTGCTTTTTGCTTAATCTAATTTAGCAATTTGAAATCATTTAAAGCAATAATTTTTTAAAATAATAAATATTTCTATTGGTCTTACAGTCCAATTAAATAAATTAAAATTAATACATAATCATATCAATATATATTTATATCAATATGGATACATATCAATAATAATTAATTGAAAATTATAATGACAGTCAGACTATCCTTGTTTAAAATCACCCTTGTAGGCTAATCTGAAATAAAAATATATTAGCTGAAAAAAAATTCTTTATTAGCAAAGTGCAATCTAATTGTCCCCACCTTTACCCAATTGAAGATAGGCTAAAGTTGTCTATACTATTGGACAATCTCAGATGCCTAATATCTAAAATTTATGTGAAATGCACATTTATTAAGCTCAATTTTTGCATGAAAATTATAGTAATATTTCAGAAACATGTCCTTAATATGTCATATCAAATATTTCTATATTATTTCATAGCACATATTAGTAACTTAAGTAACAAATTTCGATAGTGTAATGTTCCAGAAATATATTACATTATAATTTTTCGAACATTTTATACAAGAGGAATATTACACAGATACTTTCAGAAATATTTCTGTTAAATTACTGCAGACACTATAAAATTATATTATTATAATATAACTTAGTGGCTGGCATAATCGAAAAATAATCAATGTAAAGAACAATGGTAAATGTAAAATATATATGTAAAAATTGTTCTTCGAGTGAATGGAAAAATCATTATTTGTGTGGATCTTCATCAGCTTTTCTCATAAAAATTTAATTTGTATAAAAAATTACTATGCTATTCATAATCAGGACAGCAAAAAAAAAAAAAAAAAAAAAAAAACAAAAAAATTATCTACATATCTATCAATCATATATATATATATATATATATATATATATATATATATAATATATGTATGAAATATATATAATATATGTATGAAATATATATAATAGGGTGAGAGCATTCATCCAAAGTTTGTTTGAAAACTTGGAACGAACAGCCAAGTGATATGCACACTTCAATTTTTTTTCACATTCCTCCTTTCAGAAAACTGTATTTTGAATTTTCTTAATATTTTTAAGTCCTGTAAGAAATAAAAAAAAAAAATTATACAGAATTACAATGAGAAAGAGAAAGAAAATATAAGAAGGGTCCGAAAGTCTGAACGCAGTTTTGTATGCGTAGTTCGCAGTAATAAAGTTGCTTTCTCAATCTGGGGCAAGCAGTCAGTTTTTGATGGAACTACAAGGGTGATCAGTGATGCCAGAATAGTCTGATATTTTCAAAGCCAAACATTTGACGTTTGGCTTTATAAACCCGGAGTAGTGCCCTCTATGCAATTTTCAAACTTCACCGTGCTTTCCATAAGGCTTACACATCTCACCATGGACTCTGTCCAGACACACCTGGACATCGGTTTCTCAGATCTGAACTTGAAATTATGATTTATCCATTTAGAAGCTGAGTGTATGACATATCTATATATCTATGTATAAAGCAAACTCGCCTTCACAGACACATGGTTATGTTCAGGGTCTTATGAACTGGAGCTATACATATATATATATATATATATATATATATATATATATATATATATATATATATATATGGGAAAGAAAGTGTTTTTGATCATTTTGCATATGACATACGTTTTATATATGAAATGAATTTTCAGAAAAATATTTCTGTTGGAAATGATTCCTGACCTCAAAAATAGTAACATACGGTGCAAAAACGTCGGTAAAACAAAGATTAATATTTTTTTTGTGATTTGAAATTTGGAAATCCAAACCGAAAAGTAAATAGTATAGCAGCAGCGCTAGAGCTCAGCCGTTCTCAAGCTCGTCTTCGTGGCATTACCGCACCACTTGATATATTTATACATTTATAAAATTTTTAAGAATCAATGCAGTCTCCTTAAATTACCATCTCTATTTCTTTCTTAAAATCTTGCTTACCTAAAGTGTCACAAGCCTAATATATAATTTATAGCTTAGAACTCTCATTAAATATCTCAAGTCTTAAATATCTTTTTAAACATTATTATCCTCGAATATGCCTATCACTATTTCACATGTATCACCTTCACTTCTTAAAACTACTGATTAAAAAATTTAGTATTTTGAGTACTTTAAATTTCAATTATTGAATTATCAGATAAATTATCCATATTACTTTGCTCATTCATTTTCATTTTAATTGACTTTTTATTCAAATTATTTTGAATGCAACACACACATACACATACAATGAAAGAGATTTTTTATGTATGTAAATCAATGCAATATATGTGTATATATAGATTTTTCAGCATTGTGAACCAAATTAAATAATAGTTTATTATAATACTAATAAATTAAAAAATAAACATAAATATTTATGTAATCTAATATTAAAATGAAATAATATTATGATTATATTTATATATGACCTACTTTTCTCCTAATATTTTATCTAATATTCATCTAATACCAAGTATACTTTTAATGCTTAAGTCTTTGTTTTTTATTCTAAATATTGTCCATGTTAACTCATATTGCGAATTGATATTGGGTTTATGATTAATTCATATTGTAGTAGTCAAATTAACAATTATAAATTATTTATAAATGAAAAGTCGATATAGCCAGCTTAACCTCAAAGATTAAAATATTCCTCTTCCATCAAGAATTATAAAATATATTTTTTGAATATCCCATGAAATATAATTTTTCAAATATCATTAGCAAAACTAAAATTTATATTTCTATAGATAATATTTGTTGTTATGTGCGTAAAAAAATATATAAGTTTTTAATACTGAAAAAACATTAAACATATATTTAATAAACTAATCGTGTTAAAAATATTTTTGGAAAAGTTATTTCTGAATAGTAGATTAGTTTACTTTTTTTCAGTTTTCTTACCCTCTATAAATTTTCAATTTACACATAAAACTTCCTTAATATAAATTATTATACACCATAATTTGCTTCTTAGGATCAAAGTTAATTTTAAACATAAATACAATTTTATTAATTATTATGATTACCAATAAAGAACATTTTAAAAAATCAATTAGGCTAAGTTTAATATTTATATATTTGTATAAGTATAAGATATACTTATGTTCTATTTAAGTATACGATATAGATATTATAGCAGTAATAAGAAATTTGGAGCGCTATCCGCATTCCACTTTTGTAAATAATACGTCCACCAGATTGTTTCTGAATGTGGGACAAGGGAACGAGATGTATTTACTCGAAAAAATTTACATATAAAAAAAGGATGGATTTAAACGAACGAATTTTTAATTATGTAAATTCATAGCCTTTCATAAAACTTACTTGTCAGTATAACAAGTTTTACGATGCCCGTAGGTTCACGTGGTTCATGAAGACAGATTCACTGCTACAGGCTCACTCATTAATTCCAAATCTACTTGACAATCTGATATTTTACACAATCCCACCGGTATACTTGCACTGGTAGATTAAAAGTTGATATTCAATACTTCAATTTGAATTGATATTTGAAGCTACCTTTTGAGTGATATGTCTATATTACACACACTCAACAATTTTTAAGATGTTCAGCTAAGAAGACGCACAGCTGCACCTTACATTCTACCGTGCTAACTTAAACTCATCTGCAGAGGCCGGCCATTTTGATTTTGTTCATCACTTATACTAATGCTGCTCATATTTTGTGTACAGTGACGGTATGTCTATAATGCCCGCATCAGAGATAATAGGGGAGATCGCCGATGCTCATGTTAAGAGACTGCAGAAAAATTTTGACCCCTAGCGCCACAGCGGTAAATGTACGTACTTCATTCGTGCGATTTGCAAGATGTTAATTTTCGAGCTTGCGCGAAAGAGGGGGGGGGGTGAAACAATTGATCCAATAAAAGGGATTAAATGGTGTCGAAGAAATTCTTTAAGTGTGTATAAATGTTCTTATATATATATATATATATATATATATATATATATATATATATATATATGTATGTATGTATGTATGCCTGTATGGACGTATATATGTAAGTATATATGCATGTGTGTGTGTATTTTATTAAAATTTTAAGTTCAATGCGTGGCGATGATCCTGGTGTTGGATCTGGCTACTAAAAGTTATATGTTTAAATAATTTCTTCATCGGCACCATAAAATCCCTTTTACTTGGTGATCCGAGTTCGAATCCCGGTCTCGGCCGATTGACACAAGCACCACTGTAATAATTTACATGTGCTTTGTTTACAAACACATCGTAGACCTCCGTAGTTGATTCGCACCAATATTTGGAAGCATAAATAGAGCGACGTTAAATAACATAAAAAAAAAAAAATCCCTTTTATTGCACTCCACTTCATAAATTTTAAGAAAATATATATACGTATTATATATAAGAATTTTCTTAAAATTTTGAGATCATAACTTACAAGAGGACTACAAGTTGATATAAACAATTTCACTATCTGTAAGTTAATTATGTAATAATATTTATTAGATCTTTATATAATACATGTTATGTCATTGATATTTACATTATATCATATAACATACTAAAGAATATAATGTACATTATTGTATTATCATTGAGAAAAAAAATTTGTATAAATTCAAATTAATCAATTTCGTAAAAGCGTATTTATTTGAATCAAACAAATATTTATTTAAAGTAAATTAAATTCATTAAAATTAATTCAATAGTTAGTCAAATACAACAAATATGTATATAAATCTTTATTTATTTCAAACAAAAACATACATATTTAAAATGAATGAATATTTTACCATTTAGAATGAACCATGTATCTGAAATAAACAATTAAGGTCATTTGAATAACAAAAATATATATGTATTACATTACACTAAATAAATTATTGAAAAGTAATAAATATTTCTTGAATTTTACTAAACGGAACTAGATATACGTAAAAAATACAATTAAATAAATAGATTTTTGAAAAGCTATATTATACTCAAATTTAACAAATATATTCAATTTTTCGAAAACTATTTACTTGGAACAATTATATAGTGTTACGTCGCTATCCATTTTTTTTATTACCAGTTAACTAATAACTATAAAATATGGAAATAATTTTGAAGTACAAGGTAATATTCAGTAATGTGCTGTTCGCATTCTTTAAATGGTAACTACAAAAATATTGGACCTTCTTGAAGTGTAATTTGCTTGCCTTAAAATATATGGAGAGCGACGAGATTGCTATACTGGACGGTTTAGGAAGCAGGTATGATTTTAAAGTTGCAGACGGAGCGCGGGTTGAGTACTTATGATTCTACCTGAATAAACCGATGAGTCCTCTCATGTCTCTAACTTATATGATGTATGAAGAGAGAGCGTGAGAGAGACGGAGATAGCGAGACAGAGCATGAGAGAGATATAGAGAAAGAGAGAGAGCGTGAGAGATAGAGAGAGAGCGAGATATAATATAATACAGACAATGTACATGAAATGCATGAAAAGTAAATGAGCGGATGGGACTGATGACAGGAGAGAATTTTGAAGACAGTTCCTTATCGACGACAGTGGAGCGCACATCTTGTTCGATTGGCTGTGTGCATGAGTAGAGTCAAGATTCTGCGCGTTAAAATCTAAAGTGCGAATTTTTGTTAAAGGTGTACGTGTGATCAAAAGTGTGGTTAGTATCTAGGCCTTACTATAGTTGCTAGATTGTATGTGTCTATATTCTCGAGGAACATTACGTTGGTGTTTTGATAAGAAGATATCAGGTGGCACAGGTATGTAAAATGTGGAATATATTTAATTGACTATATTAAAAGATAACAAAGCAAATATCTGCCTGCTCGTCTACAACGAGGTATCTGAACGTTGCTCGATGTTTGCTACTTCGTGGTTCCGGCTCAACACGCTTCGGCCCCAAGCCGCTCAACTCGCCACCGAATTCTTTTGGCAAGAACCAAAACACGTCATAGCCCGTACGCATCCGGGATTACAACTTCGTTCGAGATTAGGATTGAGACCGCTAAGCTTTAACGAAGCATAGCGCACCCAGGATCAAGTCTCATCAGGAAATAAGAAAGAATTTAGGGAAGTCGCTGGTCTTTAATTTTTTTTCTTTTAGTTTTTAATTTTCTTGCTTCTTTACGTAAGGTTATGCTTTGATAACATAGAATATAACTTTATTATTTTTATTTTTAATGTGTAATCTAATTTAATTTTATTTGTAGTACTAATTTTTACTTCAGATTCATCGGGGTGATGATAAACAAGGACAGTCTGACTGTCATTATTTTAGTACGGGTATAATATTAGGAGTGTGAATAAGTCTTTCCCGTTTTTTGTAAGAGATGGCGCCACCAATACTGTGCGAGTATTCAATGGTTACATATGTCATAATCAAAGCTTATTCATATGTCAACAATTCCATACTAACACATTAGTTAAAATTTTTTCGCATCATCAATTTTTGATATCGTGAAAATGTCGAAATTTGAGCCGAGTCGATGTCATTTGCGGGAAGTTTCACTTTATTGGTTCAATTTGAAGAAATCTGCTGCCGAGACGCATCGATTGCTTCAGGAGGCTTATGGAGAAGGTTGTGTCGATGATTCAAGTGTTCGCGGATGGTTTCGACGCTTCAAAAGCGGTGATTTCGACGTGGAAGACAAGGAGCGTTCCGGGCGGCCGCAAATCTTTGAAGATCGAGAATTGGCGACTTTGCTTGATGAAGATTCTTGTCAAACGCAAGAAGAACTTGCTGAAGCATTGGGAGTTGACCGAACAACCATTTCCAAGCGTTTGAAAGCCATGGGAATGATCCAAAAGCAAGGAAATTGGGTGCCGTACGAACTGAAGCTGAGAGACGTCGAACGGCGTTTTTTCACTTACGAACAGCTGCTTCAGCGACATAAAAGAAAGGGTTTTCTGCATCGTATCGTGACTGACGATGAAAAGTGGATACGTTACGATAATCCGAAGCGAAGAAAATCATGGGGACTACCCGGCCATGCATCATCATCGACGGCCAAGCCAAATATTCATGGCGCCAAGCTCATGCTCTGTATATGGTGGGACCAGCTAGGTGTGGTTTACTATGAGCTTCTGAAACCGAATGAAAGGATCACAGGCGAGGTCTATCGACGACAATTGATGCGTTTGAGCCGCGCACTGCGAGAAAAACGGCCACAATACTCCGACAGGCACGACAAAGTTATTTTGCAACATGACAATGCTCGCCCACATGTTGCACCGCCGGTGAAAACATACTTAGAAACGCTCAAATGGGAAGTCCTACCCCACCCGCCGTATAGTCCAGACGTTGCTCCGTCTGATTACCATCTCTTCAGATCGATGACGCATGGCCTGGCTGACCAGCACTTCCATTCCTACGAGGAAGCCAAAAAATGGGTGGATGACTGGATAGAGGCCAAACCGGTCGAATTTTTTCGCAACGGGATTCGTATGTTGCCAGAAAGATGGGAAAAAGTTGTAGCTAGCGATGGCCAATACTTTCAATAATTCATTTGTAACCATTTTTTCACAATAAAGGCTCAAAATTTGAAAAAAAAAAAACGGGAAAGACTTATTCACATACCTGATATATTATAGTATAAAGACTGTAAGACCGATAAAAATGTTTAATAATTTAATTTAAAATAGTACATCAGTATATTTTTTAATATATATAGTCATTAGAGCCAGTCTACAAATATATTTTTTGAAGATAAACTTGCGAAAAGCACCCACATTCGATTTTGCTGAAAATTTACTTATTTTGCAATATCTTTTTTCTGATATTAAACTTTCATGGCGAAATCAATACAAAAATCATAAGAAGTTAGGTTTTAGATATTTGTATAGGAAACTAAGAAATAATAAAAGAATTTTTTTTAAACAACAGATGTATTTTCCATTAAAGTACATTTTTAATAAATTTTTAGATAGAAGTAATAATATTGGAAAACAATTTATCCATTTCCATTTAGAGTTCCTCTTAAAATCGATTATTTTTGGGTAAACTTCCGAAAAGCACTTACATCCGATTTCTCTCAAATTTGGTGTATTTTGTTTTTTGAGACGCTGATTACACATATAGTAGTGACTATAATTAAGACTAAATTAGATCTCACTATAAATGAATGTATTCTAATATATAGATTCCGAAAATCTTTAATTATAAGAAATTCTTTCTTTTAAAAAAAATGTAATAAATAATATTTATGTGCAGAAACGTTTTCTTAGCTTCTTAATATTTCAATTTTCATAAAGGATTTCTAAAACTTTTAACTTTTATTCGTGTACAATCAACAGTTCTTTAGTGTTTTTGTTGCTGAAAAGAGGCACAAAATAAATATATCATTTACTGAGTGAAATAAATAAACAAAATGTAGATTTTAATAATTTCGAAATTTATTTGAAAAAATAAAATTCTACTTATGTCGACTGTTCTGAATTGAATGAATATTTTTATCGATTTTGTAGTCTTTATACAATAATATATTATATTAATATGATGACAGTTGGACTGTCCTTGTTTAAATTACCTCCGAATAAATTGAAATAGTAATTACTACTAAAAATAAATTAGATTAAAAATTAAAATCATAAAAATAATAAAAATAAATTATATACTATGTTGACAAAGGACAATCTGACTGTCTTCACCACCTTAAATTTAAATTTACCTTAGATATCCGACGTTTCAAAACGCTACAGTTCATCTTCAAGTACTAAACTAAAATGAAAACCTAAAATGCTACTATATATACCCTATCCCCACCTTAAGTTCATTTATATAATATTTATACAAAATAGAAGGAAAGAAAGCGACTGTTTTTATCTTCGGGTGCCTACGTGGCACCATCCATCCAAGGGAGGCCCCTCGACGAGGTGTACTCGAAAGAACAGTAGCAACAGCTGGAAATTTTAGCAGAGGTAAGAAGAGTTCTGCAAGTGCCTAAAAGAGTGAGAAGATTAGGTACCGAGGTGGCTTGTTGGTTGACCCAAGCCTGGGCTCGAGTACAGTGGGAGGAAAGATCCTGCTACGGTACTCAACGTTGACTTTTCCTGGGGCGACGTACTTTTCGTCTCACCATGGTATACCACTATGGAAGACAGCTTCGCTGTTACGAGGCTTGGCAGGGGATTCCGCTTTAGTTTCTCGACAGAGGTTTCTCGACGCAGGTTTCTCAAATCAATCAGATTTTGCATGTGTTGATTGGTAGCTGTTGTGCTAGGCCTATCGACTCTAAATTTTTTATTTCCGTACGGTCCGTTCAAATCAAATTTCTGACCGATTTAAAATTATCTTTTAAAATTAAATTTTATTCTCAGTATGTTTAATATAGAATTTAAAATTATTTAATTACAACGTGATTAATAAAATTTAAAATTAATTAATTAAATGAATAAAAGATAAATTTCGCGGCAATATTTGAGCAACGAAAAAAAAAACAGCAAAAACAACAAAAATTAATGAAATAAACATTTAACTAGTTCAAAATAAATTGGAGAAGTGAGAAAAGCATTAATTAGCTAATTAATTAAACAATATTAAATTAATTAGTAAATTAAATAACGCAAGTAAATAACCTGTTGAGCAATGCTCGTTTAACAGTTGTTACGACAAAAAAGAAATCACAAAGAAAAATTTCGTATGTTTTGTCATGAAAGATGAAAAGAAAAAAAACAAAAAAATTAAATTGTTATTTTATTTTAATTAATTATTATTTAACCAAATTTAATTAATTGTTATTTAAAAAAATTTCATTAATGGCTGTTTAACAAAATTTTATTAATTAATATTTAATTTAATGATTAAAATTGCTACTCTTAATTGTTTTTGTTAATAATAATTTCTAATTTATATATCAATTTTGCTCATTATTCATTTTATCGATTATTAAATTATTTAATCTTCGTTATTTTCGAAAAGCGAAAACGCAAAAAAAATTGATTTTATTAATTTCTAAAAAAAAACTTTTGCGTAAGTCGTCCTTTGTGTATAGATACACCCGTACGTATCTATAGCACAGAGTCACGGTGTTCTGTGTGTGTGTGTGTGCGTGCGTGCGTGTGTGTGTGTTTGTGGGTATACACAGGTCGGCGACTTCACAATTCCTATATTTATAGTATGGCGAATATACAATTCAATTTGTCGCGCTATGCTATTTATGTGTAATATTTCTTGTATTTATATAAAATAAATATTATTGATATTAACATGTATATTAATAAATTAACATAAGCATATATTTATGATGAAAAAATACATAAATAATAATAAAATACATTTTACAATATTATGTATATATTGTAACGGTGCGCGTGTTCGCCTCGAACACGAAGACGACGGGCACGGCCGTTGCAGAGGATATGTCCGTCCGGGCTTTGCCCCGAATCGATTCGACGAGGGAGAGAGGCTGTCCACGAAAGTCGAAAAGTAGCATGCAAGGGGACGCGTCTGGTCAAGGAGAGAAATGAACACAGAAACGAGTAAAATAAAAATAGCTCATTAATGTCTAGACTCGTTGAGTGCTGACAGTTCCACGGAGTCGCAAGGCGCGGTGCGCAGCTCGAAGGCCGTCGATGCGACGGCGAGCGCGGAGTCAGGGAAGAGAGAGAGAGAAATAGAGAGAGAGAGAAATAGAGAGAGAGAGAAAGAGAGAGAATAGCGGGCTGCCACTCACAATCGCGGCGCCGAAGTCGTCGTTGTCGTCCGCTGGTGACAGGAAGCAGCAGCAGCAAGCCCTGGAAGTACGGCAGCACGCTCTCGGCAGACGTGGGAGGCGGTGTTCCCGCTCGTTGCTAGCCCCGGGATGGGGCGGTTACTCCGCGCAGTCAGGTGCAGGCTCATTAGCTTGAGTCTTGCAACTACGTTCGCGGAATTAACGTCGTAAATCTCAGCCTAGAGGACGGCAAAGAGCGCGAACAGCACAAGAGAAAGCCCGAAAAAGAACCTCACGAATCGAAGCGATAGCGGAACTCGAGGAAGGTCGTCTGTCGTTCAAAAATTTACTTGCACGTAGCACGGCTGTCCTCTCTCTACACAAGAGCTCGCGCGCTATGATCTCTCTTCATTTTCCGCTCTCACGCTCTGTGTCACTTACCTCCTCGCCAGTGTAACGGTGCCTCGGCCTGTAACAAAACTACATGCTAAATATTTACATGTGAACAAAATGAGAAAATATATTTTTGACTTATATATATATGTAACGATCCTATCCCCCTCGGGATAGCATACGCGGTATATTTGAGTGGATATCTTTGAGAAGGGAGGAAGTATTTCAGGATAGAACGGCGGATCAGGAAAATAATTTTATAAAACAGTGTATTTTTGATAACAAAATATAAAAATTAATTTATTCATGAAACTCCCTTCTATTTACAAGGCGTTCTGAAACAAACAAATATAAACGGAATAATTAATTTAAATGAAATAAATTTATAGCTGTATGTATATATAAATTATAGCTACTGACTTCGCGCTAGTTTCCACGTCGCGTAGTTTAATCCGGCGCTATTTTGCGCACGGATTCCCGGTGCTTTTTTCTACGCGGGAAACTATAAAAATACGATAGGTAGAATTTAAAATAGGTTTATTCTAAGGTAAACTTAACTCCGCTGGTATTTTGAGGAGCGCCTCGCAACCAGGATCACGTTCACTTGAGGATAGGTAAAGCTATTAGTCGTCTGTCTAATATACAGAATGGATACAGAATGGGTCAAAAAGCTCGCATGAAGCAAAAATAAATGTTCGACTTTTAATAAATTATTCATATATTTTTGTTAAGTAGGATCTCAAGAATCGGAGAACAATAACATTTTTTAAAAAAATTTATTTTAACAATAATTATATAGTATGAAGGCAGAAAAGCGCAAAATTATCCTTTTTCTAATTACTTAATATCTTAATGATTAAAAAAAAATGAAAAAATTAACTTTTGAACATTTTTTTTTAATTAAAAATGTTTGTATATTAACAATTGCATAAGAAAAAACGTAGACGAGGGTAAACTTCCAATTTTGGATTAATTTGAAGTTATGAGTCTAAACAATAATCTGCAAAAGGTTTCAACTGCTACTAGTTACTACTCGAAGAGATATTGAATAATAAATATATAAGCTACACATACAGATTGTCACTTTCAAATTGTCTTTTTTTTAATTAATTAATATCTTTATGGTTAATATTAAAATCAAAATGACATATATAATAAATACAAAAAATACATATATAATAATAATAAATAAATACAAAATATAAATTAAACGTACAGATTTTGCGTTACGTTATATGTATGCGGCCGTAAATTTTTCCAAAAAGCTAAAGATTCTGTTGTACCTTTAAGTTCATTGATTAAATAAAGTATAAAAATAGTTTTTTTGATTATATGACAAACTCATAATGGAGTTGTTATTAATAATTACATTTGTAATATTCCTATCCCTCTCGGAATAACCTACGCGCTATTTTCTCAGGGTAGTTTGAGAGAGGAGGAAGTATTTCGGGATCGGACGGCGGATCAGGAAAATAATTTATAAGAACACAGTATATTTTTATGACAATAACAATTGATTTATTCAAGAAAATCTTGGTGGAATCTTCTATTTACAAGATTCTGAAACAAATAAATTATAAAAAAATAATTAATAAAAAGTATTTTCAAGCTAGATCTATATGTATAATTCTTATACTAAGTTCACGTTATTTTCCGCGATGCGTATAATATCCGGCGCTGTTTACCGCACGGATACCTGATGTTATTTTCCACGCAGGGAATTTACAAAAAGTGACAGGTAGATTCTAAATAGGATGAAATAAGGTAAGCTTAACTCCGCTGGTCTTTTAAAGAGCGCCTCGCAACCAGGATAACGTTTACTAAGGATAGGTAAAATTATTAGCCTTTTGTCTTTTGAGGAGCGCCTCGCAACAGAGATCAAGCTGATAATTTCGGAGTAAATAAATGTAATGGATAAGCAAGCGGCTGGTCTTTTGAGGAGCGCCTCGTAACCAGGATCACGTTTACTTCAGGACAGGTAAAGCTATTAGTTGTCTGACTTTTGAGGAGCGCCTCGCAACAGAGATCCAACTAATAGTTTCGGGCAGGATTGAAAGTCAGGATTATTTTGAGCTGTGGATCAGTCTTTAGATCCGAGGAGAGTTTGTGTGACTCGACTTCGGGGCAGTCGCTTCACCTGGCGAACTCTCGATTTTGCCTTTTACAGGCCCTTTTATAATGAAATGGTCGATTATTTCCGTCGCCGCTCGTTCAATTTCGGACGTGCTACCGAATTCTAATAATTATATTAAAATAATGCTGATTAATAATAATAACATTTAATAATAATCATAATAATTATTATTATAATTTATTATTTATATTTACAGCCGGTGTGCTGCGTACAGTGATTGTATACACGTATAATAGTGTATAGCACATATACATGTATGTATATATATATCTATATATATTAAGTACAATTAATATTTTTATTTAATTATTTTAATTCAATACAGCGGGTGAATTCGTTTTCCAACACCCGTTGTATATACTGGAATGTGTGCGTCAGTATAAGGCTTGCGTTTTCGCCTACCGCTGTATTCGCTGCTGGCGTGCGCCGTTTGACGAGAGTGTACGGTAGTATGTGTGCGGCGTGTATTAGAGGGGGATAGCGGCTGCTGGCTTAATACATTTGACGTGGCTCTCTCTTGCCACACGCAATGTATCCCCTCTATCGTATACTTCTGGCTTAGCTTAGTAGTAGAGAGAGACTAGATATTGCGTTCTCTCTCTATGCTTCGATTTTCGGCAGTTGCATCGACTAGCTTCTACAGTACTCGCCGCGATCTTTGTCCGCTTTCGGTATCTTTATCGCGTTATAATATATTAATTTAATTTGAGTTCCGAATATTTTCGTTTATTCTAATAGTTTGACTTTATATTTATTATCGGTTTAACCTATAATTTTGATCATATCGCGAATTTATGCTACGGAAAGAAATTAATTATTATTATTTAATTTCTTTCGTGATTGCATGGTATATTTCTTTTGTGTAGTCATGATAAATTTGCGTGGCCATGTTCTTGGCTGTCGCATATATACTAGCATCCCCCGTCTCGGCTTCGCCCGAGATAATAATTTAACCGATTTCCTAAACAATACAATAACATTTAAGTAAAAAGTACTCTATATATACAAATCTATATTTCTATAAATAATTGACCTTAATTTACCTATGGTCGCTTCTGTATAAAAAGCTGCTTCAATGTAGCGTTAACTTCAAAAAAGTTGATATTTTGCCGACCATTTTATAGAATATATATATATATATATATATATATATATATATATATTTGTATACTTACTTCCTCGCCTAGCATACAAACAATTATATTTAAAAAAATGAACGTAAAGTATGCACTAATTACTATTTTTACATGAAAAACATTAGATTTTTGTTCCTCAATACAAATTATTTTATGTATAAATTTGAAATATATTATAGAATTGTGCTGCGTTTGATAAACAGTATTAAACGTATTTCGTAGTATCTTATTTCTAAGCACAATATGTCATGATTTCTAAACTCATAATTGATCTACCTTTTCGTTTTTAATATTTTAACACACGAACTCTCTCCGGAGCTAAGAACTCATCTAGAGCTCAAAATAATCCTGACATTAAACCCTGCCTGACACTATTAGTCTGATCTCTCTTGGGAGGCGCTCCTCAAAAGGCAACCGACTAATAGTTTTACCTATCCCCAAGTGAACGTGATCCTGGTTGCGAGGCGCTTCTCAAAAGACCAGCCGTTCTCTGACCCTGACTAGACGTTTTTCCACTTATCTCTTGATCCTGGTTGCGAGGCGCTCCTCAAAAGACCAGCGGAGTTAAGTTCATTTTAGAATAAACCTATTTTAAATTCTACCTGTCATGTTTTTATAGTTCCCCACGTGGAAAATAGCACCGAGAATCCGTGCGGAAAATAGCGCCGGATTAAACTATGCGACACGGAAACTAGCGCGAAGCCAGTAGCTATAATATATATATATATATATATATATATATACATCCAGCCAAAATTATTTCTCTTAAGTAATTGTTTCATTTTATTTTGTTTATTTCAGAAAACCTTGTAAATAGAAGGAAGTTTCGTGAATAAATTTATTTTTATATTTTGTTATTAAAATATGCTGTTCTTATAAATTATTTTCCTGATCCGCCGTCCTATTCCGAAATACATCCTCCCCTCTCAAAGTAACCTGGGAATATACCGCGTATGCTATCTCACGAGGGACAGAAACGTTACCATAGTAAGCAGTTAACAATGTTTTTCTAAGCTTATTCTTTTACATTTTTAGGAATAATTATCTAAACTTTCATGAATAATGTTAATTACTTGAATAATTTTTTGATAAATTTAATACTAAGTATGAAATTTTATACGTACGTATATTCCTTTTTTTTGTTTTATATAATTCATAACTAATTTATATATAATTCAAAACTATCCTAGTCTTTTTAAAACTATCTATAACAATGATCTTCACTACTAGAACTCATTATAATATTTTCATCACAATGTTACAAATTCAAACCAATTCATCTTCACAAAAAGATATTTCTCAAGACATAACTTCTTGCTTAACTGAATCCTTTTCTCTTCTATGTTGTGTTAACTGCTTGGATATAAATTGCTGTATCATTAGGACCTTTGCAGATGTTTTGTGTGTAACCTTTATTTCTAATTTAGCCCTCTTTATTCTGGAACCTAGATGGAATTTCAAATTAAATTTCTTCTGTCTTCATATAAGTCATGAGACAAATTTATTCGTTCAACGAAATTATATTCATGCTTTGTTATTTTTTGATCCCGATTTAACTCTTCTTGGATTTCTTGCTCCTTTTCAACTTTATTAATTAACCTTATGGAATTTGGGTGCTTCCTAAAAGATTTTTTTTCATTAACTCATTTTTCTTTGTTTACGATACTTACTAGAGTTCTGATTTTTCCCCAACAGTTATTCGATTTATTATTCTTTTTTTATCGGTTTGGTGAAGCTACATGGCGATAATAAATAGTTGTCCGCTTATAACCTCTCTTTGCGCTTCTTTACATGCAGACGGCTATGTGTGTGGTTCGCAGAGCGGCGAGTTAAGGAGACGAGAGATAGTGCCGAGTACAAGCCGCGCACGAGCGTCTTAAGATTTCTCTCGCCGTGAAATGGCGCTCGCGTCGTTCTCGTTCTCTCGAAGGATTCGGCATGGGTGCTTTATGACACCCGTCACAATATATATATATATATATATATATATATATATATATATATAAAAGCGATAATTGCATATACTAATTATATATGCGATATATAACTAATAATATAAAACGAAAAATGACACTTAACTGATGCATTATTGCGCTGATACCGGGTCTGAGATCGTGCAGAGAAATAGCATCAATAATGCATTATGCAGTTTTCTGAATTCGCTAAACCCTTCATGTTTATCGCGATTTCATGAACCGTCTGACAACCGGCTGCTATACTCCTATCCGAACCTCTGTGCAACTAGTACATATGATTCGAGCTAATAGTAGGTCAATTTGAGGTGGTATGGATGTGATAAGAAGGTTTTTATGGTTTATATAAAACCTTTATCAGTATCAGAAAACCCATTCTGCTCTGAATGTGGGACAGTATGGGGTTTGGCATTGAGGCGGTATGGGCTATACGTTTTGTAATGGGTTTGACGCTGTGCAAATAATGCAAGTTGAAAATATTCAAAATTTAATAAATTTTAGATAAATTAAAATTTAATAATAACATCAAATTACAAAAAATTAATAAATTATTAATAAATTAAAAAATTATTTTAATAATTTTTTAAAATGTAACTACTCGAAATTCAGAAAATAAATAGTTATTTTGGGTAAATATTTCATGGTCAACAGAAAGAAGCATATTTTATTTTGTAAAACATTCATTTTTGATAGTTAAAATTTAAAAAGTTTTCATCCGATTATGAATAAAATAATTATTAATATAAAACGGAAGATATATTCTGAGAATGCAAAAGTTTTATAACCTATATGGATAATTCATTAGATTAATATTAATCAATTTTATTAAATTAAGTTGTACTGAAAATAATCTTCATTTTAATAACAACAATAATAACATTTCAAGTTTTATAAAAATGGAAATAGTAAAAATAAATGTTGCAACAGTTTATAAGCCTTGATGTATATAAACATTTTAAACTTGACAAAAGTGTTCCTACTTAATATTCTTGCTTGTACTGCGTAATACACACAAATACGCACCATGTTTAAGCGCGCTGACCGTAGACCAAATGCGCCGCATTTCGAAAACTCATACCGCCCCAATACGAACATTTGTTTAAATTTGTTAAAACTTATATAATACACTTTATATATAAATTTAAGGCATGATAATTATCCCTAAAATATGAATCACATAATAGTAATTACAAATGAAGGAAATCTTATATAAATAGTTGATTAATTGAATAAAATTGACTAAAATTTGTCATTTTCACTAGTTGATTTTCAAGAATTATTTATAGTTGATTTACTTAAAAAACAAGTATTTTTTTTCTTTACATTGTTATCTTCTCTAATAATTGAATATTATACAAAATGTTCGTTCATTAAACAATTTTTATCATTAGAAATTTTCTATAATCCATTTTACTTGACAACCAATTCAACTCCAGGTTCCCCTATATTGTAGAAACTATAACATCTACGACAACATTATTAGCTGATGTTTGTTCGCTCTTTTTTAATTGCAATATTTTCAATAAGTGAAAGACTATTTTAATAAGTACATTTCATTGTCTTTAATTTTCTACTTCACAGAATAAAATTACAACAAATGACATTGTAATTGTAAGTCAGAATGTGAAATACTTATACTTGAAATGAAAAATATTTATAAAATAGTGTCTTCGAAAGTAAGAAGTAATTTCTGTAAGTTATTCTCTGACAAAGTCGATGCGAGCGTAAAACTTTTTTGTAATTTTTTTGTAATTATGTTTGTATTAAAACCATAAATAACTCTGCATATAATAATATAAATATCATGATATAATGAAACAATTCCTAGTATGTAAAATAGTTTTTTAATGAAAATTTTTAGATCTGCCTAAAATAGACTTTTTATATTCTATATGTTTTTGCTGTAGAACTCTAAGTTTATGAACAATTCGACTCAAACAATGCTCGACTCAAACGCATTAATTGCGTTCGATAACAATCGATTGGATTGTTTCAGTTGGTGTTGACAACTCATACTATACTACGTCGAGCTTGACCCACCAAATACTGAGCATAACCTTGGAACCGTAAATATTCGGTTTTGCTTTCGACATGGAAACATGCCCGGGGTATTCTCATGATTTTCTGCGCTTGGGATTATCGTAATGAACCCATTTTTCGTCCCCAATTACAATGCGATACAAAAATCCCTTCCGTCTTTGCTTTGAAAGCATCTGTTCACACGTAAACAAATGGCTTTCAACATTTATTGGCTTCGACTCGTTCAGCACGCAATTTCCTTATATCCAAATTATTCCCATGACTTTCAAGCGTTTTGAGATGATTCTGCCAATTCTTGTTGCATTTGACACGAATCTTGATCAAGTAATGCTTCCCATTCTGCACCTTCGAAAACCTTCTCTCTTCCACCGCCATGCTGGTCTTCGAAGTGAAAATCACCGTTCTTAAAGCGTTGAAACCACTCTCGGCACATTCTTTCACTAACACCGGTCTCACCATAAGTATTGGAGAGCATTCGATGAGCTTCAGCCGCAGATTTCTTCATATTAAAGCAGAAAATTGAAACCTATTGTATATGACGAGAATTGGGCTCGTAAGCTGACATTTTTAATCGAGAATAACTTTATGATGCAGACACAAATCGACTAATATTTCGATGACGTTATGTTTACAAATACCAAAGCTTATTGTATGACATGTACGATTTATTTATTACGACTACTACTGACTACTACAGCCATGTATTGCAAAATGACAAAAGCAGTACAATGTACAGTTGTACACCTAATATATCATACATAGATCTTGAACAGTAATGTATGATACAGAAAAAAGACAATGCATTTAGCCAATAATAATGTACCTATATAGGTATAGGAATCTTCGGATCTGCTCGGATGGAAGAATCCGATAGCCAGGCGTGTTGGGGCGACATCTACGGGGAATTTTGTATTCGCAAGGGAGAAACCTATCTCTAGGTATGGAGGGACGACTTCTATGGGGAGTTTTGTATTCGATCTGTAGAATACGATGTCCAAGTGTTTTTGGGATGAGTTCCGCCGATAGTTTTGTATTTATTTTTTGTTTAAAACTGGACTTCTGTCGATTGTTGTAAAATAAACTAACATGTATTGATATTATCTCTAATCCTGATATTCCTTAAAATTCAAAATGAAGACTTTAAGAAAAATAAATTTATAAAACTTTTTTTTTTTAAATATTCGTTTCTTTTAATCATAACTAAAAGTAAATAAATTTACAAAAAATATATCATATCGAAAGAATCACTTAATATAAATCATCATTGAATGTTAAGAAGACTAGGTAATTATAATAAGTTGATATAAGTCAAAGGCGAATTAATTCTTTTATGGTTATGATCGTCATTGATATGAAAATGCTGTACAATTTACTTAGAGTGCTCCATACCATGACTGCAGTGCCACAATAAACTATTAAAACGGAAATAAAAATACATAAATCGTAGATTTCGTTTTTCGTCCTTATTTTACGATTTACTTAACGGAAACAAATTTTATCTTAATGCTTGAAAAATTTTACAAACAGTATGACATTCATTAGATTCATAATATTTTTCTAAGGTAGTTTAAAAAATAAAAAAATCTTTACTTCAATTCAGTTGGTACTAGAGAAATCTTTATTTCAATTCAATACCATATAACAATTTAATATTATACATGTTCTACGTATAATGGCTATAAAATTTGGATCAACCCGGATGTAGAATATAATAACGAATTGAATGAACTTTATTTCATCCGACTATTCGTGATATTTAGGGAGTAAAACGAAATCTACGATTATATTACTATTTATAATGTAGATTGTGGTTTCTACAGATAAGAAAGAGAGATTTTAGTTTGTGCTTTTTTGAAGTGGTAGCGTTGCAAGAAATATTCAGTACTGTACAAAGTCAGATAAAGTATTAGCAGAGATAATAAGGACAGCTTGCCCATTCCATATACGAAAGGCACTACAATTTTCGAACGCCATGAATGTTCGTCCAACATAGGGCCAACTGCTACAATGACTCGCTAACGCGACGTCACTGCTACGTCAGCATAAATTAGTGTGCGTATATGCCTACATCACGAGCTGTGGATCTGGAAAAAGAGAAAATCCATTCATTGTCTCGAATATTAAAAATATAAATAGTAATTTTATATGCTATTTTATATAAATATAATAATAAATCAAAAATAGAAAATTAACTACATATTAAATCTAATTCATAAATCACGTACATTCTTTCTAGTTTTCTTCACATTCAAACAATGTTCTTTTCATTTATATATATTTTAACCTACTTTGTATTGTTATTTATTGATATTTTAAATAATTCGTGTAATTGTGATTTAACACAAAGATTGGTCTAAGGTATAGAGTCATTTTCTGTATAAATTAATAACGACATGGTGTTATATGTTTATTTATAATATTACAACGAATTTGGACATAACTAGCTTATGATAAAATTATCTATTCAAAAAATTGTTAAAAATAAATTATCTGAATTACTTCTGTATATTATAGTGTAATTGCGATAATTCATTTTATTCTGAAAATTACAGTCTACAATTTTAAAGAATATATAATGAATCGTTTATAATTATATATATATGTATATATATATATATATATATATATATATATATATATATATATAATAATAACCCTACATTTGCGGGCGCTCACCTTCGAGATCTATGGTGGGGTCAGCGTCGCTGGAGCTGGAAAACGGGAAACAGAGAACTGTAATGACTACAGTCGGTTTCATTCGAAACTAATAATAATTTATTATTAACAACTCGCGCACAGTTAACATAAACTTACACAAACTATATCAGATATAACATCACGATCTCGCGAGTTACATTTATTTTAGTTTTCCGTGTGGTGACGACAAGCGTCACGGAGCGGGTTTCGCGGACATGGATGGATATGGCAGCGAGGGGAAAGGGGGGACGCGACGCGTAGTGGCTTCAGCATGTGACGCTTGGGCGCGCGGCCGTACAACAATGGCGCGCGTTCATAATAACATAATGAGAGAGGCTACTTGCCGATGAGTCCTCGGCGCCGCTACTTCCTCGCGTGCTGAGCTTCCTCTCGTCCTTCTCTCGACTCGTCTTCTTCTTGCTCTCTCTCATTCTCTCTCTCTCTCTCTAGAGCTTCGTTCCTTCCTTCATCTGTCTCGCAGTCTCGGTGAGCTTTCAGAGCTCGATTCAGGACGACCGTCAGGATGGTGGCTCGATCTGGCGTGGTTGCTGGTGATTCGCCGATGTAGACGTAGCTGGAGTGTGGGAATGATCGAAATGCGGATGACGTCGGTAGGCGACAGGATCGAGAGTGGGTTATACTAGTTTTGGTGTTCTCTCTTCCCAATACTATTGTTTTCCTCGGCAGCTCGGAAGAGAAGAAGGATTCTTCTCTCGACTTTCTCCTTCGTGCGTGCACGTCGCACACTCTCGCGGGTCGCGGGTCGCGCTTTGCGCATTTTCGCCTTCGCGCGCGAACATTCGGTTTCGCAACTTCGAACCGGCAGTTTGGCCGATTCCAATATATATATATATATATATATATATATATATATATATATATATATATATTGTAACACATATAGGATTTTTTTCCTATATTTGTTAGAGGAAAAATTGGAGGGAAAAATAAAAGGAAAGAGGGAGATGGAGATATAGGTATATTATAATAAGGGAGATAATATAGTAATTTTTGAATTATTATTGAAAAAACAAACCTGTATACTTTAGCTCGATAAATATCCTTGCAAAAAGTTTTTTTAGTGTTTCAGTGGCAAAACCAGCAATATAATTTATTATTTTGTTTTATTTGTTTTGAATAATTTCAGATTCGTTCGGTGATTTATATTGCAATACCAACCAGACTATTATTATCTTAGATAATACTTTTGAATAGAACGAAACTGTGCCACTATTGTCACAAACAAATTCTTAAGAGTATATTCATTTTATATAGACTCAGGGGAGTTTATATTATACTGTGAAGAAAATATTTTAATTCACGTTTTTCGATGTTGGGTTAAAAATTTTCGGCGTCGTTATACAAGATTGGTGCATTTTCTTAGTATTCATATTTATTTTAAATTCGTTAGAGAATAATTTTATTGATTTTACTTAATAATATAAAAAAAGAATCATTCAATAATTCGAATATTTTATATATTTAGTCTATTGAATTATAAGTGTGAGAGAGAAAGAGAGAAAACATAGAGTTGTAGGTTATAAGAATAACAAGCGCGCACGCATAACTTGATAGTAGTTATTCTTCTTCTCCGTATGGCGGCGCCCTTGTTACTTAGTCTATCTAATAGATTTGTAAATTTTCTCTCTCACGCCCTGTGTGAACGGAAACGCGTGTTAACATGGCGCAGGTGCATAATAGGTAGGGATAGGATATTATTTATTATAATTTTACAACATTTAATAAATTTAAACATTTTTAATTATTCAAGTGAAAGTTGTTCTTCTAAATTTTGCTTCCTTTTTCTTTGTTTGTAATAGAAAATGTCTTAATATCCCCTGTATCTGATAGTTGTCCCGTTCTTTTCTGGATTGTGGATAATCCATTGATATAATTTATTATTAAAATAAATTAAAAATAAATAAATTCCAGGATAAAAACGTAAATCCGAAGAAAAGTAATAGTAAAGAACCTACAGTCCATCCAAATCGATTTTAAATCCAATTTAATCTGTTTCGGGTTCTTGACACCTTTGGTAATGGTTGCTTTTACGGGACATCAATTATATAAGTACCACGTTACAATATATATATATATATATATATATATATATATATATATATATATATATTATTCAATATAAAAAATTGAAACCGAAAAAAAGTAAACCAAATACAAAAGAATTGATTGAAAAAGAAATTGCAGAAAAAAATTTTGTGAGATAAAACAAAATTTCAGAAAAATCAAACCAGTTTAAAAAAACATATAAAAACTCCAGAAAAAAATTAGTTTAAAAAATTTAAAAAAATTTTTTTAAATAAAACCATTTTCAAAAGAATGGATTGAAAAAAAATTAGATAAAAAACGTATGTTTTATAAAAACAAATGTGCAACGAAATTTTCAACAGATTACAAAGATTGTAAAATAAATATTTGATAATCAAATTCGAACCTGGCAAAAATATTGATTGCAAGGAAATTTGAATGATAAAAATCGGATGATTTGGACCGAGTTCAGTATAAAATCATACAAAATAATTATGAAGGTATTGCACGAGTACTTGCAATCAGTATTTTTTCAGTTTTGAATATGATTGTTAAATATCTATTTTTCAATCTCTGTAACATTTCTAAAATTCAGTTACACATTTGTTTTTATAAAACACATGAGTGCGCTTGCGATCAGTTCATCCGCTCCAGCAACTATACCGATTTTCTCCCGGGCCGAGAGCAAACATCCGTCTTTTCTTCATTATTTCTAATATAGGGGAATGAGCTGTTATACAAAAGGGTAGCTTGACATTTTTTTCTATCACCTGAACTCGAAAGTGCGGTATTTTTTTGTGATTTGAAAATTTTTAATTCAAGCATAACAGGAAATAATGTAACAGCAGCTCCAAGGCTCCACGATTCTCAAACTTGCCTTAGTGGCGGTACCGCGTCACTTGATATAATTGTCGATGGCGTAAAAAGGTACGTGTTTCATGAGTAGCGCAATTTTGACAACGATACTGAACGGTTCCATATCGTATTTTTTCTTAGAGCTGGATAAATACACTATTAACGAATATTTTTCGATGGTTAAATTGACATTTGTATTGTTTCTGGTTTTTTCTCATTAATTAAAGTATTTGAGTTATGTTCTTTTTCATAATTCGACACTTTTTCTTAATGTTATAGTATAACTAGTGCCAACTCGAGCCTTCCTGGATGATCTTAATTCTACTCGTTTTCATATTATGTATACGACCATTACTTATTGTATAAATGTATAATAATGGGCATTCGATGTACATGAGCATATGTATAGTATGAAGGTTTAGATGCATGCGTTTGTATATGTATATAAATTTATATATACATCTGTATGGACATGTGCGTGCGTATCCGTGTTCTCACGGTGTGTGCTAATGTGTATCTGTGTGTATATGTATGTATGCATAGGTATGTAGGTATACGCGTGTTTGTGTGCTTATACGTATGGCTGCATATATATGTCTATATTTATATAAGTATGTGTGTATGTATATACGTGTCCGTATATGGGTATGCGTCTGTGTGTACATATTTATTTTATTTTAATGTGCAGACCCAATGCGGAGGTCTTGTAAACTCAATGTCGCTCGTCTGAACTCTGTATTAGTCAAGAGACGTTGATACGCTCCTGACTGGATGCAGCGCTGCTTGGTTGATGAAATCACGAGAGTTGCTCTCGCCAATGAAGTGAAGGAACCTCGATTCCTGACTGTTTTCTTTTTCCTACTCTGACACTCACAAAAAATTATAAATGTAAGAATAGACAAAATTAACAGTAATTCATTCTGCCGCGCAGAATGATCTGAAGTTGCAATCACGTGCACAATGATTGCTGTTGTATTGAAGTACGCACTGCTGTGCAATGAATTAATTCACAAACGTAGTTGTTGTTGTGTTTGCGGAAATCCGGCTCGAAGGACCAAAAATTATGTACCGTAAGTGGCACGTTTCCCCGATGGCTATTCCGGAGAAACAATATTTCGTTAGAAAAGAATGAAAGAGGGATATTTAAAAGCAAAATTAATTTTATTTCGGACTTAAATATTTTACGTATAAGGTTCACAAGAGCGATGTGTTCGTCTCGAAAGCAAATACAAGAATGCCTGGCTGGCCAGAGTGGCCAACGCAGGTAGTGTGTTCACGCATTTTTTATATACAGAGATTGTTGACGCTAGACAATAGTAAGAACTGCAAGGAAAATGCGTCGGCGCTATGAAAACATCTGCACAGCAGATTTGGGCACGCTGGGAAATAATGTTTAGGGCCCAACTCTGGGCTCTCCAACAAGTAATTAAATTTTACAGCTCTTTATTGTCGCGATCGCCTCGGACGAGCGACATTGAGTTTACAAGACCTCCGCATTGGGTCTGCACATTAAAATAAAATAAATATGTGCACACAGACGCATACCCATATACGGACACGTATATACATACACACATACTTATATAAATATAGACATATATATGCAGCCATACGTATAAGCACACAAACACGCGTATACCTACATACCTATGCATACATACATATACACACAGATACACATTAGCACACACCGTGAGAACACGGATACGCACGCACATGTCCATACAGATGTATATATAAATTTATATACATATACAAACGCATGCATCTAAACCTTCATACTATACATATGCTCATGTACATCGAATGCCCATTATTATACATTTATACACTTATTATACATCCGTACATAATATAATGTTCTTATATCATATTATATCATCTCATTATTTTATTTTTCAGACTAAATAACGTTGCATTCAATTAGCATATCGAATATTATTATTATCAGTTAGTATTTCCTTTTTGTTACAAATGATTAAAAATACTAACTCTAAACAAAATATTAGGTTTTATTAGCAGTCGAATATGACTCTGAATTACGAACAAAATATTTACAAATCAAAGTTTTTTCTATTTTCTTTCTGTATAGACAAATTAAAAAATTGTTTCGTGGAGAATTATATCTCCGTGTAAAGCTTCTCTGATAAGAAGAGGATTTCAACATAAGGTAATGAAATTATGATGGGATTGAATAAGCTTCCTATTAAATTAACATCTCTAAATGACAAAACTGGTGAACCAATTGATTCTTAACATATTAAAAAATTTTTAATACAAATTTACAAAATTGAATTAAATGATGAATTTATCGCTTTATTGCACTTGTTGTAACACGTATAATATTATAAATAAAATATAATTTCCAGTAACATATATTATTTTTCCAACACTTGAATCATTAATAAATATTTTTTTATTGGTTTTACAGTCCAATCAATTCAATGTAAAAATAAAAAATAAAATTAAAAATAAATAAAAATAAAATAAAAATTAAAAATAAAAATTAAATTAAAATTATAATGACAGTCAGACTGTCCTTGTTTACATTCACCCCCGTAGACTAATCTGAAAATAAAATATTAGCTGAAAAAATTCTTTGTTAGTAAAGTGCAGTCTGACTGTCCCCAACACCCTTACCTAATTGAAGACTTGTCCAACGTTTCGAGCTCGCTACGGCTCCTCATAAGGGACTAAACTAAACCTTATATTCTAATCTATATATACCCATCCCAGCACCAAATCTAGTAAATTAAATATAAATTCCCCCTCTACATAAATTGTCCAAAACCAATTAATTTAATAAGGAATGATAAACACTGTCCAATCTACCAGACTCTAACATTAAATTCACATTATTTCGATTCCTGGAAATGTGAATACTTTCAAGACTCTCCCGTTTATACTTATTATTAATACCATGTTCCAAAATATCCACATTCACAAAATCAAAAGAATGTAAAACTTTAAACAATGTTCTTTTAAATCGGAAGTAATATGTGAGCTACGTAAACTATATTTATGTTCATAAATTCTCTTTTTTAAATATCTACCTGTTTGTCTAATATAGTATTTATCACAACCCATGCAATTAATCTTGTAAACAACTCCTGATTTTAAGCATAAATCATCCCTATCATTGCAATTATTAAACAATATACTCAAATTATTGCTATTTTTAAAGAAAATTTGAATGTTATACTTCTGAAAATTTCTTTTAATTCTTTCAGACAATCCTCTAACATATGCAAGAGAATAATTTTGTCTCCGTTAACATCAATTCCTGCACTATGTCTATTTTCGGTATCATAAATGTCAAACAATCTCTCAGCAATTAATCTATTAATAAATTGAATTGGATAACCATTATTAATGAAAGTTTCTCTTACTATCTGTAAATTATTTTATCTAAAATCTTTATGTGATAATTTTATTGCTCTGTTAATGACACCCTTTAATGCTTCAATTTTGTTTCCGAATTGGTGGTTTGAATTAAAATCTAAAAACCTACCTGACCAAGTAGGCTTTCTGTACCAATTAAGTTTCACCTTATTATTACTACATCTAATGACATTAATATCCAGAAAACTTAACTGATTATTAACCTCAATCTCCCTTGTAAATTTAATTCTGTCATGTACAGAATTTTATATACTTAAATTAATAATTAAAAACATCCACCATTTCATCCACAAAAACTTCTGGAACAATTGTAAAGATATCATCAGCATATCTCTTAAATATCATTGGTTCAAAAAGCAATTTTGACAATGCTATACTTTCCAACTTTTCCATAACTAAATTAGCTATAACCAGTGACAAAGGCGACCCCATTGGACATCCGTATTTTTGTTCATAAAATTTATTATCAAATGAAAAAATTGTGTTATTAAAAACCAAATTAATTGCTTTAATAAATTCATTCATTGTTAATTTTGTATGCAAATTAATTTCATGCCACTTTTCCTGCATAATATCATTTAACAACTCTAAAGGTACATTTGTAAACAAAGATACTACATCCAATGAAATCATCTTGTAGTTTACCGAAACAACAATATCTTTCATTTCATTGTAAAAACACCAACTATCCTTAATGTAAGAACTAGTTGTTCCAACTAGCTTAACCAACATATTAGATAAAAATCTAGCAATATTATGAGTTGGGAAACCTATAAAAGATATTATTCTAAACGTCAGATTTTTTTATGCATCTTGGGAAGCCCATAACATTTTGCTGCAGTTCTATTTTCACATTTTAAATTCTTATATTAAGTATCATTTATATATTCATTTCTTTTTCAATTATTTAACAACTCTTTCAAATTATTTTGTAGCTTTTAATTCTTGGTAATCCACATATCATTATATGTGGATTACCAATCTTCAAATAAGTACTATCAAAAGATTACTTTCAACCTCCGCGATGATTTCTTTGATCAGGAGATTATTTTTACAATATAATATTCCATGTTTGGTACCTTTAGACATGATGATTATTACTTCATTTGGTATCTCCTTGTCAGTTAGATTTCTAAACCAATTTTTATTGTTTGCATTGTTAATCTGATAGCTTTGAAATTGTTTTTTATTTCTTAAACATTCAAATTTCCTTTTTAATGTTTGTCTATTAATATATTTTGTCTTAATAAAATGTTTGTTTTGACCAAGAAAAAATTCATGTAATTCATTTCTTTCTATATTTTGATATAAATAATATTCAATTTTTAATACATATCTAGTTATGGAATGAATCTGAATATATAAATCTCTAATTTCTAAATTAAGTAATTTATTTTTTAAAAAGAAAATATTCTTCTTTAGATCATAACAAACATTATTACTATAAACCTGCAAAAAATATTCATCATGAAATCTATTATTAATGTGTACCGGAAATATATTTGATTTCTTGCATCTAATAGGGAATGTAAGTTTTTCTTTAAGAATTACGCCTTTTCAATTCATTTTTATCCATTTTGAACAAAAATCTTTAATAGTACTACCATATTTACAATAAATTTCTCTAAAATAAATCATGACATACCCCCTTAATTTAAGTTAAATAGACCTTTTATTTCAAAACAATTTTATTGTACTTATGTCGATTGCCCATATACAAATTAATAAAATGAACTTGAAATATTTCACAATTGCAATGTTGGCCAATGAAGACATTGACAATCTCAAGGTGATTAAGCCAACTTGCAAGATTCACTTTATAAGAAGTTTACAATAAAATTTTTTTTTAAAAAAGATACAGTTAAAAAATTGCGAAGATTTTTAACTAAACTGAAAACCTAATTAAATAAATTGAAAAATTCTACTGATGAACCAACTGGGATTATGAATAGGATAAAAGGTATGCAATTATGATGCTTGATACTTGATAAACTTTATAAATAAATAAAATATAATTTTGAAGGAAATACATTCTTTCTTCAAGACTAGAAACGTTTTACAATTGCGAGGTACAAATATTTAATTTATTTATCTCTATGTATTTCACCAAGTAATAGGATATTTATCTAGCACATATGAGAACAAAATATTAAAGAAATTAAAAAATTTGAAAGTAGAAATAAATAATACTTAAATTTGAATAAAAATTAGTAAAAACTTAAATAAAAACTAGTACTAGTAATTAAACAATATATACGTTTTATTCTAAGCTTTTTTAGACTCGTTATTAGAATAGTAAATCCTTGAATAACCAGTTTTACATGTACCATAGAGTATAATCGATTTTGAATTACTTATAAATTTAATTGAACTATTTTATTAAACGACATCCATCAAATTTATAAATATTTTTAACGATCTTACAGTCCCTTGGATACATTAATGTAATTATTATCACCCCGTAGAATCTGAAGTATTAAAATCAAAATTAATTTTATTAGTAAAGCATAATCTGACTGTCTCATTTACCAAATATTTACTCCGTCTGCAAGGCCTAGCTTTTCGAAAATTATTAATTAAAAATTATTAATCCTCATGTATATATATAATATACATGTTTTCAAGATATAATGGTTGACTAAATTAAATTAAAAAATTTGAATTTTTATGAGGAAAGCCGTTATCTGGATATCAATTATGTAATTTATTTAAAAAATGTATTTATAAATTAGATAAATTTTTATTGGAAAAGAAATAAAATATAATAGATTTATAAATTATATATATACATACATATATATATATATATATATATATATATATATATATATATATATATAAGCATGAAGCTTCAATTATTTTTTTCAACGTCTAATAAAATATCGATATTTAGAACAATTTTGGCAAAATAACCTTAAATCATAAGTATTCAAAACAAGAAAAAATTATTTTATTATCTGAATAAAAGTTTGAAAACATAAAAAATGACACAATTACCCTCATTTTTTCAAAATACGTTATCTAACCAGGGACAAAATAATCAACAACAACCAATTCCTCAACAAAATAATAATCAATCATTGCAAACCAAACCAATAAATCAGTTTAGTCACTCAAGTAATTCTACTTTTTTATACATAAAATATTGACTTTTTCATTTTTTCAGTAAATTTTTCAGTAAATTTTTCAATACGTATAAGCCATAATATATAGCCATCTTTCTTTAATAATAATAATTTTCATATTAAAATTTTTATATTTGTTATTCGAAAAATATTTTTCTTGATAGTTTTATTTAATATACCTCTATAATGATGATTAAAACATTTAATTTGTAATGCATTTATAAATTAAAAAGTTACTTTTAAGATTTGTGATTTGATTTTTATTATTAAAAACTTTAAAATTATTAAAACAAAACGAATAAATATTTATTATCAAAATATAAAAGCTGATATCAATGAAATTTCAACATTTTTTTTTCAGTGAATTGTAATATGCGTGAACTCAATTTAAAATCTCTAAACACTCCATTTGAATTTTTAGATTATTATTGTTTAATAATTGTAAAATTGCTGAATGTATTATTAAAAATTATGAATATAATTATGTCGTATAATTTTAGCTTTCTATTAAACAATTTTTCTAATTTATTTTCCTTTCAGAATTGTAAGTAACATAAGAAATAAATTGTTTTCCATACTTAATAATTTATAAGTAAATTTTGTTCTTTAGATGGATTTTATTCTTCCAATCAGCAACCAATAAGTGGTACAGTTACATCAAATCCCTATGTATCTGGAACGCATTACAATTTATATGGAGGTAATGTTGGCACCGGTGTGGGTTCGATGTTTGACGCTCAATGTATGCCACCATTACCTGTAACAGTGATGCAAGGATGCAATTGCTTGCCTCAAAATATTTTAAACCAAATGCGTTCATGCACAAGTGCTCCATCACCAATCATTATTTTACCAAATAGTAACACAAGCAGTAATCAGTTACCTTCATATATTCCACCGATTCTATCTCCTATTCCATATCCTGTACCTTTACCGATCTTCAATTCTATCGGTTAGATATAAAAAAATCTAAATACATTTTATAACCATTAATGCAGTTATTATAGCAATAATCTAAATTCATATTTAACATATATAATTTATATAACAAAATTTCAATTTCTTCAACTATCTGTCCACATTTAGTTGGTTACAGAAACTTTCTTGAAGAATTTTTAAAGTACATAAGATTCTGAAAAGCAATCTCAAAATAAACCCCCTCTTTCTCTTACCCGCGCATATTTTTTAAGAGAAGTAAAAATATTTCTTATAGATTCCAGCCGTAGAAGTGTGTTAGTTATTGCCGCTACCTTTGTAGACTTAATCACCATTTTATCAGTACACATTACTGGTCGGAAGCATCAATTATAGTATTAATTCATGCATGATGGATTATACGTTCACAGATTAGGAGCCCCTTTCTATTATTCGATAGAACTTCGATTATACTATCGAAGCCTATACAAATAAGGCTCATTTATTTTTCATATGGTATATAATTTGGACACAATAGTGTAGGCCAATATGCTCACCGCATCTCACCTTTATGGCGAAGCTAACATACTAACACATATATCTTCCCCAGACAGCAACAGTCATGACTGTTCTTTTTCTTCTGGGAATCTTGGATAAGGTGAAGTTATAATAGGGAGTATTGTCTATTTCAAAAAATTCCGTAAAGTCACTATTATTTACACGAATACAATGTCAATAGCTACCAAATAACCGTCCCAGTGAGTATCTGTGTAAAATGGAAGTTTAAGGATGTATGGTGCCGGTCTGCATGTCACCTATCTTCCTAAACTCAATCTTATTTTAATTGCCACTTTATTTTTGCATCCTTCCGCCTCTATACTATTATACCGCTGTTTAGATTTCCTTGAAGGCCTACTTTCAAAAGATATTCTTTAAAAGTCAGTCGGGCGTCAATGGTGGTATCTTTTAACGTCTAAGTTAATTCATGTTAACTATCCAGTATACTCTGGTATATGCAATCGTAAAGGTAGCGTAATATCTCTTTCTTTGTTCAAAAGATAAATACTGATTTAGTTTTCTCAGTTAATAATCTAAAATTATGCTTTCTTAGCCAGTTAACTACCACTTCTAAGTATTGTGTAGTATATTATGAAATCTTGTTGACAGGTTTACTTGTGACATATAAGGCTACATCGTCCGTATACTATCATTGATATTCTGCTTGAAAGGGGCTGCATTAAGAAGCCAATATTTACTATATTCCAAAGCAGAGATCCAATAACCGAACCCTGTGACATATTTCTAGTAATATTTTAAGAATGGTTACCCTTATTGATGCCATGGAGTAGAATTTAGTTAGAGAGGTATCTGAATACAATACATCGTATACGTAGCGGGATCCTCGGTTCTTCTTGATCCATCTATCTAACCAATTTAAATGCATTACGTACGAGCAAATGTTAACGGTGTAGACTGGATATGTATATTTAGTGTCTTGGAATTCCTCATACGCGATACCTACTCTTCTATCAATGGTGTCTATAGTTTAACGTCCTTTACGGAATCCAAATTCATTTTCAGCTAAATTATTATCTCTATTTATAGTAGTTTTAAATACACACGTATTTTGCCAATGAAATAAAACATGCAAGGAAGTCGGTCCGAGGACGCAGTAAGGAAGAGTGTATTCTCTTTAGCAATAAGAACCAATTGATATGCGTCTAATGCATTGAAAAATGTTTTCCATAGTTTATGAACGAATACTTCTATAAAAATGTAAGAAAAATTTTTTGTAGATGTTTTCATAGCCACTTCATGTATACCATCCAAACCTGGTGACTTTCAAATAGAAATTGTAATTTTAATCATATATTCGTATTCTTTTTTCTGAATTATATTAAATTTACAATTTTGCTTCCGCCATTTTTTCCCGAATTTCGAAGCTTTATTGTAAAAAACTAGTTATATATTTATTATTCAAAGTAGTATCCAGCGCTGGTCATTACTTTCTCTAATCATTCGGGTAGCATACAAATCCCACGCTGAAAAAACTGGCCATCTATTGAAGCAATCCTCGAATCGATCCAATTTTTTACTTCTTCATAAAACCGGAAGTGCTGGTCAGCCAGGCCGTATGTTATTGATTGAAACAAGTGATAATCTGAGAGAGCATCGTCTGGAGAATTCGCCGGGTGGGGTAGAACTTCCCGTTTAAACGATTCCAACTATGTTTTGACCACTTCCGCAATATGTGGTCAAGCATTGTCATGCTGTAACATCACATTTTCATGTCTATCGTTGTATTACGTTCGTTTGACTTTTAATGCTCGATTCACACGCATTAATTGCATTCGATAACGATCGCTTGAATTGTTTCAGTTGGTGTTAACAACTCATAATATACTACGTCGAGCTTTGCCTTTGACGTGGAAGCATGGCCTGGGTATTCCCATGATTTTCTGCGCTTATGATTGTCGTAATGAACCCATTTTTCGTCCCCAATTACAATGCAATACAAAAATCCCTTCCGTCTTTGCCTTGCAAGCAGCTGTTCACACGCAAATAAATGCCTTTCAACATCTATCGGCTTCAACTCGTACGGCACGCAATTTCCTTATTTCTGAATTATTCCCATGACTTTCAGGCGTTTTGAAATGGCTTGTTACGTCACTCCCAATGATTCTGCCAATTCTTGTTGCATTTGACACGAATCTTGATCAAGTAATGCCTCCCATTCTTCACCTTCGAAAACTTTCTCTCTTCCACCGCCGTGTTGGTCTTCGAAGTAAAAATCACCGTTCTTAAAGCGTTGAAACCATTCTCGGTACATTCTTTCACTAACAGCGGTCTCACCATAGGTATTGGAGAGCATTCGATGAGCTTCAGCCGCAGATTTCTTCATATTAAAGCAGAAAATTGAAACCTACCGTATATGACGAGAATTGGGCTCGTAAGCTGACATGTTTATTCGAGAATAACTTTATGATGCAGACATAAGTCGACTAATATTTCGATGAAGTTATGTTTACAAATACCTAAACATCTATTGCAAAACTGCAGAAGCAAAGTTGTACACCTAATACATACATTTTTTATTTTTTATTTCAAACTTTTTCGAACGATGTAGTCCGATAAAGCTTTAGGTTTGATTTGGTGTTCTAGGTTACTTTGGTTTATTTCTCTAATTTCGTTGTTTTACTTCAACTGATATTAGATTTTGCAATTTAATAACTGATTTTCCTGCCATTTTCGCTCATTTCATTTAATAACTGATGAATATAATAACTTGTTTAATTTAATAACTGATTTGTCTGTCGTGCGCTTCAGAACAAGAAATATACATTTAATGACATAAACGATTACAAAACATATGGAAGTTGTATATATTCAAAATGAGTAATTCGATTTTCATATGTATAGTTACAAATAGATATTAGTATATTATTATATGTTCATAAGATACGTAGCTAGTGAAACGTATGTAAGTGTACTTAAGGATATATTTGAAAAGAAAACCCCTGTACTGTAAAATGTATATTGAATAAATCTGTATAAACTTCTTATGTTTAAAAAATCGTAGAAAAGGATTTTTTTATCTTTTTCTAAATATTAAATAATATGATTGTAATTCAAAAAATCATTTTTAACTTCTTATGAATCTACTGTATAAATAATTTTTTTATTTTATTTAATGCCGCTCTATTAATGCTTTCAAATACCGGTGCCAATCAACAACGGAGGTCTGCGATGTGTTTGTAAACAAAACAAATATAAATTACAGCAGTGCTTGTGTTAATCGGCCGAAATCGGGATTTGAGTATAAAAATTTGTTTAAAAAAAATTAATTTAATATTATGCCAACGTTTTGAATCACTTTATTCTTCTGACCCATTCTTAACATTATAATAATTATTAACAATAAATTATCTTATAAATAACAATATCCAAAAATGTAAAACTCTTACATCTCAATTAATAGTAAAATTATAAATAGTTGTACTAACTAAATATTAGTTAACTATAAAGAGTGTTAGTAGTGTCTCTAATATATAACACCGATAAGTAAATAATAAATCGGTATATATAGTACCAGATACATAGAACAGACTACAATAAAAATATTGAGAATCAAAATATTCTTTAAATTTAACTGTATTTTTTAATGGATTTGAGTAACAGATAAAAAATTTGGTGTATTCTAATTTTAATTATTTAAGCGCTCCGTAAGCTAAACCGGCACTTAGAGCACGCTTTTGTGTAACCTACTCATAAAATTTCTATTATTCTACATTGTAATAATGTATTTACTTAAATCAATGGTTTGTGGATATCAATTATTAATAACCAAAGTTATTTATGAAGCTATTTTGTATATAGTAAAAAGTAATAGTAGAAATTGATTCCTGAATACGAAGTTAATTTCAAATGATATTTCTTTTATAAAAAAGAATATTATTTATGTGAATATATTTCGAGTGTTAGATATTAGGGATCGTTTACTTAGATATGAGCCACTGTATTCGCCAGATTTAGCTCCCTGTTACTTTTTCCTCTTTCGAAAACTCAAGAATCAGCTTCGGGGAATGCATCATGAATCCATAGTCAATATTGCCAGACAAACTTTTTGCGTCGTAAACAAACAGCTGACAAACATACACTAATGGAGATTTGGCACTCAAATTTTACACGGACATCAAGAAAGGTTGTACCAATATGGGGGAAAAAATTTTACCGATTCTATCAGAATTTTCTACGGCTATTAAATTTATAGGCATATATAAGATGTTGACCATATCTATCAAAATTATTTCAATGTTAGGTTAATTTTGTTTTAAGATGAATATAGATTTTGTTACATTTTTATTTATTTAATTAATTAATTAAATAGAGATGTATTACAAAATCAAATATAACACATTCAACATTATATTTGAAATAAATATTTAAAAAGAAGAAAAAAATATTAATTCACAATATATAAAAATATAATTAATTTAAATACGAGGTCAGACAATTAAGTAATGTGACAAAATTAAAAAATCGAGTATATTTAAAAATTAAGGTAAATCGCTGCGATCCTTTTCAAAGTAGTTCCCTCTCGCATCTATACACTTATTCCAGCGAGTTTTCTAGTTTTCATAACAATTCTGGTAACAATTGTGGTAACGTTGTTATGCATTTAGAACGCACTGTAATTTTGTAGTCGTACACTAACTTTGTTAGACTTAGCTATTCGAAAGGTAGAAGTTAACTAAATATGTGTTTGAGACAAAGATTGTCATTTTGATTTCATTTTTTTCTTAGAAAGACACGTTAGGAAAAAGTGCAGAATGATTTTCGAATATATTCTTAAAAATAATAGTATTAATAACAATTTAAAAATCTTATTTATATATATATATATATATATATATATATATATATATATATATATAATTTTCAAGTAATGAATAAAGTATTTTCATTCATAATAAGTATCTAGATTGATGAAATTTTTCATTAAAAAAAATGTCTATTTAATATTTCTGATATTTTCTATCAGTGCATCATATCAATAACTCCGAAAAAAATTAAAACCAGATATGCAGTTTGATACATGTATTAAAACAGAAAAACTATAATTTTTTCAAATTACAATTATTGTCATAATCAGTTTGATACATGTATTAAAACAGAAAAACTATAATTTTTTCAAATTACAATTATTGTCATAATGGAGATAGTAGGTCAAGTTTCGTAAAATAGCTACATCTAATTTTGCTGAAAATTTATATACTTACGTTTTTTGGGATACCGATTATGATTATCGTTATAATCTTTAATGGGAATAGATTTTGTACGGAAAAAAACTATAAAAATATAGTTTTTTGAACTTATTTTAAAAAATAGAAAAAGTTAAAAAAATTTTAATAAATGGTAGATATAATGAAAATATTGTACATGTTTTTTATTCTATGTATTGGTTCTACAAACCGGACATTATAAAAAAAATGTACTCACCGGTAAATTAAATTAAGTTTTCCTTATTTTCCGGGATAAATGTGGAAAATTAATATTTTATGACTTTCGGCATAGATATTCAATTTCTTTTAGAGTCATTATGATATTCGTAATCAGCATTCTAAGTAACATAAGTGTACAAATTTTAAACAAAATTGGGCCAGGAAACTGATTTAATATAGCCAATCGATGTTTCAGAGGGTCCCAGAAACGGCATTATGGATTTTTTCTACAGAAGTAGAACTATAGAATAAAATTATATGCAGAAATACAAATTTATATTTAGAATTTTACTTACATAAATGATATTTAACTATTTAAAAAATGAGTTACATTTTCTAGGGTATTATCTGAGTCAAGACTACGATGGGGAATGCCATTTACTTTTGGGAACACTTTCAGAATTATCCTTTTCTTTAGTTTTGCCTTTATCTTTTACAAAGAATATTTATTTATTATAATTATTAGGAGTATAATAATAACTATAATAGATATATATCTAATATTTTGTTTTTCATTCTTTAATTGATTAAGAAATGATAATTACATTATTTATTTATGAATTAATCGTTTTTTAAAAAGGATCAAAAGAAAATGAAAAAGAATGCAACTGCTCAAGCAGTAATAAATTTAACTCTTTTCATGAAACATGGCAAAAATGTAACGGTAATGTAAAAAATGGAAATAGCAATTCTTATATGGAACATAAATGTCAAGAAAGTGCAGAGAATATTGTTTGCACAAGAAAAAACTGTCCATCTGCGATACAAATACAGGCAATGGTATCTCAAATGTTAGGAATTGAAGGAATTATAGCGTCCGCTATAACGCGATTACTATTGAAATTTATTCCTGGATCAAATATAAATGAATCAGCAGAAGAAATCATTGAACGTGCTAAAAGGTATAATAGGCTTAACAGTTTATTTTAAGAAGCGATATTTTTTTTTTAGAAATAATGAATAAGTCCTTTAACACAAACCATTCATTTTTTACCTTTATCAATTATCGAAGTTGTGTTTGGTAATTCAAGCCACTTAGTATTCTTTTAACCTTTAGAGGATCGATAAACTAATGATTTTAACTTCAAAAAAATTTTTTTCTTTGAACCCAAAGTTTATCTTAAGGTATTTGTAATCACTATTAACGAATGTGCAATTGCATCCCATCTGAATTCAAGATGGTGGACCAATATATGACCAAATGAGAAAATTGTATATACGTTTCATCCTTCCAGACCGGAAAGCTAATATAAGCTCGATTCAGGATCGACTCTTCCTCCGTAATCAATCTACGATATGAAATAGCATTTTTACTTATTATCTTAGTGGAACAAATTTATCCCATGTCGATCCTGGAAAGATCAAGAGATTTTTTGACGAGTCATTAACGAAGTGTGTGGTCGGGCGTTGTCTTCGTGGAACACTACACCCTTTCTGTTGGTCAATTGTGAACGCTTCTGGTGGATAGCCTGCTTCCAGCGATCCAGTTGTTCACAGTAGATGGTAGAATTAAGCCCTACTAGAGTCAAGCTGCATTCTTTATTCCGTTTTGTTTTCTGGTGCAGACTATGACTTCAGTCTTCCTAGGATGAACAGTCAGACCTGTCTGTCTGCACCATCTGTCTACCACGTTCAGGGTGCCTTATAAGATCCCCATAAGGGGGTCTAGAAAGGGTCCTCTGCCGATAACCATGATGTTGTCGGTATAACCAACTGTCGTACAACCCATGTTGTTCAGTTGTTTCCAAAGGTTGTCCACCACGCGATTTCCCAACATATGGTCAATCCATTCCGCAATGCATGGGGGAATGTCATGTCTATTCATAACTTCTTTAATAGCTCTCCGTGATATGTGATTGAAAGCCCCTTCGATGTCCATGAGGACACACGGCAAAACCTTTGGCCTCCACTTATGTACGGGTCATATAAACAGTCTTATATAGTGCCGTCTCTGTGGATCTTCCGGCGACATATACGTATTGCTCTCTATGGTGTCGATTCCTCACTAAGGCATCTCTCTCTGTAATATAGTAATATATGATAAAATATTTAAAATTTTTAAAAATAACTACGAAATTTTATTAAAAATTCTAGGACGTTTAGAAACAATTTATATTTCTATAAAGAAAGTACAAATTATACAAATGAAAATCTCAAATTTGTATAAGTAGAAAATGATAACCCTATATCTAAGGAACTTCACTGGACAAACTGATGAAATATTTGCTTGATACAAGCGTATATGTATTCTTTAATAACGCGTACAATTTTTAGTATATTTCTTCCGTTTTTTTTTTTTTTTTTTTTTTTTTTATGTTATTTAACGTCGCTCTATTTATGTTTCCAAATATTGGTGCTAATCAGCGACGGAGGTCTACGATGTGTTTGTAAATAAAGCACATGTAAATTATTACAGCGGTGCTTGTGTCAATCGGCCGAGACCGGGATTCGAACTCGGACTACCAAGTTACTAGTCCTTCGCTCTAGCGATCGAGCCATCGTAGGCCTCATTTCTTCCGTTAACCCATGTTTTGAAAACAGAATTTTACTATTATTATTGAAAAGTTGCCATTCGATCTTACCGTGCAAGAAATTATGGGAGTCTTTAGGTATTTTGTGGCAGATTTTAAATGTGCAACGGCCAAAAACATGGCCGCGCAAATTCGTTTCGAACAACACAGAAATTCACTACACAAATATATCGAGCATACACAAAAGAAACGAATAATAGTATTGCACACTATTTCTACATCTATTTTCGTGGATGTATTATATATACATAAACAAAATTAGATATATAATTCGTTAATAATCGATTAAACTCGTTGTATTTAAGTTTTTCCTCACATTAAAGAATCAAAGCAGCACTTCGCGTAAATTACGTTTATGTAGTTGGAAACTTGCCATGATTTTGCTTTATAAAATAAATGACGCTCAAAGAAATGCTCAAATATGATGCTACGAAGTTGGTGACATATACACAACTTACAAATCTAAGACATAAAGTCTGATATTTGTGCCTGGATCCCCAGGTGCCGCTATCGTTTCATGAACGCGGGAAACTTACTTGCATACCCAAAATGAAATCAATAATTGGAAAATGGTTTCATTACTTTTTTAAACTGTAATTTCGATGTATAATGAAAATGAAGACAGCTATGTAAGAATAACCTGAATAAATTTTATTAAGCTATCATTTCGTTCAAACTATTTATTAACGTTTGCCGGAATTTAAATATATCTGTTTTTATTCTTAAATTATAATCTATCTAAAATTTTGCTTTAATTGGTATCTTTTTGGCAAAGAAAAATATTGGTAACATTGGACTATCTACTCAGTTTTTATTTATTAATACGTGTAATTACTATGTAATTATATTTAGAAAATAATAAAATTGATATAGCAAATATTCTATATTATTTAGTTCAACAATAAGCATATGCATATATTAGAAACACATGTGAAACTAGAATAGAAGAATACGAACTTGATATATTTTATAAATAAAGTGATTGTTTATATTTATTTTTAAACGGAGAATGATATTAGTTACTATTGGGTAATGTTTCCCGAATGTTTCCCGAATACTGAAGAATAATATATGATGATCCTTGATCAGAACGTTTAAATTCCTATAGTGCGTGATTTGACGTTCGAGGCAAAGCCTAGGATGTCAATACATACACTTCAGAGCATTCAATTTTCAGGCCCAACATATAATGTTCTTACTCCCCGTCCAATACTGAATAATTTACACTTATAAATTAATAACCACTAGCGGTTGTGGATATTTTATTTGTTTTCTAATTGGCATTACAATCTAACAGTTATCTCTGTAAATTTATTGCCCATATCATACTTGCAAAATGAAATGAAAAGATGGCGACCGACATTTGCATAAAAAACGGAAATGTAGTTCACAGTAACATAAAAAATAAAAGTTAAACATATATTTTTTTGCATAATATTATGATAATTTCGTTTAGGTGTAATTTAATTTAATTTAATTTAATTAATTTGGTTTAAGTTATCTGTACAGACGTTTTACGGAATATACGATATTTTAGGATTATCTCATTGTTATTTGATTAATATCTGAAGTCGACCACAAAAACAGAACTTTCTAACCCAAAATCCAGCCAAAAAGTTCGTACTTTCGACTAAGAGAACAAGAACTTTTTTCAAAATTCTTGACGAATTGTGATATATTAAATATATTTGAGATATCTGCGTATTTGGTTATTGAATCGCGATTCATTTTAGATTTTGTCTAAAATATTTTTTTACTGAATATTTTTCTCCCGTCACTAAAGAATAACTCCATTATCAAGCAATTATTATAATACTTTATTAGTAATTCCTACTAAGCGTGATAAAAATGAATTCTATAGTAATCCATAAATAATAAGGCGACACACTTATTATAAAATAACAATAGAATTAGAATTCATCTTTATTATAAAACTGTTATAAGATAATTTATTTTTTCAAGGAATTTTAATTTATATTCTGATATTTTTAATATTTTGTTACATGATAATTACATACGTTTTTCGGAAAAATGACTAATATATTAACATTTTAAAAAATATTACTATACTTATTTGTTCGAGTTTCAATTCCAATCTCTGTCCTATTATTATTTGTCAATGCTACAATATTTCATATATAAATATCAATAGGTGTATAAAGCAACTATCAAAAGAACAACTACTAAAAGAATCAAAAAATAGTCAACGCATTAATGGTTTACTTGGCCTATATATGACTTCGACTGTGACAGTTGCTAAAATCGTACCGATTTTAACAAGTACTCAATTGAAAACCAATATTCTAAGAAAATTTGTTGAAACTGTAATAAATGATCACCTTATGGAAAACCAAGGATATGGAGCTGAAGCTCCAGAACAGTTAAACCAATTATTAATAGAGCTTAAAATGGATGATGAACTCAGACAATTGCTAGCAGTGTTAAGAGAAAAGGAATGTGATGAACGTGTTAATTTAACCTTTGCTTCTTATGGTTCTCAAAAACTTATAATTGAATCAAGATTAGTAAATATTCAACGAAAAATTGGTCAAATTGAAAACGAGATGGACAGGCGACGCAATTCTTCTTCTGTAATGTATAATTGAAAACACAAATTTTGAATTAATTGATTATTCACTGTACACTTTATAAAACACGATTAATAATAAATTTTAATAGAAACTAATTAACTAATGCCTGGATAGTTTCACAATTAATTTTTATTTACTCACAGCTTTGTAATAGTTCAATCATTTTTAATGTTGAATGCAAAACGAATAATTACGTATAATATATAAGAATATACAAAAATTAGTACGACAATAGTATGAGTCAAGATAATGATGCGTAAAGTCCTAAGAAGCGCCATAATGTTGTTGTTTAATTTCACTTTAAATACAGCATTTAGATACTTTGAATAAAGTATATGTAACCATATTTTCATTTTGGAAACAAACACTGGAAACTCATTTACACACCCAATAATTAGAGCATTTTTAAAAAATTTTTTAAATTTCTTTTGAAATTATGTAAAAATTTTATTGTTATTTTAATTATTATAATTTTGTTCTGATTAATGCTATTGTTTTTGTTATAAACTATTTATCTTATGTTTAAATTTTATAAAGAATCACTTTAGTTGTAATCAGTTTAAATTTAATTGTATTGCTATTAATTTCTGAAGACAACATCAAAATCAGTTACGATTATTGTTGGTTTATCATAGACCTAGAATTTGCAACCTATGTACAATAGTGCCAATTGTATGAACAATCCAAGATGGTTAAAAAGCTCCTATTGGTTTCACGATGAAAAGGACTCATTTCCTAAAAGTGCATATGAACAAAAATATATCGGTGTACCGGTATGAAGTGAGAGTCAAGATAGAAATGTCTCCATCAGAAACATTTGTTATGAACGAGCCTTAATTTTTTTGTTTGGTTACTATGATAACTATCAATTCAATCCTTGAAAAAACAACATATATTGTTTCATCCTGTTCAATATGTTGAATTTTGTACCAGAAAGTAATGATTTACGGAAAACATAAATTTTTTTATTTTATTTGAAGAAATGTACTATAGGCTGGAATTGAATGTTTTTCAAGTCATATGGTGTTGCAAACAATATTGGATGAAAATTACACTTTCAGTCAAAAGCAAATGAAAAAGATTGAAAATATTGTACAATAAAGAATTTTTGACAATTTCAAAATTATGAGAAAGATTCAAAAGTGTAGAAAATGGGAGTCACATGAATTGAATGAAAAGTAGGTGGAAGAGTAGTAAAGACAGGAAAGAAATCAGTTTTGTATCAAATTATTACTGGTGATGAAAAATGAACGTATTTCAAGAATCCTAAATGGAAAAAATCATGGGTTCATCCGAGAGAACCTTCAACATCGACTGCAAACCCTGATCGATTCAGTAAGATAACACTTCTGTGCATTTGGAAGGACTAGAGTGGTGTGGTGTATTATGAATTCTTTCAATCCGGTGAAACATTTAATACTGATCGCTACCGACAACAAATGATCAACAAATTATGCATTGATCGGAAAACTATCAGAATAGACCACAAAACACGGTAAAGTAAATTTGCATCATGACAATGTACCTGCACACAAAGCAGAACCGATTCAGGATAAAATCAAAGCACACGACTAGAAGCAGCAGCCAACCCGCCGTATTTACCAGACTTGGCTTCGTCTGACTGACACTTGTTTTCATCGATTAGACACGCGTTAGCTTATCAGTAGTTCGATCACGAGAAAGTCGAACATTGGATATCTGATTGATTTTTTTCAAAATACAAACAATTCTATTGGCGTGATATCCACAAACTGCCAAAAATATGGTCAAAATGAGGAAAAGCAACTATGATTAAAATGTTTTTCACATGTCTATTAGAATTATTGTTTTATTTTTACAAAAAACGCTCAGTTCATATCAATACATTCTTATTTGCATCTTTTTGCTGATCAAGAATTTATTCACACAAAGTCAGTAGTTATCGACCAAGTTGATGTGCACATAATGTTCCATGAATAGTGAAATGAACAAAACGCTGGGGTGTTTGGCAAAGAAAGACAAATAAAATTTTAGTTTTAAATCAAAAATAATTTAATATTATTGAATAAAAGACAATTGCGAACCTTAGCAGAGATGATATTCGAATGATCTACGTGCGCTAATACAACGCTGTCTTAATGTTTCGGTTCCTCCCCAAGTGGGTCCAATTTCAAGAGATAAGCTCCAACTCGCAGTCCAGACTGATGCTCGGCGCAGCCTGACGCTCGGAGAATCCAAAGCGATAAACCGAATACGTCATCTTCTTGAAATTCCTAACATTTTTCCAAAGCCAGAATACGATCTATCTCAATATATAGATCTATAGAAAGGCTTTCTTAGTTCAATATAGTCAATATAGTCTTTATAATTAATCTTTCCAATACATTTCTCCTCTCTGCTTTACATAAGAAATTATAATATATTATAATTATTTCTTTAAATTTCTTTCGTTCTGTTGCCGCTATGTCCGAAATGTGAGATATCGACATATCGTATGTCATTATTTCTCAAAATTAACGATCGGATAATATAAACTGTATATACATATGTGCTGTTAATCTTATATGACGTCGAATTATTATTAAGAAACGAAATCTTAGCTCAAGATCTATTACAATATATTTCATAAAGATTATTTAACCTATTATTTCCGGTGAGAACGTTATACCAAATTTTTACACTTAACGTATAATAATAAATAATATAAACTTATATTCTACAACGCAACTTACATTTATAAATAAATACTGTATATAATGTATACGAATATAACTGAATATTGTGTTAATTTTCTAAATAATAATTTACTATTAAGTATAATATTACAAACTATACGCAGTTTTACATTTGTTGATTATTCAATGAAAAATAAATCCATACCTAGCTATCTGTTCGCAACAAGGAGAATGGAAGCGTTAGCTTGAGACACACCGTATCAAAAAGATCTCTTAATAATTTCAGCGTAGACTAAAAAAGGTATAGCATAGAATTTCTGCGTAATAGAAATATTTCAAGAATTTATGCCTGCCTATCATCCAGGCAATTCCGATCTAATTTTATAGAGCGGCTGTACAGGCTTAGACAGTAGTTAAAAATAATTAAAAAACGATTGTATTTTTAAAGACTGTATTTTTTTATACAATCCTGTTCACGTTCGAAAGTATAGTATAGTATAGTATAGTATAGTATATATATATATATATATATATATATATATATATATATATATATATTTAGTATAATTTATTTCTACTTTTATATTGTATACATATGTGCAATTGTAACCAGTTCCTTAAGATAAGATACAGTAAATAATCAGATAGAGTGAAATCTGGAGAATATGATGGATCAGGCAGTAGATCCTAGCCCAAATGATTAATTTTTGATATACGAACCGAAAACGTATTTACCCATACATGGTACTGCTAAAAAGCCATTTTTTTTTTTATCTTCAGAAGTCGTTTCTAGTTAGAAACAGTGTAAACATGGACCATAACAGTTGTAACTGTTCGAAATCCACAGTTTGTATTATTTTTTAGTATCTGATCTGGTCTGAGGGAATTCAATGAAGATTAACTGACAGATACAGTCTGACTGTACGCCACAGCGGTATGAAACATGGAGTGCGGTCGATGCTACAACAAATATCACTATTAAGAGATTTATCACTTTTATTGGCATTTATCATATTAATATTATATTGATACCTACTGTTAATATTATATATTTATCATTCTGTAAAATTTTCAGACGTTTGTAAAAAATAATTTATCTACTATTTTTGGAAGAAAACCTTTGAGGGATGCTTCTAATATCAAATAATTATTTCTTTTGTATATGGTGTAGTATATAATGGAATTGTGATTAATCTATGTATAAAGAAATACAGTTTACGATATTTAGAATCTTATAAAACTGATTAGAGCTAAAAAAATCAGCGGATCAATGAAAATCAATTTTCTGATCATGTCAAGTTCAAATTTATAATCTTCAATTATAGAAAAATCAAAACATAATGTTTCATTTTGCATCATTTTAGATTTTGAAGTTTTCTTGTGCTTTTGCTATATAACAACTAAAAAATGTTGTCAATACAACGCTGTAGAGAATTCATGAATGAAATGTTGTGAAACTAATCAAGCATTTTCCTTTCTTCCAACCAAAACTTAGTTATGTATAAAAAACGCTTAGATTTTTCAAAATTTATTGTTTACGTGATATAAGTAGGCTATGAAATTCAAGTTATATATTTCGGTTAAAATACGTAATTTGCTTATTTGTATATTGATTATAATTAATATATAACATAATTAAGAGAACAAAACATTTAGGTGACGGGTTTTGTTTCAATTGAGAGAGATAACTCTGAATACCTCCAAAATGAGCTTTGTAAAGTTTTAAAGCCTGATGCTCTGATATTCCCATAATATGATCACTTCTGATTTATAAATAGCATACTTGCTTCTATTCAAATTGAATGTAATGTAGTCAGCTTTAATGAAAAGTACTAGTTTTAATACTGGGTTTCTTAAAAGAATGGCATTTAAAGCAAAAAAATTCTAATTTATATATATAGATATATAGGGGCACAGGTGGTAAACCATTTCTTAACTCAAGCAAATTTGAACAAATTTCAATTAACCGTGAAAGAGAAACTATACGTGTAAGCATATAAGTTCATTAAAATGTTTCTGCGTTTTTCTTTTTTTTTAATCAACTATGTTAATTATTTTTTTGGATCAACTACGTCACCAAAAGTCGCCTTTTCTCCGTGTTAGATAATGAAGTTCCATTGAATTTCTATTAGCCAGGATATATTTTTTTCGAGTATAATTTAATATACAACTTCTTTTAATTATAATTTAGTTTTAATTGTAATAACTTCTTTTAATATTGGAAATTTTACCAGGTTCAGCAATCTCTAAAAGAGGTAGTTATCATACACTTAAATCTTATGAAGTTTTAGTTCATATATTATAAAGACAATACTTATTTTTTTCAGCAATTTCGTGAATCTCCGAATCCATTCACAAATATTCGTATGAAAAATTTGAAAAAACTTTTGATTTTGCCACATTTTGATAGACCGACGTAAACGTGCAATAAATCAATGAATTAATAATGGAATAATTGAAATAAAAATATGTTAGATTCTACGGTTTAGGAATTTGAAAACATGAATCGATTGCTTGAGCGGTACAAAATAAATATTTATTTTTTACATAGTTTTTATCCAAAAATACTTATATTTGTTAGTTGTAAAATACAATATAATTTTAAATATAGTATTTGATTTTTTAATAATATAACAGTTTATAAAATGTAATCTTTTAATAAATTTTCAGGTTCATCACCGCACAAGAAACTAATATATTTGAAAACAAAATGTTAACATATTTGCATGTATACTAGTTAAGAAATATATTTAAAATATTAATGAATACAGAAGTAAACTAAACAATTCGTACAAGCTATTATATTGAATAAAATTATGAATATTATTAATTATTGTTTTATTTAATAAAACTATTATGAATAAAAAGAAATATTTTACGGGATTTGAAACAGATCAAATTTTATTAATGATTCATTATATGTGTATGTACTAAATATACATTTTGTCTAAATTTATAAATAAGAGGCCTACGATGGCTCGATCGCTAGAGCCAAGGACCAGTAATTTGGTAATCCATCGTAATTTTATAAAGACATCGTAGACTTCCGTCGCTGATTAGCACCGATATTTGGAAGCATAAATAGAGCGATGTTAAATAACATAAAAAAAGAAAGAAATATATTTTCGAAAAATAATTTCTTTGAATAAATTCTTCATAGTACGTTACGATATATACAAATGCTTAAAATATATGATTTTCACATTAGCGGATCTCAACACCATAGCCAGGTGAGATAATTCAAGAAAAAATAAAACTTTTTTATTTTTAAATATTAGTGTATTGAAACTTTTCTGGAAAGAAAAAGTGAAGATTATAAGGAAATTGATACAGATACGATTGTCATAAATTTGTATATGTCATAAATAAAAAATTGAATTTTCTCATTTGTCAAATCGATTATTTCTTTTAAAAAATCATTATATTACGTTGAAGAAAAAGGTCAAAGATTTTCGTATCTTATCACGCAAATGGAGAATCTATATAAAAAATAATGGTGTTCAAAAACGGAGACTTATAGTTATTTATAGAATTATATTTTATTTATTGAGAAATATGTGTAATATCGAACTCATATGTTTTGCGCTTAATTTTCGAGTTGGAACGAGATGTAAATAAAAATGCATTTTCGATAGTAACTAAAATGATTACAAGTTTCATGAAATTTTACTTACGATTTTTTTCAATATTATCATCTACATATCAAATTTTAAAAAACTTGGGCACTATTTGCATTAAACTGTAATATATCCTAATATCACCTAGTACTCGACAATCTAGAGTCCTATGTGTGAGAAACTTTAGGAGATCTGGCAACCAAAATCTCCAGTCTTCTAGCAAAAATTGTCTCCCGTGGTGTGCAGGTCCAGGGCCGTCGGAGTGACAGTGCGCGCGAAGGCAGGGAAGAGAGAGAAAGAGAGAGAATAGTACGATCTGCGACTTACAATTGGGGGCGCCAATGTCGTCAAGGTCTGTCGGCGACGGCAAGGCGGAGGTGGCAGACCCTCGTAGCGTATCAGCAGTTCTCCCAGACACCGAACGAGGCAGTGTTCTCGCTAGTCGGTAGCCCCGTGATGCAGCAGTCGATCCGCATAGGAGATAGGCCAGATGTCAGACTCACTAGAGTCGGTGGCTCTAAAGCTTGCCTCTTGCAAGACTTCTCGCATTAAAGCATTGAAATCTGGCAATCTTTGGCTTTGGACGCGTCAGATACATGTATAGCGCATGGGAATAACGAACTAACTTCTGTATTTTATGAAGTAGATTACAGTATATGAGGGCGAGCTACTTGTCGTTCGACCATGGTTCTTCAAACCGATTTAGGATCGTCAACAAGCAGAAAACGTAATCATGTGTTGGCTCGCATTTGGCTTCTGTGCGACGCTGAGCTTCGCTAATCAGTTCAGCTTGGAAGCGTCTGTTAATGCTGTAGCAGCTCCAAGTGGCGTGGCAGAACTATTGCCACATGCTCCAATATTTCCGGGACAGGCGGTACCAATATAAGGTGACGCTGTCCTCATTAAGCATGTCCTCGTCCGTGAGCGTCATGTATATATATATATATATATATATATATATATATATATATATTGTATGTATATTACATATTGTAAATATTTTAAATACAGTTTCTACTGAGAAATATTGTATTGGCATGTACAGACGGTTGATTACGATATCCCGTTGCCTCAAGACGATTTCTATAGGCAGTCGTGTGTTCGGATGATAGAATGCGATGTCCAGGTATCTTTGAGAGATTTCTAGGAGGAATATTGCATTTAGTTGATAGAAAACGACGTCCAGATATGAGGAAATGAACTTCTATGGAAAGATTCGTGTTGGTAAGTCAAATGCAGTATCTAAGTCTTTCCGAACGACTTCTACGAGGAGTATTGTCTTTAGTCGAAGCGATGCTAGCTTTCTCGGGACGACTTCTACTCGGACTACCGTGTTTAGCTGATAGGAAACGAAGGTAAGGTATATCGGGTGAACTTCTACGGGGAGTTTCGTGTTCGGATGATAGAATGCTATTTCCAGATTATTTGGAACGACTTCTACGGAGAGTGTCGTGTATAGTTGGTGGGAAACAATGTCCAGGTATGTCAGTGCGACTTCTATAAAAAGATTCGTATTCTATCATTCGAACACGCACACTGCCAGTAAGAGTAGTCCCAGGATACCTGGACATTGTATTCTACCTCTTCAACACAAAACTCTCTATAGCAGTCGTCCCGAAACATTTCTTATAGTCCGAACATGATAATCTTTCTAGAAGTGGTCTCTGAAATCTTTTTCTACCGCCCGAACTAAAAAGTTAAATTTGCCCCGTAGAAGTCTGTAATATGCATATATATATATATATATATATATTATATATATATATATATATTGTTAGAAAGCGCGGTTTGTGGATCTTGGGGTGGCTTGGGTCTCGGGAGAGAGGGAAGCAAAGAAAGGCTCCGAGCACGCACCCCGCAGAGTGCCCCTGAGGAGCTCGTCTTCCGACAACCTCCTTGGCGTGCCTTTCGACGCGCTGGTGGGTCTTCGGAGGACTTAGTCACCACTCTTATTTGGAGCTACTGGGTATCATGCCTGTAACTCCTTTCGGAGAGGTGCCCTGACCGAAGTCCGCACCGCGGGAGATGTCGGTCTGACCCGGATTTCCGGATCGGACCTAGACGCTGCTCGTGGTTGGGAGGACGAGGGGGAGTGGGTGGCTCGCCCTGTTCCCTACGAACGGGACGGCCATGAGAAGGGCCTACGAGGTGAAACACCATCCGCAGATGGGGGGTGGGGGAGAGATGAGTGGGTGGCTTACTTTGTCCCCTACGTACGAGACGGCCCTGAAAAGGGCCGAGGAGGTAGAGACCACAGGGGAGGAGGAGGAGGAAAGGAATGAGGTCAGCTTAGGCCTTCGGCCCAAGTAATGATCACCGTCGGCCTTGCAGCTGACTAGCTGCGGCAGCGCTCGCTGCGACGGTGGTGGCGGCCCGCTTGGCCGCTATTGGTGTGGCGGCGCTTGTGCTCTCTCTCCGCCCGGTCGCTATTGGAGGAGCGGCGTGCGGCAGAGCTGGCTCTTTTTCTCTCTCGCTTGAACGGTCTGCGGCGTGGGGGTGCACCGTTCTCTCTCTTCGGTGTGGAGCCTTAGGATGTTTGATGGGCAAATAACAAGGCGCTGGTTATTTGGTGTCTCTCTCTCCGCCCGGCCGATATTGGAGGAGAGGCGTGCGGTAGCGTTGGCTTTCTTTCTCTCTCTCTTGGACGGTTTGCGGCGTGGGGGTACACCGCTCTCTCTCTCTCTCTCTTCGGTGTAGAGCCTTAGGATGTTTGATAGGCAAATAACAAGGCGCTGGTTATTTGGTTTTAGACGAGTGTTTATTTCGTATCGGTGGGCTGCCCGAGATCCCGGGAGGTCCTGATCTCTCATCTCCCGCTACTTTCTTCCTCGTGCTTTCCGAAACCTTTTTCTTTTATTTCTTTTGCGCTTGCGACTCCTGTGGCGCCGTGAGGCTCTGTTGGTGGTCGCAAGCGCTGATTGGCCCGGAATCATCGCAGTGAAGAAAGGGGGTTTCGGAGATTTTACGCATTCAGCGTAAAAGCGCGCAAGACTCTGAAGGGCCTATGCATCGGCATATAACAATATATGTATATATTTCATCAATTGTCGGCGAAAGATTAGCGTTTTGAAGTGTGGACGCTTCTTTGCAGCAGCTTTTTATACAGAAGCGACGATAGGTAAATTACGGTTAATTATTTATAGTAATATAGATTTGGATATATTTAGTACTTTTTACTTAGATATTATTGAATTGCTTGTGAAATCGATTAAATTATTATCTCGGGCGAAGCCGAGACGGGGGATGCTAGTAAGAAGTAAAAAAAAAAGTGTGAATACAATAATAATATTATTAATATTTATCCAAAAATGAAGGCATAACATATTATTGATAATGTTATTATTGTAACGATAAACATCATCACCCAAAAAGGGGGAAAACATTTCATCGTATACATAAATACAAGAATTTATATATTCAAGTCTACTTTCTCGTTCAACATTACTAAGAACGCCTATCAGCATTAGCATCAGTATCAGCAGCAGTAGCCCAACATTACTATTTCAAATCTCTCTCTCTCTCTCTCTCTCTCTCTCCCTTTCTCTCTCGCTCTCTCTCTCTCTCCCGTCTCTCTCGCTCTCTCTCTCTTTCTCTCTCTCTCCTCAATGGTTCGGGAGTTTAAGAAAAATCTAATAAAAGTAAGTAACAAAGGAATATTGAATTTTAAATTGTTTCTTCTTTCTTTACTTTCACTTTTCTATCATCATTTTCGGGTACATAAGTTGTCCTCCTAAGACTGGAGGACTTCAGGAGCCCAATTCCCATCCATATATTTTTTTTATATAAAAGTAGAAGAGGAAACCTGGTTGACTTTAATGTTATTAAATATGTAATGCAATAGTGCGTAAATTCATCTACAAACAATACAAAATAATGTTTACCATCTATTGTCGAAGGAGTGATTGGTCTGCAAATATGTGAATGAATAATAAAAAGTGATCTTTTTATATGATTTTTATTTTTGATTTTCTGAAAAGGTAAACTTGCTTATTTACCAAAAATACAAGCTTCACAAATATAATCATTTAGTAGAATATTATTAATTAATTTAATACCATCGACCATCTTATTATTTTTCATTTCAATAATATTCTATTTGCCCATATGTCCAAGTCTTTGATGCGATCAACTATAATTACCGTTTATCGCATTAGAAACTTTTTATTGTATAATTTATTAATAATGAATTCTATATGAATCAAATTATTTATGGGCTTACCGACAAAAATTATTTTATCATGTTTAGTAACTTCAACCTCTTTTGGATTGAAGTGAATACTAATCTGTGCTTTCTGCACCTTGCTGATATATAGTTAATTTTACGGCACCTCCGAACAATATAAGACGTCCTCGAGAACACCTTTAATCCTTCCTTGCTGGTAATATTCCGGATATGTCTTTTAAGTGCACTGAATCCAATAGAAAACCAACGTAATATGTATTATTCTCCTTAAAAATATTTTCAGCAATAAAAGCAAAACCATTTACATATTCAGCCGGAGGTTTTGCATTCGTACACTGTCCAGTTTTATTATCTCTTGAATATTGCTGTTGATTTTTCCTATAGAATTTCGGATCCTTTATGAGGCGATTATCTTTTCCATATGGGAAAACCATATCAAGACTGCAAAAGTGTTTTTGCCGTATTATTGGTTTTTACAAAACCGAGAAAAGAAACTTAAAGATATTCACTGTTACACCTTTTGTAATGTGTCAGAATTTTTCCACTCTTCTGCCATTACTGTAGGAACTTGCTCATCAAGTACGTGTAATAGATCAAGTTCAGATAGAAGAGCGCGGATTCTAAACTTCCACATACTATATTTTTCATTGTTAAAAGGCTTAATATTCCTTTTTGTTTTAACCGATTCCATTTTTCACTTAATAGACAAAAAACTTTTTTTGATCTGTATTTGACACAGTTTTATATTATTACTAGACTACACTATCTAAAAAATTACGGAAAGTTTACTCGCGAAATTTGAGCCGATAACCTATTGAATTTTTATTAAATATAGTAGGTGGAATGTTAAAATAAAAATACACCAAATAATCTTGCAACATGAACTTTATTTCAAACGAGGAAAGAAAAGACGTCTGTTCAAACGAAAGAACGACGCAAGACTAACTACAGTACTCGAAATTGAAAATTCTGCAAGCTTTCTGAGAAGTTTAAAATCTCTAGAAAAATATGAGGCATCTAAACAATAAACTAATAAATCATTTTCCACGTAGGGCAGCAAGGAAGCAAATCGTAATAAGACCTAATAGACTCATTTGCTTACATTCTTTTACGATACGGTTCAATATTCAGTTTCAAGAATTTTTTGCTTTATTATTTATAGAAGGCTAAAATAATCTAACAGATACTTATTAATAATTTCGGGATTTTCTGTTATTAATTCGATTGTAATAAAAAAAAAAAAAATATATGTAAAATTATATTTATACAGTTCGTGATGAGGATATATAGCAGTCACTAATCTAAAATTTGTAACTTTGGAAAATGTGAAGTAAAACAGACGGAGTCTCTTTTTTACCTCTTAATTCTTATTATTTTCACTCTGTGGTATAATATAAAATTATATGCTTGAAGAAGGATATAGTTGAATTTAATATTTATGGGAGTCTGTTAGCAATAAAACTCTTTATTATTCAAATTGATAAATCAATAGCCAAAGCAGGCTATTTGAATAGATTTCATTATTACATATTTAACAAGTTTAACAAGTTTATATTTTTATTTGCATTTTCTTGGATAATTTCAAATTTTTCAAAATTATCAATTAAATATTTGTTTACGAAGCTTACCATAAAAAAGTATAAATATCTATAATCACTTCAAAAAGTTGATATTTTGCCGACCATTTGATACAATATATTCGGCATACAGCATTGGCTTCGATGGAGAAAATTGTACTTTCGAGTTCAAGTGGTAGAAAAATATGTACAAGTGTCTCGAGACGACGTTTACAGAAAGTAGTATCATGTTCGGACTATAGGAAATGTCTCGGAACGACTGCTATAGAGAGTTTTGTGTTGGGGAGGTAGAATACAATGTCTAGTTAGCCCGGGCCGACTCTTAATGGGAAAATGCGTGTTTGAATGATAGAATACTAATCTCTTCATAGAAGTCGTACTGATATACCTGGACATTATTTCCTACTAACTGTATACGACACTCCCCGTAGAAGGCGTTCCAAATCATGTGGAAATCGCATTCTATCATCCGAACACGAAACTCCCCGTAGAAGTTGACCCGACATACCTGAACTTCGTTTCCTATCAACTAAACACGATACTCACCGTAGAAATCGTCTCGTCATACCTGGACATCGTCTTCGACTGTTCGAACACGAAATTCTCCGTAGAAGTCGTTCCAAATCATCTGGAAATCACATTCTATCATCCGAACACGAATCTCCCCGTAGAAGTTGTCCCGACATACCTAAACATCGTTTCCTATCAACTAAACACGATAGTCCTAGTAGAAGTCGTCCCGTGAAAGCTAGCATCGTTTTCTAACGACTAAACACAATATTCCCCGTAGAAGTAGTTCGAAAATAATACCGTCTCTACCGGGCGAATCTTCCCATGGAAGTTAATTTCCTCATACCTGGACGTCGTTTTCTATCAACTAAATACAATATTCCCCATAGAGATACCTGGACATTGCATTCTATCATCCAAACACACAACTGGCTATATAACTCGTCTTGAGGCAACGGGATATCGTAATCAACCGCCCGTACACGCCAATACAATATTTCTTAGTAGAAACCGTATTTAAAATATGTATATATAATACGTACAATATAATATACATACAATATATATTATATATTTCGTATATTTTCGTAGTGATACCAACTAAAATTCAAACAAAATGCTATGGCGAATAGCATATTTTCCAAGCAGACGATAGATATTGCCGTTTTATGCAGATGTGACGATATATATATATATATATATATATATATATATTTTTTCGTATACGTATTTCCTCGCCTAGCAGACAACAATAATATTGAAAAGAAAATGAACGTAAATAATGCATTAATCGATATTCTTACGTGACAAATATTAGTTTATTAGAAAAATACGTTTAATAAATAATTTCGAATCTACTTTGTAGTAAGTTATTTCTGAGCACAATATCGCTTGATTTATAGCTTAGAACGATCTACTTTGGTTATAATATTCATTTTATTTTCGTTTTTTCATTATTTACTATATATTCGTTTCATTTAATATATATTTTATTATAAATTTTCGTTTATTTAACAGTTATTTATTAATTAAATAAATTTTATTAACATCTGAGAAGTTAGATAAATTAAACCTTTTTTCAATATATATCAATAGATATCAATATTTACGTAAACAAAAGGAACAGTAAATATTCCTTTCCTTCCTTGTCACCCATTTATAAACGAAATGGTAGTATCAAAATATTACAAAGTTCTGTTAGTTAATACTCTTATTATATTAATCACGCTATAATTATGTTTACAGATAATTAAATTATAAAAACTGTATTTAAAAACTATCAACTTAAGGATAACACAAAAAAATATACGCAAAAGGGTACATCAATGCAATACATATTTTTTGTAGCAAAAATTCTTAAATACTATTATTTTCTTTTTATTTTCTATTAAAAAATGTGCGACGACCAAAAAACATGGCCGCGCAAATTCATTTCGAACAACAAACAAATTCACTACACAAATATATCGCGCAATAAGCTCACTACAAAAATATATACGAAAAGACACGCAAATCATTATTTCCAAACTACTTTTACACCTATTTTCGTAGATGTATTCTATATATACGAAATTAGATGTATAACCTTTTCATATTTAATTAAACATTTGATATTTAAGATAGAAATATAAAACTAAATTAAAAGTTACATATTATATTAAATATCACGCGATAAACATACCGAAAACAGGCAAAGGTCGCGACGACTACTGAAGAAGGTAGTCGACGCAACTGCCGAAAACCGAACAAGTAGAGAGAGAACGCATTATCTAGTCTCTCTCTACTACTAAGCTCATGTTCGAAGTATACCGTAGAGGGGATACACTGCGCACGGCAAGAGAGAGCGCGTTAAGTGTATTAGACCGGCAGCCGCTTCCCCTCTAATACGTGCCGCACAGACACTACTATACGCTCTCACCGAACTGCGCAAACCAGCTACGAATATTGCGATAGGCGAACGCACGCATTCCAAAATATACAACGGGTGTCCGAAAACAAATGCACCCGCTGTATTTAATTAAATTAATTGAATTAAATTGCTAAATGTACTTACAATATATAAATATGTATATATATATATGTATCATATAAGCTTGTATACATGTATACTACTACTGTACGCAGCACACCGGCTGCATAAACAAGCATCAAACTATAAATAATAATTATTATAACTATTATTAAATATTGGTATTATTAATTATTATTGTTATTAATATTATTAATAGAATTATTATAATTCGGCGCCCCGTCCAAAATTACACGAGCGGCGACAGAATTACATGAATATTTCGCTATAAAAGGGCCTGCAAAAGGGAAAATCGACAGTTCGCCCGGTGAATCAACTGCCCGAAGTTAGACGAACTCTTCCCGAAGCTAGAAATCTTTCCAGAGCTCAACAATTTCCTGCTTAAAAATCCTATCCGAAACTATTAGTTTGATCTCTGTTGCGAGGCGCTTCTCAAAAGACAGACGACTAATAGCTTTACCTGTCCTGAAGTAAACGTGATCCTGGTTGCCAGGCGCTTCTCAAAAGACCAGCCGTATACTTATCCAGACTAGTCAATTTTCCCCTTAATTCTTGATCCTGGTTACGAGGCGCTCCTCAAAAGACCAGCGGAGTGAAGTTTACCTTATTTTCTCCCTATATAAATTCTACCTTTCACGTTCTGTAATTTTCCCGCGTGGAAAATAACACGGGGTATCTATGCGGTAAATAGCGCCGGATATTATACACATCGCGGAAAATAACGCGAAATTAGTTTGAGTAATTATATAGATCTAGCCTTTAAATTACTTTTATTAATTATATTGTTTCTATTTTATTTGTTTTAGAACACCTTGTAAATAGAACGGGGTTGCTGAATAAATTCGGCTTCATTTCTTATTATATAAAAATATATATAAATATACCGCGTAGGCTATCCCGAGGGGGATAGGAACGTTACATGGCACCCGAACAGGGACTAGTTTAATAAATCCGTAAAATTTATATTTTAGTACAATTTATTATTTCTAAAATTACAGAATAATTTCTTTAAACGGAAATTTTGAAAATTATTATACCGAAATTGAATTTTTTCGATTTGTGTGAAAAGAGCCTAGTGGCGTGCTGAGCGACTAGGTGCTAAGGCGTGTTGAGCCGAAGCACGAAGTAATACACATCGAAATTATAATAAAATTGATCGTTTTGAAATGAATAGTTTTCTAGTAGATAAAATAAAAGGAAATTATTTTTTCCATTCCATAAAATTTTAAAAAAATATTACACGGTATATTTTTTTTATTTACAAATAAAATTAAAATCCGGCTAAAATGGCAAAATCGCGAGTAAGCTGAATCTATAAATTAACGAAAGATCAAATCGAACGAGAACTTGTTAAAAATAATTTACTTATAGACGGTACAAAAGCATATTTGCGACAAAATTTAATCTCATATGTATGGGCTTACCCGGAGCTCTTTTCCGACAAACCAGAAGACGAAAAAGACTTCAACCAAGATCTGAACCGAACTCAAGATCTAGAAGAAATTGAGGAAGAATTGCGTCAACTACGTCTGCAGCTCCTAAATCAACAACCCGCTGCATCAATATCCAGTCCAGTCGTGGCACACCCAGCTGCGAACACACTTTATGGCACGCCGCCTACTACTGTGTACGTACAAAAACCGTCGGCTGTACAAGCCAATGCCAAAGTAATGGACCAAATGAGAAAGTGGAATTGTCATTTTGATGGCAAAAACTTACATTCCTTTCTCGAAAGGATCCATGAGTTACAGAGAGCATATAACTTATCCGATCAACAAATTCTGAACGGATTTTCGGAATTATTGAGAGGGGATGCGCAGTCAAGGCATAGAAATTATGCCACAAATTTTAAAACTTTCATAGAACTAGAAGAAGGTCTACGAAAGTTTTATTTATCACCTAGTGAGCCTCGAAATCTAGATGGACAGATACATAATCGTATACAGGAACCTAATGAGGATATACAAGGAGGTTTTACAGAAGAGCAAAAAACCGAAACGATGTACTATAACATGCTTGCCAAATATCGTTTACATATTCGTCGTGATGATGTCACGTCTACGTCAGATATGGTACAACACGTAGAAGAATATCTTGAAAAGAAAAAACAGTGTGAGAAACAGAAAATTCCGAAAAATCACACATCTACACCAGAATATAAAGTGAAAAGGTCTGAAATCCATGTACATAATTTTAACAATAAAATTACTACAGTGTACGACCGAAATAAGTGTTGCTGGAGGTGCAAACAGATGGGGCACGACCGCTTCAAGTGCACGAATCAACAAAAAACCTTTTGTTCGTATTGCGGTCGCGATAATGTGTATACCCGTGACTGTAAGTGTCACCCGTCGGGAAACGCCAAGAGGGCCGAGCCCACACCGAACTCAGCTCGGCCCATCAACAATAATTATAAATAGAAACCGACAATAGACATTTTGTAAGAGTGATAATCGGTGATTACGAAGTGTCAGCTCTTCTGGATACGGGATCTGTAAATTCTTATGTAAATGAACGACTTAGTGAAGTGTGAAGTTTGCATGAAATTCGGATGGCATACTGAGCTAAGTAATCGAATTGCAGTCTTGACAAACGGCTCAGAAATAAGCCTTGGAAGAAATATTTATGGACCGGTATATGTGCAAGGAAAAAAATTCCAACAAAAATTCCTAGTAATGAATGGATTGAGCCATCCTATGCTCTTAGGAATGGATACTCTTAAAAAACTCGAGATCTATATAATATTAAACAATCGTGAGTTAAACAAAACTACAATCGATCAAATACATCAAGTATGTACAATTGGAACACCTTACGGACTTCAAAATTTAAATCCAATCGAACAACAAAAATTAGAAAAATTTTTAAAAACAGAAATGGATAAATTCAACTTTATCAAAGGTCCTACTCCACTCCTACAGCACGAAATCATCTTGGAGGAAAAAACTCCTATTAAACAGAAATACCGACTGAGAAATCCGGCCATGCAAGAAATTATCAATCAGGAGGTTGATAAAATGCTAAGTGAAAACGTGATCCAACCATCAAGCAACCGTGGCGCTCACCGGTAGTAATAGTAATGAAGAAAGACGGAAAAGCACGATTCTGTGTAGATTTCCGAAAAGTTAATAAAGTAACGAAGAAAGACGCCTATCCTCTGCCACAAATTAATGCAACTTTGGATAAATTACGAGGAGCACGATATCTTTCAACTCTGGATTTAAAAAATGGATATTGGCAAGTTGCGTTAACACCGGAAAGTCGTTCAATTACTGCTTTTATCGTGGCGGGTAAAGGCTTATTTGAATTTAAAGTAATGCCATTTCGTTTACACTCAGCTCCGGCCACGTTTCAACAACTCCTAGACAGACTGATAACTCCGGAAATGGCTCCGTATGCATTTGCATATCTAGATGATATTGTAGTAGTCTCATCTACATTTCAGGAACATCTGGAAAAATTGAAAGAAGTTTTCAACCGCCTGAAAATTGCAAAACTGAATCCGAATCCCGAGAAGTGCCATTTCGCCCGAGCAAGCTTTAGGCTTGCTCGGGCTTACATTTAGGACACATACTAGACAAAAACGGTCTACAAACCAACCCGGAAAAGGTGGCTGCTGTACTTAATTTAGCACCACCTAAAAACATGAAAGAAATTCAGCGATTTATGGGTTTAATATCGTGGTACAGACGATTCCTTAAAGATATCTCGAATATTGCCGCCACATTCTATCGTTTACTAGAAAAAAAGCTAAATGGACCTGGGAAGAAACCAAGCAAGATGCGTTTGACAAAATCAAGCAGCTTCTCACAAACGCGCCCATCCTTTCCTGTCCATACTGGAGCCACCCGTTTATCCTGCAAACGGATGCCAGTAAAGAAGGATTGGGAGCTGCGCCTACTCAAGCGTATGAGAACCATGAACGAGTCATCGCATTTGCAAGCCGAACACTCTCCCCAGCCGAAAAAAATTATTCCGCCACTGAGCTAGAATATCTAGCAATCAAATGAGGTGTGTGGCAATTCCGACATTATCTCGAAGGATACCACTTTATAGTACTCATCGACCATCAATCGCTAAAATGGCTTAACAATATAGCGAATCCTTCCGGTCGTTTAGTCCGCTAGGCACTCGAATTAAGCCAGTACGATTTCGAAATGAAATATCGTCCTGGTAAAGATAATTTATTATCCGACACTCTATCTCAACAGCCGTTGGCCGTCGAAGCAACTACACATAAAGTAGAAGATTGGTATGAAAAAATATATAAAAATGTGGAAAGCAATCCTGAAAGCTACCCAGATTTTTGTATAATCAATGGTAGATTATATAAACATATTCTACATACTTTAGATTTTAATGATACTAGCGAAAACTTGCAATGGAAAATCTGTGTACCTAAATTCGAACAACATAGAGTTCTAAACGAAGTACACAACGATCCCACTGCTGGTAACTGGGTGTTTCACAAACTCTTGTAAAAATATCTAAAAGCTATTACTAGCCTAGAATGCTCCGGATGACAACGAATTAAGTAAGAAATTGCGAGAACTGTCGCCAGTTTAAATTGCAACAACTAGCACCGGCTGGAAATTGCATGCGATGTTAGTCGAACAGCCTTGGGATATCGTGACCATCGATCTCATAGGACCACTCCCAAGATCAACAAAATTGAATACCTGGCTGCTAGTCACGCAGGATAAATAAACAAAATGGGTTGAATTAAAACCTTTACGGAAAGCGATTGCTGAGGCTATAACGCTGGCAGTTAAACAGCAAGTCATCCTACGTTTCGGATGCCCGAAAACTATAATTTTCGATAATGGGAGACAATTCGTCTCAAAAGAATTTACAGAAATGCTGTCAAAATTCGGAATAGCTCACCGGAAAACGCCGCCGTACACGCCACAATGTAATCCTGTAGAACGAGCGAACAAAGTAGTTAAAAGCATGATTTCTCAGTACATACAGAAAAATCACCGAACATGGGATTGCTACCCACACGAGCTACAGTTCGCATATAATACCGCTACGTCCGAAACGACGGGTTTTACACCCGCTTACATAATTTTGGAAGAGAATTAAGAGCACCCGGGTCTCTTGTCCAACAATTCGGCCAAAAATGTAATATTACCGCCGAGAATCGTATCAAAAAGATACAAGAAACGATAGAACTAGTACAGAGCCAACTAGCCAGAAGTTTCCAAAAACAGAAATATTACTATGATCAAAAACGTCGAAAATGGAGCCCGGCAATCGGCGATTGCATCTATAAACGATCACACGATTTATCGAATAAAATAGACGCATTTAACGCAAAACTAGCTCCAAAATACCTGGGTCCGTAAATTATCTTCAGGAAGAAATCGGCGGTTATATATGACCTAAAAAATAATAAAGAACAAATTATTAAACGCGTACATATTAAGAATCTACGTGAAATGTATAGTAATCAAGATAGTATACCACCGTGAAACCACTATATAAGGGCCGTCCAGAGGCCCCAGAGCTTAGTTACAATGCAGCATCCCGACGAGCGGAAGGTCTGCCAGTGCTTTCTGGAACTTAGTGCCCCAATAAGGAGTTATGGACTCCAGTTCCATTCCCTGCTTAACACTGGGGCACTAATGACCACAGCATCAGCAGAGATCGGTAAAATTTTAGAAAGAAGAGGTGCAAGGTGTGTATATGGGGAAACAATCCTTCACCTAAACCGGAACCCATTAGATACCGCCGATCCAATAAACATAGTATCCGCATATACTCTCGAGGTGGAATATACCTACAAGGAAAAAATAAAAATTAGTAATTTTGCTATCATAACAGCCCGCGCTGCCGAATCATGCCCGTACTCCTGGCTCTGACAGGCCAGCACCACTGCTGCCGCCGGGTCATGCACCTTATCAGGGCATACCGTCGATTCCGGCCCCGGACTATAAGCCGCATGGACGGGCTCCTGTCGACGATACACGCCCTTGGTGCGCGTTTATCTATGATGAAAATGCCTCACTGTTTTTCCGGCTGGGAGCCGTCCGTCATCGGCAATGGGTCGGAAATCGGCGGTTCCATATGCGCATTTATCCGGTAACAGGGCATGTAAGATGTATCACATGCTCTGAAAGAAACATATGTATGTATTAGGCAAATAAGTTTTCTTATATAAAAATTAGAACTAAATACCGGAAAAATATATATTTTTATATATATCTTCATGGTATAATTTAAATTAAGTTAATTATAAAAATGTATATCAAATAGATGAATTTATTTTTGAAATTAAAAGAAAAAGAAATAAATGAATTTATTATTTTTTTTTATTATTTGCAATAAATATGTAATATTAATAAATTCATTTATTTTTACCGAAAAATTCGATCAAATAACAAAGAAAATCTAATTTTATTAGTATTAGCAAAATTTAACAAAGAAAATCTAATTTTGTTAAATTAGCAAGAAAATTTAATTTTATTAGAATTGAAAAAAAAACTAATTTTATTGCTATTAGCACTATAAGTACTGATAATACTAATAAAATGCTTAAGTATGCTCAAAGTTTAAGTATGTATTAAAGTATATATTAAAGTAAAATGCTTAAATATGGCGCATAAAAGTAGAACAGGAATAAATCGTCTACCCGAAATATATATATATATATATATATATATATATATATTATAACCCCAAAATCGGGTTATTACTTACTATTTGTGTGCATGTGTGTGTGGACTCTTCCACGCTGCTGGTTGTGCACTCCGCTGGAAAGGGGACGGGGAACGAGAAATGAACTACGCGAGTGACTTTATCTGATTATGACAATATTAACATTTATTTATACAAAAAGACTTTTTACAACAATAAAGTAGTACCTACGCTATGTACTGGTTGCGCGTTCCGCGACGCTATATTAATTATTTATAAGACTATGCAATCGTACAAAATACTCAGGGCCGGGGAAACGGAACGGGACGCTTTCGATATAACACACGTGGGAACGACGGTACATTAGAAGGTTACATACTATAGATTACACGCGACTCACACGCGAAATCATCTACTACCGCATAAAATTACAAAAGGGAATAACGATAGAGTTTACGTAGCTAGGCGCGATATACACCTGACAATTGAGATTAAGCGGGTGCGGCGGTGGCCCAGAAGCCTAGCTATATGCACGCATGAATAATTATAACAAAAAGTATAAGGCTACTTGCCGTCGTCGACGACGATGCTGTTGCTGGCCGAAAGCTCGCTGATGCTCACTGGTGATCGCTGGTACTCGCTGACGTCGCCTGGTGTCAGGGCGACCGGGTGCGCACTCTCTCTCTTCTTGCTGATAGTTCGCGCGGTTGCGCGTGGCTGTGGCTCGTAGCCGCTGATGGCGTCGCTGACTGGCGACGGTACACGAACGGTAGCGCGTGGGCGCTAGTGCTCTCACTGTCCGGGGTTGCCGCTGGGATATCGCCGAGTATCTTTTCCTCGTCTCCGATGTGCTCGCACGAAGTTTACACCAAGGCAAACTTGTAACTCGTCACCGCGAAGAAAGCTACAATAGCGACCTGAACTATATGGTTCGAAACGAACGAAAGACGAAACATGAGAACGGTAATTCAAAGCTGTACGAATCGAAGGTGCGTCGAAAAGTATGAACTCCGGGGACGAAAGAGAAAGTGCAAGTGAATTTCATTCCGAACTTCATACGTACAGTTGTCCTTCCAGCGCCCTCGCGGCTCGCGCGTATCGTTTCGGGACCTCACACGAACACTCGCGGTTTTACACGAGCGCTCTAACCTACGACCGCCGTTCGGGCGGTTACAAACTCCCCCTTCCAAACCGCAGGTGGGCGCGTGGTCGCTAAGAAGGTGTCATATTCTGCGTTTGCCGTAGTTTTATGTCTTTGCGGACGATCGCCATCGATGTTGTCGATGGTGTTGGTAGTTTTACGTCTTTCCGGACGGTCGTGCTCATCTTGAGCTAACTCCTCTAAGTTCTGGGTATTGGGGTGTGGGTTGATGTCGGTAACGATATGGGGTTGGGTTTGGGTAGGATTTTCGGGGTCCTCGAGGGTTGGTATACTTATATCCAATAGCGAGGGGGCGAATGACGCTTCTGCTATTGGTATAATTTCCTTCATCGATTCCTCTTCGGCGATCTCCTGCGTTGTATCGGGGCTGAACTGCATTAAATTCAGCCGCGATTTCTTGACCTCTTCGAGGGCCTCGCTTACCTTCTCCATATCGAGAGTAGTGTTGAAGCGGTTGAGGGAACCTCTGCGTATATGCACCGTTGGTGCGGTTACGCTTCTGGAAGATGGCCCCCACATTTCTTCTGGGTCGTACGCGAGGGATGGGGGGATTTGTGCGTCCCCAGGTCTCTCGGCCTGATCGAACATGACCGATCGACGCAGTCCTCTGCCTCGTCCGTTTACTCGGTACATGCTGCAGCTCGCTGTTGGTACCAGTGGATAAATTACTACTATTAGGTTGATGATATCTCTTGAGGTGTGATATATGTGCCTTTGTCGTTTTCCCGTCACTCATGTCTTTGATCTCGAATACGACGGGGGATATCTTTTTTGTAATTTTACAGGGAGCTACGAATTTTAGGGCCAATTTCGCTGAGAATTGGCTCGGACCGCACGACAGAATATGGTTGCGTCGACATACCATGTCGTCTACCTCAAATGTCTCCGCTGGACGACCCTTGTTATAGTATTTGGCCTGTTTTTGATTTGCGGCGCTCAGGTGTTTTCTTACGAGATTGTGGATCGCGGGCAATCTTTTCATGCGGTTTTGCCATTCCAGTGGCGTTAATGTTTGCACCTACAGCGTTGAAGCTTGAGACTGACGATACGTCGGCATTTCTCGGGGATTCCAGCCAAAATTTAAAAAAGCCGGCGACGTCTGGGTGTTAGCTTGTACACAGCGATGTTTACTGCAAATGCAAACTCTGGGAGGTGAATATCCCAGTTCTTGTGGTCGTTTTGTACAAAAATCGCAATGATGGTTTTGATAACCCTGTTTACTCTTTCTACAGGGTTTGCCTGTACGTGGTACGGCGCGATAAATTGGTATACAATACCTAATTCCGAGAGTTTGGTCGTGAGCCAGTTGTTGGCAAACTCGGTACCGTTATCCGAAATTAGGTATTTCGGGCAACCCCACTTGAAGATGATTTGCTCTTCAAGTGCCCGTGTGATTGCTTGGCCATTTGCTTTGTGTAATGGGCGTATCTCGATGTACTTGGTGAAGAGATCTTGGAACACCAAGATATACTTATGTTGTCCCTTGCTGGTCGGGAACGGATCCATAATGTCTGCGGCTACACTACTCCAGGGACCTTCGATATTTCGTTGTGACATCAAGCCCGTGGGTCCTCTCTGCGACAATTTGTGTATTTGACACTCAAGGCAGTACTTGACATGTTTGTGTATGTCCCGTTTCATACCTGGCCAGTAGTACTGCTGGCCGACTTTGTGAGTGGTTTTATCCACTCCAAAGTGCCCTGAGGTCAGAGTGTTATGATACTCACGGAGGACGCGCTCTCTGTCGTTAGAGGGTACCACGAGTTTTCAGTCATCCTGGTCGTGGCCAAGCGCTTTCGCAATTTCATTTGGCCGATGCCTATACAAACGTCCATCCCTGATCGACCAATCGGGATATATTTCGGGGTGTTTTTGGATTTCGGCACTTTTTTGCCGGTACCAATCGTCCATTTCAAGAGTGGTGAGCGTTACCGTAGAGGCCTCGGTGTGTTGAGGGGGCCTCGATAGAGCGTCTGGCACGTGATGAAGTGCTCCCCTTCTGTGGACGATTTCCATGTTGTAAGCTTGGAGTGCTGTTGCCCACCTAGCTAGGCGTCCTGTGGAGTCTTTTAATGTGTGCAACCACTTGAGGCTGCTGTGGTCCGTTATCACAGTGAACTTCTCGCCGAGTAGGTACCCGCGGAATTTTTCTACTGCCCACAGGACGGCTAAGCACTCCTTTTTGTTACGGTGTAATTCACCTCAGCTGGTGGCAATGTCCTGCTTGCGTACGCAATTGAGTGCTCTTCGCCGTCATGTTCTTGGCTTAACACTGCGCCTAAGGCGTAATTGCTCACGTCTGTTTGCAAGACGTACGGTTTATTCTGCACGGGGCGCGCTAGCACAGGCGCTTGCGTCAACAAGATTCTGAGCTTATCGAAAGCTTCCTGTTGCGCTGATCCCCAGTGCCACTGGATGTTTTTCTTCAATAGTTCAGTGAGGGGCAGCTTGATTTCCGCTAAGTCCTTTATAAACCTAGCATACCACCCGACCATACCTAGAAAGGCCCTCAATTATCTCAGGTTGGTAGGCCTTGAATATTCGCTCACCAGACGAATTTTGCCGGGGTCAGTGTGCAGACCGTCCGCATCTACGATGTACCTTAAGTACTTGACCTCCGGGCAGCAAAACTCGAATTTCTTCTTGTTTATTTGTAAGCCAATCTCTTTCAAGCGGGTGAGTACCGCTTTCACCTCGTGAAGGTGCTGCTCGAAGGTCCTCGTAGCGTCGATAATATCGTCCATATAAACGAAGACGTTCGGTTGCCACGCTGGCCCGAAAACAAAGTCCATACCTCTCTGGAAGGTGGCCGGGGCGTTCGTTAGCCCATAAGATAATCTCGTATATTGAAAGAGGCCTTTCTGCGGGACCGCAAAGGCGGTGACCTCTTTGCTGCTCTCCTCAAGCGGTATCTGATGGTAAGCCTGATTGAGATCTATTTTAGTCAGGTACCGCGCGTCACGTAAATTGTCCAGCAGGACATCCATATGCGGAAGAGGGTATGCGTCCTTTTTAGTGATGGCGTTGACTGTCCGGTAGTCAATGCAGAACCTTATTTTTCCGTCCTTTTTAGGGACGATTACCGGGTAGCTGCTCCACGAGCTTTCTGGCGGCTCTATGATACCCTCCTCGAACAGTCGGTCAATTTCCGCGTGAGCCTGCTGAAGGAGTTTATTCGGTATTCGTCGGAGACGCTGTTTAATGGGACGGTGCCCCTGGGTGTCAATGTAATGAGGCTGCATGTGCGCCAGTTTCAGTGTTCCGGTATTTACCGGTATTAGGTGCCGTAGCACTCGGTCCAGTTCTTTTTTGTCGGCGTCCTTTAGTTGAACTATCCCCTTGATGGCTGCGATAGCCGTGATAGCTTCTGGTGAGTCACGATGTTGTGTGACGAAAGCGTCTGCAAAATTGATGGTCATTTTTGTCGACGAAAGTATGTCCATGCCAAGTATCATGGCGTACTTCAAGGAAGCCGATACCTTGAAGCAGGCTTTAAGTTGTTGGTTGTCGATTGTTAGTAACAGATCGACCTCGCCTTCGTCGGGACATACTTTGCCGTCCGGCATCTGCATGTATGAACGCACTGGTATTATAGCCGATTTTACCAGTTTACCTGGATCAGGGCCTACGTAGAATTTCCGAGCGCTAGGGTCGATCAGCGCTGGAAATATTTTCCCCATCAGCTCAATGTTGAGGAAGAATCTATTTTTTTCCTCAGATGCCTTGATGTTGGGATGTGTGTTAGTCACGCCTCTGGCTCTGGGGCAGTCGTATTCATCGTCAGTGATGTGTGGAGTCGTATTGCTGGGATTCTCGAGTTCGACTCCAGTATCCTCGTCCCTTACTCGTTTCTCGAGCTTTTTCGTGGGCTGCAGCGGGGACAGTTCAGTGTCGTTACATTGTTCTCGCCACAATTGTAACAATAGACTTTTCGTCTATCAAGGCATCTGTCTGCCCAGTGTCCTGGTTTCTTGCAGGTCTAGTAGGGCCTGTCATCCTCCCGCTGCGGTCCATCTCTAGAACGTCGTCCGCTCTCTCGTGCTGGGGAACGATATTCCCGACCTCTTCTATCTGGCGATCTGTACGAATGGTACCTATGATCGTCTCTGTTAGGTGATCGGTACAGGCGGTCAGGTGTTCTCCTTCTCCGTGATTCACGGTCTTCGCTACGTGGTGGACTTCGAGAGGAGTATCTGTGTCGGTATGGCGGGGATGGAGAGGGGTTGCTGGGACGTGATGCCGATACAGGTGAGGGGTATCTAGGTGAGGGGGTGATCTTCTATGGTAGGGAGACGGTGACCGATACCGTGGCGATGAACTTCTTTGTCGCCTGCTCTCTTCTGTTCGTTTTGCCGTTGCTTCCCTGTTGACTATGAGAGACGAACTGTCTCTTCTGGTATCTCTCCGTGAGTTGTGGAAGTGCGATCGTACGATGTCGCCCCTGGTGTCGGCTGAGGCGGATGGCTCACTTATCGTGATCGTTTTCTTCGGGGCCGTTGTTTTTTCATCATCGATTGCCGCCAGTCTCGATCGTCGATTTGCCCTTTCTGACGGAGAGCAGGCCGCAGTGCTCACCATGCATTCATCTTGTGCTGGCGGTTCTTTGTACCACTTCGTGAGATCGCTCTTCAGCTCGATTTGCTGACCCAGCAATTGCAGCTCGTCAATGGACTGGAACTTGTTTCTATTGATATTTTCCATGTATGATGGATGCAGGTTTCTACATATTCTGTCAAGCTGCGCTTCCAGTGTTAGTGCAGGTGACATTTTGTCCAGCAGGACGCGTATGCCTCTCAGGTAAGAGCCGATGGACTTTTTCGAGCCTTGCGTTCTGTCACGCAATTCCTCTTCGAGGCGTAGAGTGTAGTCGATAGGCCGAAATTGACGGCGCAGCGCTGCCTTGAATTATTCCAGGGTACGCCATTGTTTGTATAGGGCTGAGCCGCCCAGTATCCCTGGAATCAGTTTCAAGCTGTCAGCCGCCGGGATGTCAAGACTGTTCATCGTCTCTTCCATCCTATCGATGAACTCCTCCACGTCTTCGCGAGGGGCTCCCATGAACTGCACATTCCACTGGCGCAGCAATTGTCCAGTCCGCGTTTCCTTCAGATAGGTGTTCTCGAAGGGTCGGCTTGTGTTGGTGTAATTAAATGTTGTTGGTGCTGCATTAAGCGTGGGCTGCGCTCCAGCTGTTGTTCAAGGCATACCCGGGTGTGGCATCCTGGCGTACTGATACAACAGTGCCGGATGAACATATGGTCATCCTCCAGGCAGATGTTGCCATCTGCTGGCAACAGCTGGGAGATGGTTATCTCCAGTGGTGTTCGTGCTGTGCGCAGGTGGTAACGGCCATGGCCCGTACGGGTATCCCATGTATGCAGCGGTATTCAACCAGCTCGGTGCCATAGTGGCGATATGGGGTTCTGTAGAGTTTATGTTTTCCGCAGTATCGATATTATCTGCGTCATTCTGTATGTGGTCGAATGCGGTGGCACTCAAAACTTTTGATAATTCCGTCATCTCTCGGTTTGTCTCTTTTGCTTCGTCATCTGTGGCGTGCCATTCTGCTGCATTTGGTCCAAAGCGCCGCCGCATTTCGAAGCGAAGTAGTCTGTCTGTAATAGGGTTAAGTCCTCGTCTATTTGTATATGTTTTTGTTCGGCTTCTGTGAGCAGCGCGTCTTTTTGCAGTTTATCATAGACGCCGCTGAGTCTTGCTCTATCCTCATCTATATCACTTCTAGTTTCTTGAGGGAGCTCCATTATTCCTTAATCAGGTTCTCAAAAAGGGGACGATACAACGATACGAAAGTAAATAAAAAACGACAACAGTATATATACAGTAAAAATGTAAGAACAGCTATTCGACGTGTTCTTGTTTATATTTATTTGGGGTAAAACCAAAAAGCGTATTTTCCTAGAGAGAGATAAAATAGTATTTTTCTTTTCTTTCTGGAAATTGCTATTTCCAACAAAACTGTAGAAAATTTTTCTTCTTCCTGTCGATTTGGTACTCGTCTATACGTTTAGAAGAATCAGCTGTTATGCGTAGTAACGGGCCAAGTATTTACCGTAGTAAAATTTTCGTGATCATAAAGAAAAATTCTAATTGTAAGAACTGAATATAATTTTTCCTGTAAATAGCTAATAAAAGAAAATATTATTATGCTGTAGATTTTGTTTTTATTTCTTCAGATGTGATTATTTATGAAATTGATTATGATCTTGTAAAGGAAAATAATTATTATATAATTTTAATAATTAAGTTGTTAACAATTATTATATAATATATAAAATTTTTCTAAAAGTGAAACAGAAAATTTTAGTGAGTAAAAAAAAAATTTTAGAACTGGTTTATTTTGATAGTGAAACAGTAATTCCAAATTTGTTGATAATAAAAAAAATGTTCATGTAAAAATTTATTGATTGTTGGCTGTTATTATTGTTATTATTATTATTATTATTATTACTATTATTATTGCTGCATCACTATTTTATTTTAGGTTGAATTATTGTTGTATTACTATGGATATTATTTATCCGTTACTGCGGTTGTTCTCTGCTACACTTATTTTAGAGTACAGTACTCCTGACTGACAGTAATTAATCCACATAAGACTTCTTGAAAAGAAAGAGAGAAGATAAAATTCCTTTTTTTTGTAACGTTAAATTGTAGAGTTAAATAGTAAAAGAAAATACTTCTAAAATTTCTTGATGTAGGTTTTCCCTCTTCTATAATTTCCTCCTGTTGGTTTATTTATGAATAATTAAAATGTTATAACATGCTGCAAATATAAAAATATAGGCAATGGATTTTCTCTTTTTTTTCTTTTTGTTTTATTTAAGTTTATTTAGTTATTCTTATTATTTTGATGTCACTTTGTTCTGCTTACACGTCTAATTTTTATTTAACTAATCACTCTAGTATATACAATCACTTGTCTGTCAATTGTATACAATCACTGGTTCTTTGTAGTTTTTGGTTATTTCATATATATTAATCCTGTTATATATATGTCTCGCTATGTGGTTCCCTGCCTTAATATTGTTAATAGTTTCAGCTCTTATACCTACTTAGTTATTGTATTTTTAAGTCATTTGATTGTTAAGCTGTTATTTATAGTAATTATAGCAATATTCTTTACAATATATAGTAATTATATTACTATTATTTTATTATTATTATTGTCTTATCATTATTGTTCGCGCATCACACTCGAACAAAAAATAAAATAAAAGAAGGAAAATCTGTAAGTATGTGTGTGTATATACGTATGAATGTATGCGTGTATAGCGAGGGAAATCCTACTCGGTTGCAGCTGTCCGTCGGACGAACGTGCAAGAACCCTACCGTAATGCGGGGAAAGCCCAAATTGTAAATCAGGGCGTTGCACTTTGCGTCGGTCCGGTACCTGCAACCGGGCTCCGCGGACGCCCGAAGGTCAGCTCGACTGAAGCAGTCAGTCAGTCTGCAACTAGCAACCTGACAGTGAATTTGAGTATTGTGCGTCGTGCTAAGCAATTCATAATACTTCACTTACCGGTTGATAGTGTTGCAGCTTGTGTTGCGTGATTCGTGTCAATCCTGTGTAATTCTGAGTGCGTGCCGCCGTCTGTTCGTGTACGCGTAGTTGTTTAATTGTGTATAAAAAAGTGTCTATGCTTTCGTGTGTTTATATAGTCGTATGTGAATACGTGTTTGTGTTTTCACGAGTTTGTGCGTTCGTGTACTACGTGCACTTGTGTATACGTGTATTTGTGAGTACGTGTGCTTGTGTGTGCGTGTATCTACGCACGGGTGTGTACGCGTGCTTGTGAAACCGTGTATATATATATATATATATCTCTGTGTCCGCGGATTTGTGTGATTATATATAAAAATACGTATCTGTGTCTGTGGATTTGTGTGATTATATATAAAAATACGTATCTGTGTATGTGTATTCCTTGTGTATACGTGTACTTGCGAGTACGTGTACTTGTGTATACGTATTTGTGATACGTGTACTTGTGTACGTATACTTGTGTGTACGTGTGTTTGTGTACGTGTATATACGTACGTATATGTACGCGTATTTGGTTCGTGTATACGTATATTTTGTGTGCCTGTAGATAGGCGAAGTTTAGCATTCGTGTATAGGTATTGTGGAGAACGTGTCCTCCTGTTAGGTTGCACAGGTGACAAGCGGTCCAGATACGGAAGGCGCTATCTGGGTGAGCGCACGATTGCTCTAAGCGGGCTCCACTGCGATAACTCGATAAGGAAGGAGTTATCCGGACACACACGGGGCGAGGGCTGTACCCGTATCCGAGACGTCGGAGCACTGTGTCGTGTCGATTTTGGTGTCCCGCTTCCCTCAAAACCACCTCGCCCGACTTCCAGCGGCAGGTGGGGTCACCGCCGATACAGAGGTCGGCTGTCGCGGTGTGATCCGCGCAAATGCGTTAAAACAGTATATTTAAATGTGTAGTTTTAAGTGTGTGCTTATATGCTGCAGCATCCAAGGTATGTGTTTTGATAGCGTTGCGTAGTATCTTTAAGGAGAATCGTAAATTAATATAGTCTCTTGATTTACTCGTGTTATAATTTTTGTATTCATTTGTGAAAGACGATCTGTCAAGTTATAATTAATCAATAAATAATTACCAATTTCCACTTGATTCGGCTTTTCCCCTTACTCCGAAGGGGTTTTTACGCCCAATCAAGCGTGATTTTTATTGTCCGCGAAATTGTTGTGTTTTATTTAATTGACCTGCCTGCTCATTCCCACTTACTTAAAATTGTTATTAAATCTACGTTTGCAACAAACAATTATATTATAATCATTAATATTATGTTGTAAATATTAATATAATTTATAGTGATTGTATTAATATTATTTATAATATTTAATAGTAATAATCCCTAATTGGATTATTATATACTCGTTATATTACCTTGTATTCTGTTATAATGCTGTTATACTATAATGGTGTCGATCACAGAAAAAACTCATCTAACTGCTTACTCTTATGTATTGTTGTTTAATGTTATTTATTATTATTTAATATTTAACAGTTTAATGTATAGTAGCTGAAAATAGAAGGAATACCTACAATACTTACAATATCAGAATGTTCTTGTGTTTAAGCGTGTGATTTTTTTTTTCAATTATATTTGTTATGATGCTCCCAGCAGCTATTGAAATAAATAGCTTAAATATGTATACTCATCAATTAATTAAATAATTAAATGGAACAATTTGTTTTCAAAAGATGAAAAGAAATTAGCGGCATTTGCTCTTGTTTTTTTTTTTTTTTTTGTTTAACAAGATTCTTACTGTACTTGGCCACAGACAAGCTATCATTAACTATTGTTTGCAAAAAATTCTTGATTTTCTATAAAATTATTTGAAATTAATTTTCACCATTGTGGTGAATATTCTTAACTATGTCCACTTTATAAAGTTGAGAAATTCCAATTCCTTCCTGCAAATTGTTCTCTTTCAAAATTCTTCCTGTGCACCTATATGGCAAGTGTATAAGTTATACCTGTCAATAGAAAGAGAGAGAAACTCTTCTGCTACTTGAGCCAATTTTTTCTTCTCTTTTATTTTCTTTAGAGAGTATGTATATTTTATAATGTATTTTATACTTTATAACAACTTTTATATTTTATCAACTGCCCCGAAGTTGATTCACACAAACTCCTCCCGGAGCTAGAAATCTTTCCAAAGCTCAACAATTCCTGCTATCCGAAACTATTAGTTTCATCTCTGTTGCAAGGCGCTTCTCAAAAGACAGGCGACTAATCGCTTTACCTGTCCTGAAGTAAACGTGATCCTCGTTGCGAGGCGCTCCTCAAAAGACCAGCCGTTTGCTTATCCAATACACTAATTTACTCCGAAATTATTAGCTTGATCTCTGTTGCGAGGCGCTCCTCAAAAGACAGACGACTAAAAGCTTTACCTGTTCCTAAGTGAACGTGATTCTGGTTGCGAGGCACTCCTCAAAAGACCAGCGATTTTAAGCTTACCTTGTTTCATCCTATTTAGAATCTACCTGTCGCGTTTTGTAAATTCCCCGCGTGGAAAATAACACCGGGTATCCGTGCGGTAAACAGCGCCGGATATTATACGCATCGCGGAAAATAACGTGAACTTGGTATAAGAATTATATATATAGATCTAGCTTTAAATTACTTTTTATTAATTATTTTGTTATAATTTATTTGTTTCAGAATCTTGTAAATAGAAGATTCCACCAAGGTTTTCTTGAATAAATCAATTGTTATTGTTATAAAAATATACTGTGTTCTTATAAATTATTTTTCTGATCCGCCGTCCGATCCCGAAATACTTCCTTCCCTCTCAAACTACCCTGAAAAAATAGCGCGTAGGCTATCCCGAGGGGGATAGGAACGTTACAAATGTAATTATTAATAAAAACTCTAATCTGAGTTTGTCATATAATCAAAAAAACTATTTTTATACTTTATTTATTCAATGTATTGAATAAATAAAGTAAGCCTGTATACCTTTATTTATTAAAGGTACAACAGAATCTTTAGCTTTTTGGAAAAATGTACGACCTCATACATATAACGTAACGCAAAATCTGTATGTTTAATTTATATTTTGTTTTTATTTATTATTATATATGTAGTTTTTGTATTTATTATATATGTTATTTTTATTTTAATACTCACCAAAAAGATATTAATTAATTAAAAAAAGGACAGTTTGAAAGTGACAATCTGTATGTGTAGCTTATATATTTATTATTCAATATCTCTTCGAGTAGTAACTAGTAGCAGATGAAACCTTTTACAGATTATTGTTTAGACTCATAACTTCAAATTAGTCCAGAATTGGAAGTTTACGCTCGTCTACGTTTTTTTATGCAATTATTAATATAAAAACATTTTTAATTAAAAAAAAATGTTCAAAAGTTAATTTTTTCATTTTTTTTAATCACTAAGATATTAAGTAATTAGAAAAAGGATAATTTTGCACTTTTCTGCCTTCATACTATATAATTATTGTTAAAATAGATTTTTTTAAAAAATGTTATTGTTTCCCAATTCTTGAGATCCTACTTAACAAAAATATATGAATAATTTATTAAAAGTCGAACATATTTTTTAGCTTCATGCGCGCTTTTTGACCTATTCTGTACCATAGTGCGCTGTATTACTTCACTTATATTACTGAAAAAGATCAGAAATATAATTAAAGAATTGAAAATGTTATAATCATAATCACTTTATGTTTGATTTAGGATCCCTCAAAGAGAAATATCATTTTTTTTATGTTATTTAACGTCGCTTTATTTATGCTTCCAATTATCGGTGCTAATCAGCGACGGAGGTCTACGATGTGTTTGTAAACAAAGCACATGTAAATAATTACAGCGGTGCCTGTATCAATCGGCCGAGACCGGGATTTGAACTCGGATCACCGAGTTACTAGTCCTTCGCTCTAGCGATCGAGCCATCGTAGGCCTCAAAGAGGAATATCTAATTGATATTTAAAAAAACAGATACAAGCAAAAATAAGGTTTGATCTTATGCAAAAACCCGATAGAATTTTTATTAGAAAATTAGAATTTCATCCGTTCTTATACACTGTAGGCGATTAGCTATTTGTGAACGCAAAAATTTCAGCTCCATTACTAGTAATATTTAAAATATATATATGCAAATGCAACAATTAAAATTTATATATAATATTGCAGTCACATTCATTTTCAAATATTTCAAATGTAATATTACGGATATATTACATAATTATTTTAAATTTAATTTTACTGATATATTACAAAATTTAAGATTATAATTCTAATATTACAGACACATTACTATAACATAACTGAAAATTTGTAATATAACCTGTCGACTGGGATACTAGGATTACAACACCTATCGTATATATACTGAAAATCCAAACCACTTCTTAAAATGAAACGTATAAAATAGTTAGTTTACTTAGTAGAATCAATTTTAAATTCAGATATATGTTTTCTTTTATATCAAGCAGAATATACATTTATTGTGAATTTATATGAAATGAATCAATTTTTGGAAAATCACCGAATTATTATGATGTTGTATCAAGATGCTTTCAAAATGTTCTTTCGCTCTGTATGATATTTAATATGGAATCTTTAAAAAAAATTATTTAAATTTTTTACTTTAATCATTTTAGATAATAAAATCAGTTAAGTTATGGTACTCATTTTTGTATAAATATTTTCGTAAATATTGATCAAAATTTTTTTTCTTATCTATAACATTATAAAAAGCATTATATTATGTAATTGACATTAATATTTATATAAAACTTTAATAAACTATCAATAATAGCTATAGGACTTTTTTATACTTACAAGAAAACAAATGATGTTAATCGATGGGCGTTTTCCTTTCACTACTTTTGCATTATGTAAGAAGTATTTCTTGTATATACTCATATGCATTATATTCAAATAAGATTATTTATAAATGCACTAAAGTTACCTTCATGAGTACACAATAGACTTTGAATATCTTACATTATATTCTTATAACATGAAAGGTGCAAATATAGTATTATGATTTTTAAGAGTTTCCTACGATACTCTATAATATTATACTTCATTTTAAAATCACTTCAGATTTTATAATATCTATTTACTTTAAATAGGATTCTGTTTCAATTTTTCATAAAAAAATTTTTAATACATATTAGACTAATTTAATAGATATAATAATCATGTATTTTATAAAAAATTTATATAAAATATTTTTCTAAATTTAGTAACAATTAAGAAAAAAAATTAAGACAAAAATACATACAATAATGTCTTAAAACAATGGATCATTAAAGGAAATGGCCAAATATGATTCAATTTGGTTGACAGAAATCCAACTTGGACCATTGGCAAACTTTAATTTGGCCAGTAACGTCCTGTACTTAACGATAGTAAACAATCAGATGCCCTTATTACCTGAGCCCAAGCTACTTGATATATATATATATATAATTGTTTTAATATCCTAAATTAAAAATTCGAGAAATTTTAAAAATATTTTAAAAATATTTTAAATCATATATAAGCGAGCATCTGACTTTTACACAAATTGAAAATAGTAATCATTTGATTGATTAAGTAGTATACATATGCTTTAATCCTGTATAAAAATTTCTATTATATTTATTCCTGTAGATAAAGCTTTGAAAACATAATTTTGTTATTATGGGCGTTTTACCATTCGTTGGGTTTGTGCAAGAAGTTATGTGACATTTTAAGTACTTCTCAAGATATATTTATTTTAGTTGTATATTTTTTCTCAAGATTTGATTAATCTATTCCAAGTGAATTCTAATTTCAAGTACACAATTAATGAAAAGTAAACAATTTTCATTATGATTATGTACTTTTACCTTAGAGTCTATATATTTAAGTAATTTAGGTTATTTAAAAGTATATTATTTCAGTCTTAGAGTATATACATTTAAATTCAATATTGGATTTGTTCATCTATAAACCTGGTGGGAATGGGCCTGGCAAGTTCATACCTACTTCTTTTAATAATAATGAATTATCAGAAAAAAATAGCAGAAGAATGTTTACCTAAATACATCGGTGATTCAAGATAATTAACTTTTTTTATGAGTCCACGCGTGGACCAAATGGTATGAAAATAAACTTAGCTGTTGGTAAATAATCTCATTAATTTATTAAGCTGCATTTCCTTTAAAACTATTTATTTTTTATTATTTTTTGGAGTTTGAGATATATTTATGTAAACTATACATGCTTTTATATATAGGGATGCATATAAAATGCACTTAGCCATTCGTTTTCATGATCTATTGTTTTGAGACGTTATTGTACGTATTTTTGTCTTAATATATTACTGAAATTAGAAAAATATTTTATATAAATTTTTTTATAAAATACATGAGAAGATGTAATTAAAAATCTTACTATGCTAAGACACATCAAACTCGCCTAAGTATTTTACTTTTGTTAAAAGTTGTTTTTTTGCAGAGTTCCTTTCATTTTTAAAAAATTGTTATTTAATGAATTTAATCCAAAAATCTACAATACAATAATTATATATATATATATATATATATATATATATATATATATATATATATATAGATTATTCTGCTCTCTTTCATCATAAACAGGACATCTGACTATTTCAATGATCTAATTTTTAATTTCGTTATATAATATTTTATATTAAGTTTTTAAAAAATACATATAAGATTTATAAGTAGTAAATTTCTTAATATGCTAAGAGCATATATTATTGAAGTTCCACTTGAAATCTCGAAGTGAGCAGACGTGTTTTCAGAGCGCTTTATAATCGATGTAAATATTGACTTCAAGTGATAAGTAAATATTGGAAAGTCAACATTGTTATAGTGATTTAAGTGCTCCTAGTCAAAATTCGAAAAAAGCAAACTGCGGCCGCAGTTTGTTAGCAAAACAAAATTGCAATGGCTGATACTACAAATGGCCTTGCAATCTCCACGGTTCCTACGACTTAAGGCCCAATAAACAACTCCTACGCCTCGGCAATGACAAAATCACGAAAACAGCAAGCAGTAATTATAGAATCTATCGCTGGGTGCTTCAACGAAGATTATATAGACGGTATCGAAAAATTCATAGAATTAAACAAAATCAGGTATATATCGAAAATTTCAGAAAACTGTATCTGTGTATTCCTAAGCAACGATAAATCAGCAGAACATCTAATAAATAATAAAAATCAAAGAATTTTTATTGAATATTAGACCTCTCATTAAAAAAAAATAAAAGAGTAGTTATCTCTAACGTCAATCCGATCATACCGGATGAAATTATACTGAGCGTTCTCAAAGAAAAAGGCATCATACCGATATCCAGCATAATTAACATCAGAGCAAGCCTTATGAAACCAGGCCGATCTCACATACTTTCCTTCCGGCGACAAATATATATCATGGAAGAAGACAAGGGATTGCTCCCAGAGCCTGTTTCCATAAATTATGAAAATACAAACTACTGGATCTACTTCAGCACGAATTCGACCAACAGTTTTCTTTGCAAACAAAGCGGACATATCGCTAAAATATGTCCGAATACCAGGAATAGAAATTTTGAAAATTTTCCAGCACTTAATAAAAGCCAAAACTCTCAACTTGATGATAGAAGTGAAACTACAAATATAAATATTATGAAGTTCAACGACCTATATTCAACCCAAACACATAAAAGATCTTTGTCATCTCTATCTTCTTCTCACTCTCTAGAAGAAATACAGAGAACTCATGTACCTACTTTATTGGAGATCAACAATCCGACACAGGACACTACTAAAAATAATTTACTAAGATTTAAGAAGCCAAAAGTTGTCCCAGAAATAAAAAAAAACTAAAAAGAGCCTGCACAGTGATTTTTTGCCAACTCCAGAAAACCCAAGCTTAATAGACTCCCTTCTCGACGCTAAATTTACTATTGAAAACGCAAATCTCTCCCACATTTTAAACTTTGACAACTTTCAAAAACACTATATTGATGTATTAATATTAATATAAATATATATTGATATTATTACGTATTATTTTTGATTGATTTAATTAGACTGTAAGAGCAATGGCCATATTTATTAATTTGTATATAAGTAGTCAATAAAAGCACAATTAAAGTCTTGTAAATAGTGAATACTTTAATACATATAAAAACCATAATTCTGACGAACTTAATGCAATGGTGAACGATTTATTAAAGAGAGAAAATGCTCTAGGTATAGTATATATGTATGGTAGCAAAACACAAGCCTCTCCTGCAGCTGATTGTACAGCTTTATGTCCTCTACTTAACGAGACCTGAATATTCAGTATAGACGAACACGCTTTTATTTTTAAGGCGGAAGCAATTGCCCTGCTTAATGCAATCGACATCGTTCTTACTCAACCACAGACAAATTTTATTATTTTTAGCGACTCCCTGAGTGTCCTTGAATCCCTAAAGAATATTAATCTTAATGTCAGAGAGAATCTTTAGGTACTTGAGATAAAAAATAAATTACAAAATTTCGATTCCAACTCGCAGAATGAGAGCAAAATTGAGTTCTTTTGGGTTCCAGCACACAGAGGTATCGCAGAAAATAAGTTGGCAGATATGCGAGCTAAGGAAGCTTCTAACCAAGAATTCAATCCCAACATAAAAATTCCATTCTCAAACTATAAACAAATAGCTAGAGCAAGGGCTTATGCAGAAACATATCTTTACCTTACCCGCAGAGGTAATTAAAAGGGTTGGGAATACTCTTCCTTACACCTATCCAAAGCCACCAAAGCATGGTTGGCGCAATACAGTCTTTCCAGAGAGATAATTAGTAGGCTAAACAGATGTCGTTCCAACCTTTACAATCTCAACGCATTTCTAGCCTGTGTCGGAATAATAGAAAGTTCAAGTTGTGAATGCGGAAATGAAGCTCAAAATTTAAAACACGTAATATGGCAATGTACACAGTTTGAAAAACAACGCAACAAACTAATATGTAAACTTCGTTAAAAACAAATCTATCTTCCATTCCACATAAATTGTTCACTAAGTAAACCTAATAAATACATTTGTTAAGAACTAAAACGTTATCTAATGTTCTATAATGGAAAGAGAGAAGGAATATATAAAATAACATATATATTTGTAAAAGGCATTTAATTTTTAACAATACTTTTTTATGTATAATAAATAAAAATTATGTATAAATAATAAAATGAATATACTATAACGATGCTGATGACGATGATGATAAAATATGAGAATTAATAATTCTACTTACAAGGTTTATACTTTGAATAATGATTCAAATTAGTCTATAGTACTACAAACTATAAATAAATTATTATCAATAAATGTATTTCAAATCACAATAAACGTTAGAAAATGCTACACTGAGAAAAAATATCTGTTATCAAGTAAATATTTTCTTATTTTGTAGCAAGTAAATTATTTTCTTAAATTGAGAAAGCATCTTCATAAATCATGGAAGTATGTACTTAATGCAAGAAGAATTCTCTTAAATCAAACCACGCACTCTTAAATCTAATAAATATTTTCTTAATTTAAGAAAATGATTTACTTTGTACAAAACAAGTAAATATTTACGTGATATCGAGAAATATTTTTTTCAGTGTAGCTTCAAAGTTACAATAAATTATAAATAGTGATCGCAAAGAGTGAATTGCATATTTTTAATTTCAGCACAATATAAATTTTATGTAAATGATGTTTGCACATCAATAATAATAATATAAACTCCTTGTTCAAATTTTTTAACTTGAAGCAAATTGTAAAAATGTAACAGAACTTAAAAAAATTAATTACTTCATTTAAAACTGGAGAATGTAAACTGTGAAACTAACTTTGATAAAATCCGGGTTTTGTATTTGTCATCCATTGCATCATCATCCATTAGTTTTTTATTCTATATAGCATGTAGAATAGCCATCATACCAACTGTAAAAAAATTTTAAGTTTTTATTATTTAATAAAGAATTAACTTTTTAACATTTTTATATTGTCTATAAATAGTGTTATTTACAATGTACTTACTTTGTATGTACTGATCCTTTTATATCATTGACAAATTCTAAATCTTTGTGATATATTGTATGTATGAACCTCTGATCATATATAGGACATACATATAATAATAACCTCTGATCAGATGTTATTATTATATTAAAGCCTCTTATTATATATAAACACCGAATTTTCTGTTTCAGAATATGATTATACACAATGATAATTTTGTACTTACTTTATATTCTTGTATATAAATCTAAAAAGGATATGTGTGAATATTAATTGATTGTACTTAACATATGATTTCTATAAAAGATTAAGTCCTGCATTATTATACTGCAAAGTTGGGAAAGAATTAATTAAAAACTTCAAACGGTTAGTTTCCATTAGCTACTACTTGTAATTGATAAATAAATTAAATAAAAAGTAATTAAATTAACGGCTAATTAACCATTATTTTTAATAAACATAAATGAACAAAATTTAGTGAACCATTTTTGTGAATAAAACTTGATTGGAACCAACAGAGATAGTTCTGGTTTATGTATTTCAACATTTAATATATATATATATATATATATATATATATATATATATATATATATATATATATAAAGTTTTAACTATTAGTAAATTATTTATTATATTCTTTGATTTTTCCAGAAAGAGCCTGCTATAATTTAAAATCGTATTAAAATTATTAATCAATTCATAAGAAAAAAATTTAATAAATATTGATAAAACATTATATTTAAATTTTCATTAAAATTCATGTTTCTATATATATAATTTAAGTGCTGATACTAAAAGTAAATTATTTTTATCAAATACTAAATTTTTATTTTATTTATATACAAAATAAAATTTTTATTTTTGTTATAATATTTGCGTAAACTGTTTATAATGAAGAATACATGAATAATTGCAAACTGTTGCTTTTCGAATTGATACTATTATGATTAGAAAATAAAAAGTTAAATTAAAAATAACAAAAGAACAAAGAGGGACCAAGAAAGTAAGAAAGGAAAGAATAGCAATTGTGTGGGAAGAACTGTGAGAGAGAAATATTCAGATATACTTATGCGATTATCAATAGACTATCGCTAGACAATGATTTTAAAGTGCTTTTACTCATGTACGCTGTAGATGAGTTGATTATCCCCTCTATGTCTCAAGTGCTCATTTTGCAATGCTTTTCAGAACTATAAATTCATAAGATTTTCTCAAGAATCATAATACATCCTCGGCTTTGCATACAAGTTAATCTGCTTCTACTACTATCATCCGCAAAATTATTATAATCGTAAATCAATTTAAAAAATTTCAATATTGTTTTTACAAACAATACACGAGTAAAATAAATTAGTAAAACTACAAATTATAATGGGAGCTACTTGCACATTTGTAAGTTTCTTCAATTTATTTTTATTTTATGCGTTTATTAGTGGCTACGGGAAATGTATTGTAATTTAAAGATTTTTTAAGTGATCAAGATTTATATGTATATAATAAACAGGTGCGAGATAAACTTATCTTTTTTAGCTGAATCGTTAGATGGACATTATTTGAGATGTAAATATTAAAATCTTATGAAATAATACAAAAATATAATTTTATATTAATTATTCAATTCATCATTTGTAATTATTAAAATTTCGTTCAATTGAGTCCTCATTTTTAATTAATAATGTACCTGAGCGGAATTGCTGGGTATATAGTAATCCATGAAAGTTTTCTTAATGCTTTCTGTTAGGACAATAGAATGCCATTGAATGATGAGAATTTTTTCATTGTACTTCCTGTTTAATTTATTATATAAATGAACGTCTATTAACTTATGACTTATTTTTGTTAAACATTGATATTATTAAGTCCTGAAAATTCGGCTGCTATTTTATTTAATGAAAGATATCTATAGAAAAAATTTCATGGATTACGTCGAAATTATATACGCGATATATTGTCTAGTATATATTGTGTAGTATAAACAACGATTGAATTTAATAGAAGTATAAAAAAATTATAAAATAAAGACACAGAATAAAAAAAATCATTTATTAACTCGCGTCTTTACATTGATAAAATATCATTTCAACATAAAATTAGAAAGTGACTTTACAGACACTCTAGATACCTTTTAAAAACAATATTAGATATATTTTGTAATTATTCTCATTGGATTGATATCAAACTTATCATTTTAACAACTGTGATTTATTCCATCAAAATATTTCTGACCTTTTTTATTTTAAATTTACTGATTTAAGCATTACATAAGCAATCAAGAAAGTAAAATATAATTAAAAATTCAACTGTCAGTGTAATAATGTTAATATATTATAAAAAAGTATTAGTTGAAGTATTAGAAATTAATTCCATTTCAAAGTAATTGTAAAAAATATAATATTCACAATGCACACTTGTTCATTTTTATCGTTATATAAAATTTATCTAATATTTTTAGTTCTTATTTTTTTTAAATTATTTAAGGTCGGTTTTTTACACTTCCAAGTAATTATGCTCACAAACAATAGAGTTCTACGAAATATTTGTAAATGAATTACATATACGTAATCTACTCGCAAGGGAGTGCTCTAATTGTGACACTATAAGAAGTCGAAATGTTCGGTGAAAAGTCAGCTCACATTGCTCTGGTTTTAAAAATGTGTTAACAAATTTTTTAAACATTTTTTTATTCTAACTAGATTTAAACTATGCAATTATGATTTGTTTGATTTCTAACTAATATAATTTTATTCATAGCTCATATTCGTTTCTATTTTGAATTTACTGAACGCTCAATTCCCGTACAATGTGCAGTCTCGACACAATTCAGAAAACTATGGTCGGCGCTATGCTATTCTACAACAAAATCATGAACAGAAACTCGATGGTTCTTATGCTTTTAGGTAAATCTTTTACAAGTACTTTCATGTAGATATCAAATATAAATTATATATATATATATATATATTATAATTATATATATATTATATATATATATATATATATATATATATATATATATATATATATATATATTGTGAAACGGTATATTGACTACTTTTTTGACTGAGTGAAAAACATTCTGTTTGAAAGGTAATATTAAATATGTCAAGATTAGACTATTACATCGTTACCCAAGTGAAAATAATATGTAGTTTCCTTATTTAAGCTTTGGATCAATTTTCATCCTGAAAGCTTACAAATTATTTTTACTATTGTAATGAATTATACCCTTTATTTACATTTATTTTACATTGCTACAAAGTTTTTATCTGATTCATCGAACCGTATATAGTTAGAAAGTTTGAAATCCAAAACTGTAAATAAAATTTTTAAAATCAATAACGTTAGAATACTAAATAAAATGCATGATTGCAACTTTCGATATAATCTGTTTTAAAATAAAGTACTACATTTTTGCACGATCGGCAACAATTGTCTTCGACAACCCTTTAAAATAACATTTTTTTGTTGGCTATAAACAAAAACTATAATATATAATATATAAATGAACATTTTATTTTTATAAAAAGATCAAGGTTTACAAATGTTAGAAAAAAATATCTAATGAACTATTTAAAATTTACTTTTTGAAACCTATTTGAGCATTTTTCCTAATTTTATTTTTAAATTTATCTTGTAAAATGGAAAAACAAATTATAAACTTTAGACCGCCAATATTGGAACAAATTATAAATCACACCGTCAATATTGGAAGGTCAGGCTGGCCTTGAAGAATAGCCAAAGGAGATTAAAACGTTGAACGTCCAATTTTCCATTACTGACAAAATTAATTTTGATTATAATATTTAGTTTCATTTACATTACATTTAACTAGTTTTAGGACGAGGATAATTTGGTCAATAAAATATATCGCTGGCTCCTGGACTATAATTCATAAACGAAAACACAAATTAATGATTTAAAAATTTTGATCAAAGCGAACTAAACCTATGCATTTATAAATAACAGCTGGTTTAGTCACGGTTATCCGTGCTAGCCCCTTCCACTGTTTTTCAACTTATACTTAAAATTTCCTTTCGTCTTCTCAATCTCCATGCTCCTCGATCATGAGTCAAATTAGTGTTTGCTCATTAGCTATTGAACATTGACTTGTAGCACAAAAACTGTTTGCAATTTTCCAAAATGCCTACAACTGCTGTATCCAACTTCACCTTATTATTGATGGCTTATTACCAATGTGCTAGTAAAACTAATCATTTTTTTATACCTTTTATATATCAAAAATAAACATAATAAATACATTTATTGATTTTTTGGATCAGATTTGGGATAAATGAAAATTATTCTAAAGTATACACATTTCATCGACAAATGTCGAGCTCATCAGATGCTACCATAAAAAATTGTTATGAAATCAAGCCTTTTATCACAATAGATTTTCAATATTTACAAGAAAATTATTTTAAATTACGCAATAAATACATGGATCTTGTAACAGTGCGTGTCCGGTGCCCGCTAATTCGTGGCTCCGGCTCAGCACGCCTCGGTTTCTGGTCACTCAGCACGCCACCAAGTTGCTACCAGAGAATTCAAGAACATTGAATGATAAAAATTGGATAAAATGATCTTATAGGGCTTCTGCAACCTTCATAATTATTTTATACGATTTTATACGTAACTCGAGCCGAAATCATCCGATTTTTACCCTTCAAAGTTCCTTGCAATCGGTATTTTTGGCAGTTTTGAATGTAATTAGCAAATATGTATTTTTTAATCTTTGTAGCATTTTGAAAATTCTGTTGGATATTTGTTTTTATAAAATACATGTGTGCGCTTGCGGTCAATTCCTCTGCGTCAGCGAACTATCCAACCTTTTCTTCATTATTTCTCCAAGCCCTGATTAGTTCACAGATATGGGCCCATTCTGCAAAAATTATAAAAAATGGACCTAAATGAATATTAATATTTACACATAACTTTTATTTGCCGATACCATGCCGCTGATATGAGTTATATCTGGGATACGATATATATATATATATATATATATATATATATATAATCACGAGGCCGCATCCGAAATGCTCCTCGTAAGCCGCGGTGCGTGCATGTAAAGACTGCGTGACCTCGACGCGCTGACCGGCCGCGTGTGAAGAGCAGTGAAAGGGGGGGAGTGAAGATTCGGCGCCGACAGACGCGAAGGGCAGTTAGAATTGAGTTTCGTTTTGGTGTAGTTAGAGACAACAGCCAAGCGCGCGCGAGCCGCGTGAAAAACAAAGAGACGAGGTTTTTGCGCACGCGCTAGGAGAAATTGACATCGCAACAGATTCCGCACCGCGAGTAGCGACGTGTCCCGAGTCATCGAGGAAGAGGAGCACGCGAAACCACCAACGGGCTCGTGCAGGAGGCCCTGCTACTCGCGCCGATGCGCAGTGTCTGCCGCGTTAGTGCCCGGTTTCGTTCTGAATCCATGCAGACGGTGTATGCGAAACGCTGCCGTTTGTCGCCCGCGAGTGTTCGTGCGTGCCGCCCGGCGTCAACGCCGGTATTCCTGGGGGGACGCCCCATCAGGAATACGCCCAGGTTAGTTCATGCGAGTGCGCCCTTGCGGGGCGCCCCGCCAGCGGGCGGATGAGCGTGCGTGAGAGAGAGAGAGAGAGAGAGAGAGAGAGAGAGAGAGAGAGAGAGAGAGTGTGTGCATGCGTATTACGGCTTGCGCTTTTCGCGGACGCTATAGCAGGCGCGCGAGCCTTGCGTCTTTCCGTATTGTAAACCGGGAGATTGCCGTGCGTGTAAATGAAATTTATATTCGAATAAAAATAGGCTTTTATAATAAAACTATATTCGAGCAACAAGTTCGCGTTCATTCCTTCGTTTTCTTTCCTTTCTCACTGTCAGTTACTATTTCCCCTGCATAATTTCCCGCACCGCGCTAACATCGCGCGCAGGATCCACCCGTCTCCACAGGCACGGCGAAGAGTTTCCGCCGTGCGATCTGAGTCAGCTGCGGACGTAGTGCTCGTTGCCGGAGCACCGCGCACGAAACAGACGATTCTTGTCTTTGTAACGGGCCGGCGCGTCGTAGCGCGCCGAGACTCCACCGCCGATGGGTGTTTATACCCCGGACGGCAAGAGACTGGAACGACGTGGGTTGCGCGTGGACCGTACGGGAGCGGTTCCGCGTTGTTATTCGATCAGGAGTTCGAAGAATCGAATCCAAACCGTCACAATATATATATATATATATATATATATATATATATATATGTGTGTGTGTGTGTGTATTTCGTATATTCTCATATTTTAAATTAAATTTCTCGTCGTTCGAGCCTAAGGACATATCGAGCCAAGTTTTTATTCCTTCTACTGAACTGAAGCGTATTTCCGTAAGAGCGTTCTGCATTAATTGAAACATATGCTAGTCAGTTGGTGCCAAGTCTGAACTGTAAGGTCGGTGAAGCAGAATAGCGTCTATGCGACGCTATTTTTCCAAAAAAGTAAATTTTTTGGCACCAATTAAGATTTCATTCTTTTCAAGCACAAATTGTCTTTCAAAATGGTGTTGATCGACCCATTTGCAATTCCAACAATATCAGCAAGCGCTTTAGTAGTCAATCGATGATTTCACAACCAATTTTTGATTTTGTCGACGTGTAACAGTAGATGAAAATTTTGAACAATTTTGAACAATTGACTTTTTGACAATTGAGCTCTTGACATTGACTTTTCACCAAAGGCTTTCTGCGATATTCTGAATGTTTCGGCGACTGAGATTTCATTTCACGCATAAAATTTAATGTTACTTCTTTGTTTAAGAATTTCAGACATTATAAAAACCGAAGGGACAACTTTTGTTTGTTCAAAAAAGACAAGCATAACTATATGACAAATAAAGAAAATTGCGCGAAATTTGGCACAGGTAACTATGACAGCACTACTAACTTAAAAATAAAAATATTGGTCTGAATTTATAACCCGGGAAGTTTGAATTGAAAAGTCTTACTCATATTTATACGCAGAAGTATGCCGATGCAAACCCCCCAATAGCCTTGCACGTGCGTTTGCGCCGAAATCACAAACCCAAACAAACGTCCCCTTTTCACAGCGTCGATTCTGCACCAACTGACGCTTCTCTGCACTTCACTGTGCCACGGGAGTTATATGAATCATACGAATACACCAACGCATTCGATAATCTATCACCATCCTCCACTTCTTTTTTCCACTGCATCTTGTTTTTTGGGAGCAATCCAAACCGACGAAGCGTACGGTGAATTACTTGGCCGTATTATTTCGTCGTTTAATAACTTTCTTATTTCCTCCTGTATAGCTTCCTTCAAATGATACGAATACCGAAAAGCTTGACATATATTGAGTGATCGTCTCTCGTTCTGATAGTGTGAGTCACTGCTGTGGTTGCGGATAGCTTATCGTTTTCGCTGTAGAAGCAATCTTTATACCTGTAGTGTAGTCTGATAATTTTTTCCTTTTGTTCATTATTCATATGATCAGTCCTTATTTGCATTTTTATTTCTTCATGATGATTTAGGGTCGTCTTTTTATATTTTTCTGGTAAGTTATGTAAATAATTTATTTCAAACTTTACTGTACTGAATATCTGAGTTTTATAATTTATATTTGCTTGTAATTTTCGCAAATCATTATGTCTCATTAAGCAGTCATACGTAGAGTGCCATGATGTTAATAAAAAGGTGATTGGTGTATTATCTCCGAATTCACGTAAAATTGGGAATGTAAGTGCATCTGTACCTTGTATTACCTTATGCATTGATTTAACTTCAAAATTATGCGGAAAGATATATTTGGAAAATAATTTATAGGCTATTTTTGGGTTAATAATTGAAGACGAGGCTCCAGAATCTATAAGAATTTTTTGTTATTATGTGGGGTAATTGGGGGAAATTTCCAATATTATTCAAATTTACTACCTCCTGTTCAGAGATTTGTCCCCTTCTTGAAAATTTTCACAGGTTAAATTTTGCTCTTCGAGACAAACTGTTTCATCCTGCATTTGCTCTTCGTTTGGGAGTTCTTCCGTATAAATTTCCTCCTCTGGTATGTCTTCTTGGTTATGTAATAATTGGTTATGTAATCGGTGCTTTTGAAAAAGTTACTGCCTCTTGATCGTATATTATTCGATGTCGCTGAATTGATATTTCGACCAAAATTATGATTTGGCCGGCTCGTATTTCGGGTACTTATCGACATTGGAGTCGGTTGATAATTTTGTTGTCTAGTATTATTAAAATTTTGTTTAAAATTATATCCAAAGGTGTTTCCAATGTTTGTGGGTCTAAAATTAGGTTGCACTTGTGGGGCTGAGAAGGCATTTCTATTTTCGGGCGTATTAAATGGGTTAAAAGTTTTTGCATTTGTAGGTGCACGAAGTGAGTTAATATTTCTCGAATTTAGAGATGTATTAAATAGATTTGTATTCCTAGAATTATTAAAGTTACTAGGTTTAGGTTTATTTTCTCTGATTCTCTGAAAATTGAGAAATTCAGCTTGTTGTTTATGATTATCAAACTTCCTACATTTGATTAAATAAGCTTCGATATCGTCTAGATCGAAGTGTGTTAAGTGTGAGTGATATGGCTCATTTATGCCATTAATAAAAGTATTTCGCGCAATATTTTCATAAAATTCAAATTTCATTTGTCTTAAATTAGCATCTTGAACATTCAATTGAATATGTTCTTTTAATTTATTTACACGTAGTTTTATTTCGTCAGCGTATTTCTCAAAATGTTGATTAGATAATTGATAACACGTCGTCAGTTTCTTAAATAATAAATCCTGCGAACTAGCATCACTATATCTATTTATTAAAATTCTTTTGCATTCGTCCCATATTGCGGGATTATTTGCAACAATCAAATCAAAAGCGTCACCATATATTCTCGATTTAATCAGCGCCAACAAAGATACATTTATCGTGTCATCGTTCGTGGCTAAAGAATCTATAAATTTATCTCAAGTTTGCAAAAAATGCGAAAGAAGTTTTGTTCCTCCTTCATATTTGGGGATCACGTCGCGCCATATACTGAATCTAAGTTTAAATTGTTCCGTCATTTTATTGAAGACGTTCGTTTTTCTTTTCTTTCACCAATCGCATATATATATATATATATATATATATATATATTTGGACAGATGAGATTAAGGAATTTCAAAGAATCACTGTTTATTCTTTGAAGATTCCAGATGACTTTCTACCTGTAGGTAGGACTTGAGTTGCACGTGGTAAGTTTTCAAAAAGTCATCTGCGACAATGGGGTTGAAACAACAACTGCCTCCTTGTCGTTGATTTCCTTCACGAAGTTTGAAGGTGAATCCTAATTCAACAGCTTCGTAGTATCCTGTCCGCAGCGCCAGTTAAATAACTATATTTTGAGAACCCGTATTCATAGTCCGAAGTTTACGAATGAATACGCGAGAAACACAAAATATTGATAAAGGAAAGTAAAGCAATGCGTATGCCGTTCGGTTTAAAAAACGCCCCTGCAACTTTTCAAAGAATGATGGATAAAGTTTTAAGAAAATATTTATACAAATTTTGTTTCGTTCATATGGACGACATTGTCGTATTTTCTAAATCTCTCCAAGAATATCTACAACATTTAAAACTGATTTTCGACAAATTAAAAAGTTACGAACTAAAAATTCAACCAGAGAAAAGCGAATTCTTAAGGAAAGAAGTCCCATTTTTAGGTCATATCATAACATGGGAAGGAATTAAACCGAACCCTGAAAAAATTAAATTTATTATCAAATACCCTATCCCAAAAACGCAAAACGAAGTAAAATCATTCTTAGGACTTACCGGTTATTACCGAAAATTTATCAACAATTCTGCAAAAATTTCGAAGCCACTCACCAGAGTTCTTAAAAAGGATGAGATTAATTGTGAAGATGAAGAATTAATTGTGAAAATCAAGAGTATGTAGAATCATTTAACAAACTACAAGAATTAATTACAAACACTTCCGTATTGGCATATCCGGATTTTCCGAAACAATTTGTGATTACCTCAGATGCATCGAACGTAGGCATCGGAGCCGAGCTGTCGCAAGAGAATCACCTTATTTCATGTTACTCTAAAACACTGAATTCAGCGGAGCAAAATTATTCTACGATTGAAAAAGAATTACTCGCAATCGTAGAAGCGTGTAGACACTTTAGACCATATGTTTATGGAAAAAAAATTTATTATTGAAACAGATCATAAACCATTCACCTGGCTCTGTTCCCTAAAAACACCAAATGCGAGATTAATTCGATGGAAAATAAAATTGGAGGAATACGATTTCGAAATAAAATACAAAAAAAGCCAAGGAGAATAATGTAGTTGGCGCATTAAGCAGAATTCAACTAAACACGCAAGAGGACAATGAGGATTCATTTTCAATGATACCAGAAGCACCTGATATTGCACTTCGCTCGATCGATGAGCTCGATGACGAAGCTGTAACAGTGCATACTGCGGACGAAGATCCGTTCTTTTCACTTCCGATAAGCGAGAGAAATATTCACGCTTTCAATTACAGTATAATATTGAAGCATGGTAAAGACTATGACATAAAAGAAATGAAAGATAAACTTAAAGTACAATTTATAGTAAAAATCAATCAAAAGGACGCAGAAGGTCAATTACTAAAATTTCTAAACGAAAACGTTAAACCCGACAAACAATACGGAATTTATTTCGAACATGAGGAATTAGAAATCGTTATTTATAGGATATTAAAAGAACATTTTAATAAAAGGCTGAAATTTGTGAAAACAAGCATTTATACATCTTCGATAAGTCAAAATAATTTTATGAAGGAACTCAAAGAATACCATGACAAAAATCACAATGGAATGCAAGAAACAACAACGCATTTTAAGAAGAAATTTTATATACTAAATATGGAGAGAATTATTCAGAATTATATTAATCAATGCGAAGTATGTTTAGAACACAAATATGAGAGAAGACCCTATAAGACTGAAAATTACCGCTCCATTATTGCTAACAGACCACTTCAACATATGCATATAGATATTTTTCACGTGAATGCAGAAAAATTTCTGACTATAATTGATATCTTTTCGAAATACGCTCAAGCTTATCTTTTATCCGACGGAAATGCTATTACAGTATTAAATAAATTAAGACATTTCGCATCTTACCATGGGTTTCCCGACAAAATTACTACGGACAATGGAAGTGTGTTTAACTCGGCAGTATTTAAAGAATTTTGCAAAATTCATAAGATTGAATACCACCAAACAACCGTCAACAGACGCACATCTAATGGCCCAATCGAAAGGCTACATTTTACTCCGAGAGAGAAATTAGGCATTTTGGTGAATCAAAATCCCAACGAAATTATTAAAAATCATATGACATCGGCTATACTTATATATAATCAAAGCATTCACTCTTGCACAAAATCCGCACCGTTTGCACTTCTATATGGACCGTATGATGAATTACATAAACATATTATTGAACCGGAAGCAGACGTAATTGAAAAATACAATGAAATTCGAAAAAACGAAATTTTACCTTTTTATGACAAGCTATATAATAAACAGAAAAGATAACAAAAGTTACCTGATGAATCAAATCAGGCGCTTGAAAGTAAGGAAATTTATATTAAAACACATCAACAGCAACGCGATAAAACTGCGCCTCGCTATCAAAAATTGCTTGTAGAACAACAAAAAGGCCCTTCACTAGAATATTATATATACGGACAACCACGCCGCAATGACCTGCGGAGTGCTAAAAGATTAAGAAAACCTTCCTTTCTTTTACAGAAGGATGAAGACGACACTCTTGATAATAATCGCCACGACTCTTGTAACAAGTGATGAAATCGACACCGATAAAACATACTATGCTTACCAGCAAGGAACAGGAAGAATTATTGCAAATTATCATTATTTACATTTTCGGATAAATTTAACAACGTTAACGCAAACCTATGAAGAAATTTTAACTAGTTATTCAATATTATCTTCTCGATCAGAACTTCAGGAATCCAACTTGTTAAAACAAGCCTCGATATTGTGTAAAGAAATACAACAGGATATACAACAAATAACACCACAAAGCGAAAGAATGAAGAGAGGTCTCTTTGATGGGTTAGGTACAGCAGTCAAATATATTTTCGGAAACCCAGACGCTACAGACCTGGAGAGAATAAATAACTATTTAAATTTACTTGATCATCAACAACAGGAAGATATCATTACATTAAATAAATCAATATGCGTAGTGAACAAGATAAGCAAAGAGATCAATAGCAATACTGATGTTATTAATAGAAATTTATTAAACGTGACAAGGACGCTGAAAAATGAAAATACAAAAATTAATAATTTCGAAACCATCGTTACCCTCATAATACAGGAACAACATTTTCTTCGATTGTTAAGTAAAATTAAAAGATCATTCATTTTTTCGGAAAAATTATTCGATTTAGAAATATTACAATATAAACAAATATTATATATTCAGAAACATCTGTCTAAAGATTACTCTCAAAAAGAGCTTATGTTAGATTACCAGAATTTATTAGACTTTCGTTTTGCTCGGGGAACAATCGCATTTACCCATGACTCATTTACACACTCAAAATTCCAATCCTCAATCCTATCGAATTCTCGCTTATTCAAAGGCTCGCAATCATCAATAATATTAATCAAACAGAAATAATTAACGTGCCTTGGATTTTAGTTGGACAGCTTTTCAAGTTATTTTCTCAAAAATGTCATGAAATGTATAAAAGAACATATGTATGTTACCAAGTTAATACAGAGAACGCCAAGCCGATTGTAATTCCAATAATTTCGCCTTTAATATTTACATATGAACTATCAGATGGTATATTTGTCTCTAGCAATTTGCCAATCAAAATCAGAGTTGATGACACCGAAACCGCGATCAAAGGAACACATAAGATACGAGGAAGAGATATCTAAATCCAAGATATAGCCTTATGAAATATTTGGAGAAATTCAACAGTCAAATTTAATTTTACCAGTAATAATTAAAGATCATGAATTAAGTTTTGAACCATTAAAGGAGTTAAATTTGCCGACAATAATTGCGCCTGTACATAAACCATTTGGAAGAGAGTTTCATATGTCGGTACCGACGATTACGCTTGTTTCGCTCGCCTTATTGATGCTTATGATATACTTGGCATATAAACACACAACAAATAGAAGAAAGCAGCATTCTCCGCCTATCAACGACGAGGACGTCTTTGAACTTCGGCAGGGAGGAGTTATATGAATCACACGAATGCACCAACGCATCGATCTGTCTGGCATCTTATTAGCTCCTATGGTTCTCTGTAGGCTATCTTTTATCTGGACCTGCAATAGACTAAACATCCCGTACGGATCATCAGTGAAGAAGAAAAGACAAAAACACTGAAGGATATAAATGAATTAATAATCAGCGATGTGACACTCTCTGTCGGGATCTGAAGCTGTAAAGAAGTGTAACTAAAAAGTATTTCAATTAACTCCTCTTGATCAATTGCTTTACTTTCCTTTATCAATATTTTGTGTTTCTCGCGTATTCGTTCGTAAACTTCGGACTATAAATACGGGTTCTCAAAATATAGTTATTTAACTCGGGCGTAGAAGGGTTAAAAGGAAGGATGTTCGTAGTAGAAAGTAGTAGAGATCCGGCCTCTCCTGGGTTTCGGATAGTCTTGTAAGGTTAGTGCTTCGAATAAACAGAGTTTTACTATGAATCGACAGCTTGTTATTGAACCTCCAATGAAACCTTTCTCAAAGAGAGTAGTGCGCACCCGCACAGCGGGTCACAAACTGCAAAAGATAGAGAGTGAGAGAGAGAGCGAGAAGCACATCTCCGCCGCGCGCCAGAGGATAAAAGACATTTATCGTTTTTTATCTTGATAGATACTTGGTGGAATCACTAGGTAGTGTCGGATTCAACGACAACGGGGCTGTTGCCTACCAAATAAATTTATGCCACCGTGTAGGGGAGCCAAATCCTCTGCATTGTAACTCCTACTATTGCTGTTCAGTGTATTGTGCGTGTTAGTGAATGAGTGTGAGGACTAGGTGTGGTAAGTTGTGTTCGTGTGTGAGTATGTGGCACGGTGAGGAGGGTGGATTCATTGTCTCTGAGGTGCGTACAGGACAAAGTTAAGGAGAAGGCTGGGTTATCGTTAGGTGTTAACTAGATAGTATAGAGGAACGCCATAGCAAGGTATGGGATAGTAGAGGGTGAGGGAAGAGGAGTGAGCGGAGGTTGAGGGCGACTTTGGAGATGGTGACGGCAAGTGTTGAAAAATTAAGTTCATTCTGAAGCTGGGAGTTTCTGAGGAACCATGGGATTTGGAGAGCTGCTCGGAGCTATCTCATGAGCGTGCCCTGTAAGGATTTGAGGCGACCAGGGAGGTGGACCACCAAACCGGGATAGCACAATTTACTATAGAGCAGAGAATTGCCTTGAAAGCTCGTAGCTTTATTGGGTGGAAGATCTTCTTATAGTAGAAAAATGGCTGGAAGGTGACGAAGGCTCCAAGAATTTTGCTTCTGGTGGCGCGGATATGTGAAGACTAAGACAGTTTATGGCAGATGGTTACGCCAAGATTTTGGCGGAACGACTCCATGGGAGTCTTGATGATTTGAGAGTCAGTCGGGGAAGTGCATCGTCGCTTGGAAAAGTAGATGGCGGACGATTTAGATTTGTTAATCTCGAGCCTCCATTGGCGGTAATAGGAGATAAGCTTGGGGAGGAAGCTATTTATTGTGGAGGACACGGCCCGAATTGGTCTGTTGTCGTCGATGAAAGCCAAATTGTCTGCATAGAGAGCGGTAATGATGGGACCGCGTGTAGGAATGTCCACTCAGTCCATGTTAAAGAGGAGAATGGCAAGTTTTGACCCTTGCGGTACCTCTGTCGTCAGGGATCTGGAAGAGGAGAGAACATTACTAAAGCGCACCATAAGAGCTGGTCTCTGAGGAAGGAGTTTATTATGGTTACTAAGTAGTGGGAAAATTGGAGTGCTGAGAGTTTGATTAGGAGGCTTTCGTTGGTCGCTTGCTGTCTAATTTTGAATAGAGGTGTACTCGGGGCTACTCATTGTGGCGTTGGTACTACTCGACGCTTCTATAATTTGGGAAGTCGCGGCAGGCGTTAAGGATGCATAGCAGCGTTGTACGCCGGTTTTAGCGGGCGGGTTACGGGGTCCTTCCTGGGTGCGTTTTGTTGGGTGTTTTGGGGGTACCCGCGGTAGACTGCTCTGTGCTTGCCGTTACAATTGGCGCAGGTAGGGCTCGCAGCCTGCTTGGCTTTCTGAGGGAATACGGGCATGGCAGTAACTTGCTGTGTGTTCGAACTGCTAGCATATACTGCAATGAAACACTATAGTGCTTTTTTGCTTCGATTCAATGCTCACATTCAGACCGCCAAGGGATTTAAGACTGATTATTTCTCTGGCAGCGGGGGAGTTTTTGTCGAGATGTACGCTGATGAGCAGCCAAACTTTACCTTTGGAGCCCATGCGGTGGATACGGCGGACGGTCGGGTTGGCCGATTGGAGCTCCTGAAGGACTTCGTCTTTTGTTAAGGCCTCGTTGACGCCCCTAATGATGGCGATCAGCTCCCAGTCTTCATGGCGTTGAAATGTGGAGTATTCCACATTGTGGTTAGTGAGCTACTTGGTCTGGGTCCTGAATCCCTGGTCCGTGGCTACGTAGATGCGGACGGGATCGCTAGTGTTCACAGCTCCCATAACGGAGATGTTTTGGGAAGAGATGGCTTTCTGGATTTGTGGCCACATCAATTTGCTGCGGATGATAATGGGAGGAGGGCTTCGATCGACTTCGATTTTGCCAACCGAGTCAGGAAGGGCGAGCTACATATTCTTTGGTCAGGATAATGAGGTCTAGCACGAGAAATTCGAGAGCGGCGAAAAGGATCGAGTTGAGGACTCATTTTCTCTGAGCTGTTTCCTGCGACTGGTAATCAGTGTGAATCCTTCGTCGAGTAACCCTTCCTTGCGTCGGGTGCATTGCGTCGATTGAATCTGCCGAAAACAATTAAGCCTAAAAAAGAACATTTGGTGGGAGGTGGGTGGGTGGATGGAAAGTGGGTGAGTAAAAGGTGGGTATCTAGATAGTGGTAGTAGATTAAGTTAGATCGGTTGAGTGTTTTGGGATTGGTAGTATACATGTATTCTATCGGTGTAGAAGTGGGTTGAACGGCCGTACGCTGCGAGGGCAGTGCGTCGGTTACTGCAAGAGCACAAGCTCGCGCGAGGTGTAAGGCGCTCGCACAAAATGTTGTCTACCCGCTGGTGAGAACCGGACAGACAACTCCTTTAACCATCTCATTCTGACGAAATTTGGAATCCTTACTAAAAGTGTGCTTATTGAATCATATACTGGAATTTTCTAATCATTCTATTATTGTTATAATATTGATTACAAATTTACTTACAAATGTAAATTTTGTATAGTGGGCGAATAGGAGCGACTCAGTGAGCGCATAGTGAGCGAATCACGCGGAGGCTGGACCGCGGCACTTCCCGGGCAATTTCTTTGCGTTACAAGCTGATGTGACACTGTTGACCGTCGGTTTCGGATGCGTTTCCACGGTTGTGAGCAGTTGCCCCAGATACCGCCCGCAGGAGGCTTCCGTCAATAACCCAACTTTTACTTAGTATTAAAAAGAGTATATAGTTTACTTTTACTTAGTATTAAGAAGAGCCACCGTGCCGCTCGCTCTTCTCGTTCCCTAACGTCTTCTATAAAGCCCCGACAATTGACCCTGTCCTCTTCCTTCGAATACGAGAGCATCGTCGTACGCACTTCGCCTGCTTCCCTATTTTTGTTCGGTAGTCGCTCCGTTGCGTAGCTTTGTACATCGAAAAGGTAACATACCCATCATTAAAATATATATTTTCATAGCAGCTTTTAAATGCCATTTTCATTTACTCCCGTACATTTTTTTTCATATTGCATTATAAATCCATATTCTAGAATCTTATTGTCATTCGAATAATTTTTATCATTTTTGGAAGCTACTATTTGACATAGTTTCATACGAGCATATACGATTTTTATATCAGGTATGTGAATAAGTCTTTCCCGTTTTTTTTCAAATTTTGAGCCTTTATTGTGAAAAAATGGTTACAAATGAATTATTGAAAGTATTGGCCATCGCTAGCTACAACTTTTTCCCATCTTTCTGGCAACATACGAATCCCGTTGCGAAAAAATTCAACCGGTTTGGCCTCTATCCAGTCATCCACCCATTTTTTGGCTTCCTCGTAGGAATGGAAGTGCTGGTCAGCCAGGCCATGCGTCATCGATCTGAAGAGATGGTAATCAGACGGAGCAACGTCTGGACTATACGGCGGGTGGGGTAGGACTTCCCATTGGAGCGTTTCTAAGTATGTTTTCACCGGCGGTGCAACATGTGGGCGAGCATTGTCATGTTGCAAAATAACTTTGTCGTGCCTGTCGGAGTATTGTGGCCGTTTTTCTCGCAGTGCGCGGCTCAAACGCATCAATTGTCGTCGATAGACCTCGCCTGTGATCCTTTCATTCGGTTTCAGAAGCTCATAGTAAACCACACCTAGCTGGTCCCACCATATACAGAGCATGAGCTTGGCGCCATGAATATTTGGCTTGGCCGTCGATGATGATGCATGGCCGGGTAGTCCCCATGATTTTCTTCGCTTCGGATTATCGTAACGTATCCACTTTTCATCGCCAGTCACGATACGATGCAGAAAACCCTTTCTTTTATGTCGCTGAAGCAGCTGTTCGCAAGTGAAAAAACGCCGTTCGACGTCTCTCAGCTTCAGTTCGTACGGCACCCAATTTCCTTGCTTTTGGATCATTCCCATGGCTTTCAAACGCTTGGAAATGGTTGTTCGGTCAACTCCCAATGCTTCAGCAAGTTCTTCTTGCGTTTGACAAGAATCTTCATCAAGCAAAGTCGCCAATTCTCGATCTTCAAAGATTTGCGGCCGCCCGGAACGCTCCTTGTCTTCCACGTCGAAATCACCGCTTTTGAAACGTCGAAACCATCCGCGAACACTTGAATCATCGACACGACCTTCTCAATAAGCCTCCTGAAGCAATCGATGCGTCTCGGCAGCAGATTTCTTCAAATTGAACCAATAAAGTGAAACTTCCCGCAAATGACGTCGACTCGGCTCAAATTTCGACATTTTCACGATATCAAAAATTTATGATGCGAAAAAATTTTAACTAATGTGTTAGTATGGAATTGTTGACATATGAATAAGCTTTGATTATGACATATGTAACCATTGAATACTCGCACAGTATTGGTGGCGCCATCTCTTACAAAAAACGGGAAAGACTTATTCACACTCCTAATAGTATATTATTTTTTAAAATTGAATATCTATATGAGAATCAGGTTAGAAAAATCAACGTTGTTCAGCGTTTAACAGACTATACATAAAATTATATATTGTATTGATTTCCTAAGAAGTATTATGTGTTTGGTTCTATACACTAGACCTCCGCCAACAGAGTAGCTTGCGCCACATTCCATAAGTGTGACGTTCGCAGTTTCAGTGCGATACTGACTGTAGTTTTCTGTTTCGCAGAGGACATACGTTCGTCCACGAGTGTATCAGTACAACTACGTTGCGTACATAATTATATTTTGTTAAATAATAAATTTCCTTGTTTTTTATTTACATACAAAAATAGTGGAATAAATTTATTTCAAACTCCTATCGTAATCGTAAAGATATTTCAGTTTATTTGCTCCTTTTCTATGGATGTTATAATTAAGCATTCGGAAACTCAATAAACGTTATAGAGAAAATTTTGCAAATATAGAATCTCAGGATAAAAATCATAATTTCATTCTAGAATAGAAAATTATATTATTATATACGAAGCATTTTCTATATAATTTAAAAATCATGGTATAATGAAACAGTTTTTAGTTTATAAAAATGTTTTGATCAAAAATTGTAGAGTTGAGTAAAATAAATTTTTTGTAAAAATAAATCCTTTCTTATTTCCTAGTGGGATTTGATCCTGGTTTCGTGGCGCTCCATGAAAGACCAGCGGTCTCACTCCTAACCCCGAACGAAGTCGTTATCCTGACTGCACGGGCTCTGGCGAGTTTTAGTGCTTACGAAAGGAACCTGGTGGCGGGTTGAGCGACCCGGGGCCGAAACAGGTTGAGCCGGAGCCACAATGTAACAAGCGCCGGACAACTATCATATACCTCGTTATAGACCGGCAGGCTTTGTTTTACCCAAATTCTCTCCATCCCTAATAAACAGATAGATAGTATCCGAGAATATTATAAGTGCGCTGATTAAACTAAGTAATTGTGAATAAGTAAAAGTGTGTGTTTTAGTATAAAAATATATAACATCTGTTATTTATATTAATTTAAGCATACATTTCGTGTTATTTTGTAACTAAAAACTGACTCGATTATCTTCCGGATTTCACCGGAAAACTCCCTTTCCTTTCAAACTGATCCCGAGGGAAAAAGGGAAACGTTACAAATAAAATGTAAAATTATAAAGTCGTACCTCGCTTTACGCTGTATTATTTGAGCGGTGAGGTAGATCCCTGCGGTATAATTTATATAATAATAATGCGTGTTGGCATGCATCATAGTGATAAGAAATAATTGGATAATCAAATTTTTATACTTTTTCAAACAATTTCAGTTACAAGACTGAAAATGGGATCTCAATATCGGAGCAAGGAAAACCTATGAACAGGGGCCACCAACAGATAGAAATGGTTCAGGGAGAATATAGTTATATTGCTCCAAATGGCGCACCAATCTTCGTAAGTTATCTTGCAAATCAAAATGGCTTCCAAGCGAGAGGAGCCCATCTGCCGACGCCTCCACCCATACCTTTAGCTATACAGCGAGCTCTAGCGTATAACGCTGCTCATCCCGAGGAAGATCTTGATGCTTAAAGCAGATTCTATCTCAAATCAATATTTTGATATATTATTTACAGATCCAAGAAATAAGCTAATGAAAATGATGTTTATGTTTAAAAATTCAAATATTAATTTTTCCCGACGATTGTCATGAAATAAAAATAGTACTTTTAAGTATACGTTTTTAATTTCAATTCACTGAACTTTATGAAAAATGTAATTAACCTCACTTATACAATAAATCCTTGTCTTATATTTTAATGTTGTAAGAAACGCTAATATTTTCATTTTCATTCGCGAACGTTGTGCTTGTGCTAATATCTATAAGATTTTTTTGTTCATTTTTATATTATTCAGAAAGTCTTCTGGATTCCGAATTATAAATCGAACCAGTTTTTGAGAAATCTGCTCGACAGTTTCCTTAGCACCTCACTGGGCTTAATTAGTCTTAAGGTATTAGCTGCGTTTTTCTTAGTCTAGAGATCCAAGAAACTTTAATTATTCCTTTTGCTAATCGCTAGAGTTTGTAATATTAATTTATGCAAGCTAACCGCACAACCATAAAACCTTAATAGAATTACAAAAAAATTTAAATTGATATAAATATGTAAATATGATAAAACAAACTTAGTAATAATAAGTTGAAAAAATATGAAATATTGGGTGTATAAATAAGTCCCGGTTTTTTTTTTTTTTAATGTGAGGTTTTATTATAAAAACATGGTTAAGGATCCTTTATTCAATGTATCGACTATCGGAAGTTCTAGTTTTTTCCCATCTTTTTGGTAATTTATGAATTTCTGACAAAAAAATGTTCTCGTCTTTCGAATCAAAGAACGCAACGAGCAAATTTTTGATTTCGTCTACTGAATTGAAGCGTATTCCCTTAAGAGCGTTTTGCATTGCTCGAAACAAGTAGTAGTCAGATGATGCCAAGTTTGAAGTCTAAGCAGGGAGGCAAAATTTCCCATCGACTACTCTCTAAATAGTTTTTGACCGAAGCTGCAACATGTGGCCGAGTATTAGCGTGACGAAACATGATAGACTCATACTTGTTCTCATATTCTGGCCGTTTTTTTTCTAATGCTCGCTTGAAATGGATAAGTTGGATTAACAATTCGACACAATGGTCCTTGATGGTTTGACAACTCGGAAGCAGTTCGTAGTATATGATAACCTTGTGATCCCACCATATGCAGAGCATGACCTTATTTACATGAATATTTCGTTTCGGCGTCGATTGGGCGGGCTCGCCAGGCTTTGTATACAATTTTCTATGTGTAGGATTATTTATAAGAAATTGATTTTTCTATCCAGAACTATCTATTCCAAATTTATTTTGGTAATGGCTGTATATAATAATGTTTTCATAAGAAAACCTCAAATTTTGGAAAAAATAATGCTGGAAATTTACTCTTGCACCCAATAGAAAACAGTTTACAAATGCCGAATTAAATCACCCGTGAATAGTGACAATAGTTCGTTCTCAGTAGAATTCGTAGATGGTGTAATTAGTTGAAAGTTGAAATTACTACAAAATTGATTATAAAATGCTACCAAATGCGACAGTGTATTTCACAATTACATGCTTTCGTCAAAACTAATTTGGTAAGCAATTGATTTTTCATGTACAAGATGGTGTAATTTCACGAGCAATTCCCAGAAGGACGAAGAAAATACTTTTGAGTGGTGTCTTTGAGGTACTTCCCTATCATTCCGGCTATACTCTGGGCCTGGTCCACAATGCCTGCGGTAAGTTGTCGATAAATAGATATGGCAATGCTGGAATGCATTTTCCTATACTCCCCATGTGAATGTCATAAACTGTTATGAAACTACCAGTTTTCCGCCGTTAACGTAATCAGTGGAAATAAACGGTCAAGTACGGTATTTTGACTTGCTGGTGACTTACTGGGATATCGTTACGTTGAGTTTGTTTCAGTAAGCAGCTGATCGCGCCCATTTTCACAAAATCCGCTGCTGGTGGCGCCCATATATATGTATGTGTATAAGCTGGTATAAGCAAGTATTAGTGTAAAAGTTTGCATGCGTATTACACATTTGAATTTAAATAAGATTTTTTAAAGAAAGTTTCAAATCGAATTTTAATAGTTTTATTACAAAATATACACTTAATAATCAGTATTCTTTATTAATTATAAATTAGAATTATTATATTTATGAATTTTACAAATTTATATATAATTATTTAGTACTTATTATATATAATTATATATATTCGTAATATATATAAATATATATAATTAATGCATAAATATAAATAATTCTGTTAAATGTAAAAAGCAAAATATTTAAACCAAGTATGCATACAACACAAATAAGTCATTACATTTTGATCTTCATTTAATTTTATGAAATGAAATAATCTAATTAATAAATAAAACTGATTATTAAATATACATTTTTAAGGCCTACGATGGCTCGTAAAGTAGGGCGAAGGACTAGTAACTTGGTGATCCGAGTTTAAATTCTGGTCTCGGCCAATTGACACAAGCACCGCTGTAATAATTTACACGTCCTTTGTTTACAAACACATCGTAGACCTCCGTCGTTGATTAGCATCAGTATTTGGAAGCATAAATAGAGTGACGTTACATAACGTAAAAAAAGTATACATTTTTGGCTCCAGCTAGTCCCTTATAATAAATAGCTGTCTATTGACGTAGTAAATACTCTACTTCTCTTAAAAGTCGAGCTTAATTTTTCGAATTTGTGAGTAGAAATAATGCTGCTAATAGAATATAAAAATGTAATCAATCTTCAATGTGTTTATAAAAATATTTTTTACACGCTTCATAAAGATTTCCTTGTTTACAATTTTGTTATTTTTAAAGAACTCAAACATTTCCATTTGTCAATTAATATGTTTTCTTGTTAAAATAATCTAAAATAACTTCAAGTAAATAGGAATGGAGCTAGAAATTCATATAGGTGTAAATTTTATTTATCAAACAGATTAATTTGTGAAAATATATTACAAATTGGAATTCTAGAATATGTATTTATTTCTAATGATGAAATAAGAATTGCATAGAGAAATCCTGAGTTTTTAATGCCATCTATTAGTTTCTCTTTAGATATCATAAATTGGAAGCTTTTAAGAGTTTCCACGTAAATGTTCAAAAGATGCATCCAATCATGAATGGAACATTGCATGAAAATTGTACTTAAATCAAGACACACATGGCCATATCTAACTTTCTGCCAATCAAGGATTTTTACTTCCACAACTTCAACGCTACCCTGTTTTCTTTTAAACCATATGTTGTCTTGAGTTAATGATCCTTGGCAAATAGTACTCATATCCTTATAATTCACCTGTGTCACATAATCTTTACATTTCATGTAGGTATCATTCTCTAGAAGTTTACCTATGATGCATAATTCTTCTTCAGTATTCATTGTATCTTTGAGCATATTTAAAAATCTGAAAACATTGCATTATTTTAATATAATGGATTTTTTCTTTTAATAGTATTTGGCATTAATTAATAATATAATAAACATGATTTTCATTTATCCAGACACCCATCTTCACAAAATACTTATATCTTTGACTTACTAAAATTATAAAATTTTGAAATTAGACTCACTCATTATAAAAAGTCTTTTAAAATATAGCAATTTAAAAAAAAAAATTAACAAATATTTTATCAATAATAATTAGATGAATAACTTTTTAAAATGTTTAACTATCCGTAAAAATGCAAATCCGTAAAACCAGATTCATTTCTTTAACATACTTTACGGGTGGGTTGGAGTAAATTTTAACTTTTTGAAATTTACAGTTTTCGCTAAAGCCTGTAAAATAACTACAAAGTACTATTTGCGCGAACTTTTTGAAGTTTCAACATCTTTGAGCAGCTGTAGCTGCTTGAGCTTCTTTATCTATACAATGCTCCACTTTCTCTATTTACAGATACTCCAGCTGCTAGAGTCGCTCAAGAAGGATGAAATTATGAATCTGCATCATAAGTGAGTGCATGTTATGTGCATACTTATGTGCGCGCATGCGTAAATGAACAAGCTCGAGTTATAAAATCAGATTCATATTCGTATAATAGTGTTTGTTGTAAACATCAACGAAAACCACTTCTATGGAAACTTTTGTCTACGGGCAGGGATTTTATATTCAAACCTTCGACTGTCCCAATAGTTCGAACCATTCGAACATGATCGATCAGTTCGGGTCGATCGAACAACTTCTATGCAACGTTTTGTGTCCAAACAGAACTATTCAATATCTGTAATTCAACGAGTTTCACCGAGATTATCATTGACAAAGTTTTACTTGATATCTATAAGTGGACTTGAGCAACGTCCACTGTAATTTTCGAAGAGTACACCTTCGAACAGTAATAATTGAACTCCAGATACATTTCAGGTATACTCGGAAGTCTTCTATTGAGACTTTCATCTTTGGGTGGTAACATTCGATGTCGAGCTGTACTCGAATAACTTCCGCAGGGTCTTTTGTGTTTTGGCAGTACTATGCGATGTGCAGGAGTAATCGAACAACTTCTGTGGAGAATTTCGCGTTCGAACGGTACTACTGAATGTTTAGCTGTACTCGGACGATTTCTACGAAGAATTTCACGTTCGAAGGGTACCATTCGATCCCAAACGGTACTCAGACAAATGAATTTTTTCGCTGTATCTTTGTCTCGATTTATCTAAATTAATTATATGTAAATAACTTATTTGAATTTTTTTGTTTATGCATGTAGCATTGCACATTAATGATCAATAATTAAATGTTGTTAAGAAACAAAGTTATTAACTAATAAAGCTTCATTTATTGAGATCCTGTATAAACTGTAAAATTTTTTCATACAAAAATTAATTATTAACAAAGAAAACAGCATAATCTTTGTGGGAACAGGCATGGTAAGTTCATACCTGCTTTTTTTAATATTAATGAATTATTAGAAAAATAGGAGAAGAAGGTTCACCTAAAAACATCAATGATTCAAGATAATTAACTCTTTCTTATGAGTTCACGCGTGGACCAAATGATGTGAAAATAAATTCGGCTATTGGTAAATGATCTCATTACTTTATTAAGCTGTATTTCCGGCAAAACTATTTATTTATTATTATTTCTTATGTACGAATCGTAGATACGGTCCTATATAGAGCCATCTCTGTGGATCTTCCGGCGTAATATGCGTGTTGCGAGTCGAGTCATATGTAGTTGATTCTTCCTCAAAGTGTTGTCTCTGATGCATCTGTCAGCTATCCTTTCTATCGCCTTAAGGATGAAAGATGTCAAGCTAATGGATCGAAAATTCTTTGGGGATGTATAACCGCATTTGCCTGCTTTGGGTATGAATACCGCTTTTGTACTTAGCCATCTGCTGGGACATGACACAGAATGATAGTTGCCCTAGCCATTTTTATCATCGGACCAACAATGGTATCTTCAGCTCTTGGCAAAAGAACCGGATAAACTCCATCTGGTTCCGATACTTTAAATGGGTCAAACGACCTAATGACCCATCTGACTCTATCAGATGTAGCAATCTGTTTTGCTAGCGTCCGATTAGCATCGAGCATATCCAGACCAGACTTCCTCATGTACTATTATACTCTTCTTTTGTTCTACATCACAGAATTTAGGAAACTGTGCTTGGATGAGATATTTCAACGTTTCTTCATCCAATATTGCATACCTGCCGTCGGGACGTTCTTCCAGCTTCTCTATCCGTCTGTCCTTACTGCATATTTATATACGTTCCTAGACTATCTGTACGCGTTCCAAGCAGATTCTTCATTTATTCACCTTGCTGTTTTACGAAGAATCTTGGTTTTCTCTTTTAGATATTCTAGTTTCCTATTCCACCAACGGACTTGGACTTTGGGCTTTACTTATTTAGGGCTACAGTTTTCCTCTAAGGCGTGTCTGATCGCATCGCTAATATAATTCGCGGTGCTATCATGCATTCGCTTGTCCCTCATGTCATCAGTTATGTTCTTCAGTTTATTCTCAACGGACCTCTTGTATCTATACCAATCTGTGCTCTTATTGGTTTTTCCTCATTGGGTATTCCCAGATCCTATGGTGTGAGATCTTATTACACACTACGACTAGTGGATGATTGCTAATCATACAATGTTCCACTAGTCTCCGGACTTCCCTAGTGGGTTTGTCAATGATGTCATATGGGAGGTACGCGGATGCGGCGACTACTTGTCCGATCCCCTCTACGTCCACAGAGACCACAGCTAGGTCTCCAGTACAGAGACCGAACAGCGGCACAACAGTTACATCCTTTGTCAGGATACCTGCTTTAGGCCTTAGCGCCACTGGCTCTCTGATATACGTGACCCCAGACCCTAGTGACTTTATCGTACCCTTCACTATCCAAGATTCTTGGATTAGTGATATGCATATGTGCACCACCGCCAAACTCCTCTGCATAATATCAGAGGTGTTCTTGCAGTGGGGCAAGTTAATTTGGACGAATGAGATACCCGATGGAGCCATCAATGTCTCCATCATGACCACGTACTCAGCATGGCTCGCAGGCATCTGTTTCTCACGACGGTTCACTTTAAAAGTGATCCTACTCATGAGATACTAGGATCTGTGGTCAAGAGTCAAGGAGATGTTTATCGCCCGCACGGACCATTTCTTCCTCTCCGATCTGGGTTTTGAAGATCCTTCATGACAGTCTCTTGGTCTTTAAAGGACCCCAGCACCAGCCAGCCTCCCCCCTGAGCGGGGCGAAGGGCTAAACTTTGATCCTGTACTTTTGTTACGCCCGCATTGTACAGCGGCCAAGTTAATCCCCTCGGTACGATGGCTCTCACCTTGAGATTGGGGGTTGCATTTAGCACCCATTCCTCCCCCCTCGGATGAAATGGGGAGTTGTCCTTAGTCTCTGAGAAGTCCGCACGATTGTTCTTAACCCCGAGGCCAAATTCTAGCTGAGGGAGAGGTTTAAGCAGGTCCCCTTTGTGGGTCCAACTGGGGTGATTACTTTTGCAGCCCGAGAGGCGGTTTATCATTTACGGAAATTTAAAGGAACTTGCACATGCAAGCCTGACGGTGGATTGAGCGGTCAGGTACCGAGGTAAACTGAACCGGAGCAATGCTTCTGCAGGTCAAAAGGGGACGAAGAATATTTTGTAACTGGTGGAACGAAAAGAGCCTGACGGTGGGTTGAACGGTCAGGTGCGGAGGTAGGTTGAACCGGAGCACGAAGTAGCTCAGACCAGGGACGAAATGTTACAAAGCGTATGGGTGTCTACACTTTTATATCTCCCCATATAGAAAAATGTAGAACATTATACAAGCTACATGATCAAAAATCATTATTGAATTTGCTAATGCTTCATCTGGTGATATTACAGATTCATGTTCAATAAACGACAAATATGTAACGTCTTCAATCAGTTCTAAGACTTTTGAGAAATTGGTACTTTAGCTCATTTAGCGATTTTGAATAAACATAGACAATTTCGAATCGAAAACCATTTGAATACATGATTAAACCGAATAAGCTTGTTTTCTCAAAGTTAGCAAACAGTGCTAATATACTATCTTGTAGTGACTCGCCATGACGCATTCTCCTTTTTTTTCATTAACAAAATGAAATTTGGCAATCAGAAGTTTCACTTTCTGCTCACTGAAATACATGTTCACGAGACAAAAGTCAAGTTTGCCACTGAGTAAAGATAAAATATATATGCTTATTTGATATTTTTAATATCAGTTATGAAGTGACAGCTGAAGATGATTGTACACAAATCTCAGAAACACTCGAAGCAAGGTTATAAATTACTTAACGGAAAAATCAATAACTTACCTATCAAAATTCATCTTCCTGGATATAAATTCTTTGGTCCTAGAACTAAATTGAAGAAACGAATAAAATAAGGTGACCGAGAAATAAATATGATTGATCAGGCGTGTAAAAAGTATGGCATTTAGTACTCTAATAAAAACAGTAATCGTAAAATAGCTAATATGAAGCTTGCTGATAAAACTTGGCAACGCTTGAAATCTAACGATAACAGTATTGCTGAAAAAGCATATGCTCTTGCTGTTACAAATGTTATAAAACTAAAAGAAAATCATTACAAAGTGAAATTTTTCACAAAGTAATTCACTCAGCGTTAACAGATGCTTCTCAAACTCTTAAGAATGTTGTGTTCTACCACTTCCAACTAAAATTGGTAAAGCGCTTTCATTTCTAATACTACTGTTTGCAATTTAAGCACTACCGGTGCACTAGCAGGAAGTGCTGCTGCAATAGCTAAAGCAGTAATTGATGATAAAAATGCCCTGAAAAATATGAGGAAAGTACTCAACACAATGAAACAATGGAAGCTATTACTATAGGAAAAAGTCTTTATCTTAAAGCGTATAAAGTAGGATATTTAAATTAAGATATTTAAATCTGCATGATTATGGCCTAGTTAAAAAAAAACTTTGATTGAACTTTGTCAAATCGTGCATTGAGCATCATCGTATGCAGTTTGTAAATTCAATGTTTTCGTGGTATTTTTATAAGTAATACTCTGTCTGTCTGAATACCTCCTGAAGAGTATCACATAAGCTCTTTCAATGTTAAGGAAGTAAACTATAATTATTAAAGATATTTAATTTTGACTCTATGATTTCTGGACACCTTTATCTTCGTTTCTTAACCAGCAGTCCATAAAATTGGTTTTGTTTACCAAATCTAATTATTCATCTTTAGTAAATTATAAAAGACAATTTTACATTGAGTTTGATAGGTTATTTAGAGTTAAACATATTATTTTCTTCCTATCCCACTACGGGAGCATAAAAATTTTGTTTTGGGTTTAAGTGCACTTTGAACGTTCAACTCAATTCCAAATGTGGATGAAGAACTAATTACATTATCATGAAGAAACTATAACTATACCAACTGGAAATTACGAGTTTGATACCATTAATCAATTTTTAACACACGCTTTGAAAACTAAAGGAATCAATTTTTCATTGAAAGCTAACAATTAATACTGTTAAAAGTCAAATTGATTATAATGTTCCATTAGGTCTTAGACGTTACAATTAAATAGATTAGCTACTTAGCATTGCTCCTCGTATTGTCAAAGAAAATATTCTATACAACTCCGATTACCGTTAAGTAATATAATTACAAAAGTGTACGTTAACAACAAAAAGGTTTATACGATCCATGAATTTTTGACACGTGTTTCTCTTGGATATAAAATCATTGAAGTACCATCACATGTTATATATCTAACACTTAGTGTTAAGTGTATAGATTATTTGCGCATTGAAGTCGTAGAATAGGACGGAAATTTAGTTAATTTAAGAAGAGGACATTACTATTTTTTTTATATCAAATCTGTATAATGGGGATTGTTTATAATTTTGCTATGCATATCAGTGACTCATCATGGAAATCTAACATCAGTGGACGAAAGAAACTGAAATCATTAACCCGCCAAAATATTCAGTTCCTCAAAAGTCTATATCTAAAAGTCTGTGAAAAAATAACTTGTACAATTTCTCTTGCCTCCTGAAAAGTGGACGAGGTTCTAAAAATTCAATTAGATGTCGTCTTCAAGGAGTCCCTTGCTCATTATGAAGTTCATGCACACTAATCATATTTATCGCTAAACCTTGAAAACAACGTTGAAATTCGTATTTCTATTCAACATTTAGATCTGTGTCTCTTACCATCTCACAGTTTTATCCATAACTGAGGAAAAATGCAAAAGCCTAATGGAAATACATTAACCAGAGTCATTAACAATGATATTTGTCATGTGTTTGAAGCCATTCACTATGAAATTGATGGTGTAGAAATATACAAAAGTAAAAATATAGAGCTGAATAGTATCATAAAAAGTTCGATAAGTTCGACTTCGTTCAATAATAATGAGACTCTCCTGCTCTAGAATACAAGCTGGCTTGTTAATGACGAAAAAACAGCAACTCTGTTCATGTGATATATTATTATATTCCAGAAACAAAAAATTCAACTTCGAAATTTCATAGACAAAGATAATCCAATGTCAATGTATTATCGTACTTAGAAAATGTTTGAATATCATCTGCTAATAAGAATATTTGGACAGTCATAACTTCAAATCAACTTGAAAAATGTCGTTTTGTGATTCTTGGCTTGCAGACAAAGAAAAAAATGTAGAAACTTTAAATGCCAGTCGATTTGATCATTGTGAGATTAGTAACCTGAGGATTTTTCTGAACTCATGATATTATCCATATAGTAATCTAAATCTTGACATAATGAAGAATCAATTCGTACTTCTTTATGATATGTATGTTAATGTCCAAAAAAATATACTATGCAGAGGATCCTCTTCTTATTACATCACAGTTCTTATTACATTACACTACTTTTTATAGCATCACAATTTATTGAGAAAGAACTGTTCATATTGACTCTTCTCGGTAAAACGAATCTGTAAAGAACAGTTCTGTAAAGAACTGTTGATGTTCGTCTAGAATTTGTAGCTAGAAATAACTTTTCACGCAATACTACAGTATATTGCTTAGTCTTGTACGACTGCATATTTCAGTACCATTCCATCAGTGGCCATGCGAGAAAGATTATTTAAATAGTAGAATTTCTATGATTTCAATTTTGGAATACGCTGTAGACATGAACGGATTTAAACATATGAGACGGGATTATATTTTAAAGAAATTAGCATTCATCTCCTTCAGTTATGATGTCGAACCGGATGTTCGTCTATTCCAATACCCATTAATAAATATTTTTAGATTGAATTGATTAGACTGTAAGACCAATAAAAAAATATTTATTAATTTGTATATGGGCAGTCGACATAAATACAATTAAATTATTCCAATACCCCTTTTCTTGGAAAAAAACTCTCTAACGAGTATGTCCAGAAAACAAATGATGTAATTGAATTTTTCTCTTTGATCAATTAAGACGTGAATGACTATGACGACTTAAATTTCTTGTTCACAATATCTAACAATACTCTTTAAGTCTTTTTTTTTAATATGTAAGAGTATACATATACCATGTGATCAAAATTGATCAAAACGCTTAATCCAAATTTTCATACACCTGTTGTAAGCCTTACCTGTGATTGGCTTCAGTTCCTTTAGCGAATTCCTTTTTATGGCTTCAATGGATTCATGGTGCGTTCCCCGAAGCAGATTTTTGAATTTCGGAAAGAGGAAAAAGTCACAGGGAGCCAAATCTAGCCAATGCGGTGAACCACCCGTGATAAATGAAAAGAGTGATGAGCATTACCTTAATTTTCGACCGACTTTGACGTGGTATTTTCGGTTTCAGCTCATTTTTGGAGCGCCATTCGCTAGATTTTTGGGTAGTTCGATTTCATATACATAAACCTATGTCTCGTCACCAGCAATGATGCATTTGATGAATGTAGGGTTCTCAGCTATGTTTTGACGCATCTCTTTTACGATCTCTACTCGATGTTGTTTTTACAAAAGATTCAGATGTTTTGGAATAAATCTAGCATTGACACACTTCATATACAAAACATTAACCAAAATATGTTTGTAACATTCCTATCCCCCTCGGGATAGCTTATGTGGTCTTTACGGGTAGTTTTAAGAGGAGAAGAAGTTTTTCTGGAACGGACGGCGGATCAGGAAAAGAATTTATGTTTTAGATACAGTATATATGCTTTAAATGTTAAAATATATGTTTATTCAATTTCCAAGTTTTGACACGGTTCTGTAACAAAAAATAAAAATATAAAAACTAAATATATAAATAAAAATAACGCAAAACATATGAAACTAGATTTATAAAAATAAGTGTATATATTTTATTAAACGCACGCTAATTTCCGCAACGTTATTAATCCGGCGTTATTTTCCGCACGAACACCCCGCAATTTCATTAATCAAATTGATATTAATTTGTATATGGGCAGTCGACAAAAGTACAGTTCAATTATTATAATGCAAAACTAGTGATAAGATTAAATCCGCTGGTCTTTTGAGGATTGCCTCGCAACCGGGGTCAAGAATTAAGAGGTAATAGATAATTAAGGATAAGAGACCTGCTGGTCTTTTGAGGAGCGGCTCGCAACAGAGATCAAGTTAATATTCGCAAAAGGTTTTTAGAAATAGGATTTGTCGAGTTCTGAACAACTCGTTAGCTCCACGAGGAGTTCATGTAAATCGATTTCGGGGTAGTCGGTTCACCGGGCAGACTGTCGATTTTGTCTTTTGTAAGCCAATTGATAATAATATTATCGGCAAATTCTGTCGACACTCGTTTAACATCGGACGAGCTGCCGTTTTTATAATAATAATAATATTCTATAATGATAACAATAACAATAATTATATTTAATAATTATGGTATTCTTAGTATAATATAATATAATGATTATAATATTAGTTCATAATATGTATTTATAATATAATAATCCTTATCGTATTATATTTATAATAATTTAATCACATATTAAATTATTTTACTCATAATGGTTCAGTTAAATATATATATGTTTACACACATATACATTTATATACATTCCTTCGTGTACATGTGCAAGTGTATGATTATATACACATACACATAATATATATATATATATATATATATATATATATATATATATACGTACAATTTATTTGTTTTATTGTGTTTTCTCATGAAATGCGGTGGATGTTTTCATTCAGAACACCCGTTATGTACGATCACAGTATACGCGCCGGTGTAGGAACTGTCGGGTTCCCCTACCACGGTATAATTCTCAATATTCGTGGACGTCGAGTATGAGAGAGAATGGTAGCGCGCGGTTATGCGTTAGAGGGTGAAATAAAAAGAAAAAAATAAAAACATAATTTGTCGTCACAAACTATATTCAGTATGATTTGGCATACAGAACCATTTTATAAAAGAAGCAGAGACAGAGAGAGAGAGAGAGAGAGAGAGAGAGAGAGAGAGAGAGAGAGAGAGAGAGATTCCCACGTAAGAGAAAATAAAATTTACAAAAATCAAAAGATATCTATAATGTGTGAGTATAGTGTCAGATTAACCTGAAGAACAAAAAAGGTAATATCGACTAACGTCACACCTTCTTTCGTATACGAATCCCAAAGTTGAATCTGAACATTCGTTTGAGCTGGCCTAGTATTAATACTTTAGGGGGCTACTTTGAGTTGATGTTGGTGATTCAAAACGCCACCTAGTGGTCACTGGTCGAACTGATTGTTAAAACCATTAACTTAATTTATTGATGAAAGTAAAATCATTTTCAATAAAAAATATAGCCTATGTCCTTCCCAAGATAATATAGAATTTTATGTCAAATTTCAGAACAATCGGTTCAGTAGTTTTTTCGGTTATCGTGTACAAACAAAAATACGCTTAGTCTTTATAAATTAGTATGATGATATGATATGATATGATATGATATAGGAGGTGTGTTCAAAAAGTGACGAGAATTTTTAAATTTCGCGGGTTTGGAATCCGCCTGTATAAAATTTTTTTATTATATTGGTACGCATGCCCCTAAAGTACGATAAAATTTTCAGCAATATTCATTGCTTACTTTTTAAGTGACAGTCGCTAACGTTGGACGTGTTTTTTGAGCTCGGCGATTTTCGTTTGTCGAGCCGTTTTCGGTCTTGACGATCCAGAATGCCTCCATTGGGACGATTGAGCCGTAGTTTCAACATCATATCCGTAAACCCATTTTTCGTCACCTATTATAATACGTTTTAGTAGTTCTGCATCGTTATGAACTTCATTTAGCGACTTCTGAGCAACTTCCATTTGCCGCTGTTTTTGTTCGAAATTCAACAATTTTGGAACAAATTTTGCTGCCACACGTTTCATATCCAAAACATCCGAAAAAATTCCATGGCATGAGCCAACTGATATGCCAATATCATCAGTGACTTCTCTGATTGTGATTCGGTGATCGTTCATAACCATTTCTTTCACTTCTTTCACGCTTTCATCGGTGGTTGATGTGCTTGGGCGTCCAGGTCGTTCGTCATCTTCAACGTTTTCGCAGCCATATTGGAAACGCTTATACCACTTGTAAATCCTTACTTTACTCATAGCAGACTCACCAAATTCCTTTGTTAACATTTTACAAACTTCACTACACTTTTACACAAAATTGAATACAAATTCTTTGCTCCATTTTTTTCACAAACGAAAATCGCCGAGCTCAACAAACACGTCCAACATTAGCGGTTGCCACTTACAAAGTAAGCAATGAGTATTGTTAAAAATTTTATCGTATTTCAGGGGCAGGTGTATCACAATAATAAAAAAAATTTTTATACAGACTGACTCCAAACCCGCGAAATTTCAAAATTCTTGTTACTTTTTGAACACACCTCGTATATCATTGTATTGGGACGTTGCTTATATCGAAAAGTAGGTGTGTTGTAATTATATTTCTATTGGATAACGATTGAAAGGAATTTACGATTACTATACTTAGAAAATAAGAATTACAAATTTCAATCGGTATGGTAAAGCGCACGGCCTAAGTTAGCGATTGCGCATTGAATATGAGCATAATCAGTATTCTGTATTCTTTAGTAATTCAAAGTGTAAACGAGAAATGTATATCACACATGCACACACACACACACACACACACACACACACACACACACACACACACACACACACACACACACACACACACACACACACACACACACACACACTGGCTTCGCGATCATTTCAGTTGTAATCTTTCCGTAATATAACATTTGAAATATTACAAATGCAGTAATAACGATATATTGTTGAAACGTATTAAGTTATATTACATAAATATAACACATGGAATATGTTAGTTACATTAAATTTGAACTATTGCTAGTAATACACAGTGAAGTCGTTAGGTGGAGCTGAAATTTTGGCTTTCACAAATAACAAATCGTCTACAGTGTATAATAGCAAATTGAATATCAGTACAGGTATTTCTTTTCTAGCGATTTTCCGTATAAGACCGAAGCGTTCTTGTCGCTTATATCTGTTTTTTTTTTAATATCCCTTAGACATTTCTCTTTAAGGAATCGTAAATCAAACATAAAATTATTATGATTATAGTTTCTTCAATTCTTTAATTAGAGTTTGAATTTTTTCCGTAATCTAAATAAAATATTTATATAGTTTTTTAAAACTTTTTTTAAATCTAGCTCTTTTTATATAATTTCTTACGTACTTATAAGTAAATTCTTAAACCAGTTTTGGTTCGATTTTTAAATATAAGAATTTATTTTATTCCGATTATTTATTTATTTTTTAATTTAAAATTAAGAATTAATAATCTAATTTTTAGTAGTACTTTTGCATTCAAAAACTCACAGTGTATTGATTAATACATTAAATATTTCATCGCAATAATTACATCACTGAAATACATTCATTATATTTACATGCCAGTTAAGTCATAGAAGTATCTAATATCGATTTAAAACGTAGATTGAAATTGAAGATAATATATTATTTCATAACTACTGTCGTATATTATTGAAATTTATTGTTTTTATATTTATTTATTTTTACATTATTTGATCACATTATTGTATATAAATAATTATAAATAATTTTTAAATAATGTATTGTTCTTGAGATTTTCAATTTTAGTTTCACATTCGAATGCAAATCCTATTATACCGAATTATGAATTATAATCTGATTGCATACACTATATATTAGCTCCTATATATGTATATAAATTATACCAATCTGATTATACAGATTCTCTTATAGAATACCATTTTATTTTATATCAATTTGGTTTATATCATTATGGAAGTATATTTATAAATCTTGTAGTTAAAAGCTAGAAGTCTTATAAATAATATTAAACAATATTTTATATGTCGAAATTTATAATATCTTAAAGAAAATATTTTATACTATTAGTTTTCTGAGATAAATAGTTTTTGAATTATAATCTGATTGCATACACTTTATATTAGCTCCTCTATATGTATATAAATTATACAGATGTTATTTTCACGAGATAAGTAGTTTTTCTAGATTCGCTTTATTCAATAAAAACATTTTATGTTTCTAATTTCTATATTATGTAATTAAACTATTACATACACACCCGCGCATGCTTAAATATAGTTTGTAATAAATAGATAAAAAGTTTATATTGGTAAGATTGGATATACTTTTTATTAATTCAAAATTTGATCTAAAATTGTATGTCTAATACAATAAAGAGGTGTCAGAAAAAGATAGCAATTCAGTTATTAATACGTACATAACGTGAAAACGTAATATCTTTAACACACTATTCATCGATCTCTGTAGCAATATTTATAAAACCTATAATGGTTGTCCGTCTATATTAAAAAGTAAAGTAAATGCAGCTGGCTATCAGAGTCAATATTTTAAAGACAGGCACCTGTATAAAGCCTGTGAAGTCCTTTTTTTTTATTTTTTACGTTTAGATGTGGTATACTCTAGTCAATCTGAGCCCCGTTCTGTATTCGGATAATCATAATCGTATACATAAGTATATCCATATAAGTATCTGTTATACAATACAGAACAGCTATCTTATCCTCAACACAAATACACTGATACTGAGGCAAATAATTACAATCTGTTGACAGTTTTTTTTAACTACCTACCTTGAAAATTTCTGTCGTGTTTCCATTTCAGTTGATGGAGAAAATACAATATCTTGAAATTTGGCGATTAATTCACGAAATACTACAAATTTAGTTTCCATCAAAAGAATTCCTGTTCCATGAAAATTACCGATAAAATTAAATAGTAATGTTGCTTCATTTTGGTTCAATTTTCTATCTATAACTCGTTCAAAACCATTTTTTTCAAGATCTTCTACAACAATAACCGGTCTACCATAACGACCCATATCTGCTACATAAGATTTTGGAAAAAAATTATTTTCATAATGACATGTTGCTTTATTAAAAAGTATTTCTTCATTAAGAAAACCATCAAATGCAAGACTGAGATTCATGTTCTCATTTTTATTCAACAAAATGTCTTCTGGTAACAGTTTAATAAGAACGTAAAAAGTTTTAGGTTCTCCAGAAAATTGAATAATTATCTCTACACGATATATTGAGTAGTTTCGATGATGAAAATAATTTTTTATTGATTGAACATCGACTGATACAAGTTCTACAAATTCTCTTGAGTTCGGCTCACAAAAACACCGATTATTCACCATTTCTGGTATAAGTTGTACACTGATAAAATGTATATCTTCGTCAACTGTTTTCATTTTTCAATAATTTTATTATTATAAAGTTGATAATATTTTTGAGTGGATATGAAAATTTTAATAGTAATTATTAATTAACAACGAATAACAACATCCAATAATATATAATACACAATATAACTACAGTGAAATGATTCTTACTTGGAATATTCTGCGCAGAATAAATTTTTCTATACATAGCATTTATGAGTCTCGAGTATGATGAGTATTTAAAAGATTAAGTCAAAGATAAATCGATTTGAACGACGCACTGAAATAATATTACAATTTACAGGGTCGTATAAACTGCTTTAGAACAGTATACTTCTTGATCCAAATAATTATTGTTGTAAGTTATTATATATATATATATATATATATATATATATATATATATATATACATTAACTTGCGGGTATATAAATATATAATATTATATATAGACATGTATAATATAATATTATATATAGACACAAAAATACATAGACATGTTAAAGAATGTAATATTGTTCCTAATAATACACATACAAATTTTACTTTAATTCCTCATAATTTTTGAATTGACAATATATAAATAGAAACATTAAACTTTTCTCAAGAAAACATAATCAAATTCAAGCGTTTCATACTTGTTATAAAAATCTATCTATTTCGGAATTATGTTTTTGACCCAAGCGGCCTATTTCGGTTTAAATGATTAAATAAGCAAAAAATATTTATACGTTATTTAATTATAATCAATGTTAATGAATGTATAAATTTATATATAACAAGTTAGTTGATATCATTTGATAGTATATTATATTATATACGCTTCCGGTATGAAATATATTAAGTGAAAAATAGTAATAAATAATTAAAATTATTTGAAGTAATAAATAATAATGTTAAAAATAATCTAATCAATATTTATAATATAATAGTATTAAGGATATTATTTACATAAAAAATGACATCAATTTAAATTATAAATCATTTTGCAAGGTTTTTTAAAACATGTTGATTACAAAATTTTAATATCATGCTATTAATTAAAAAATATTCACGATGTATCAGGTACAAACAAAAACAGCTGATATCATTATTTAAATATTTTATTTTATTTTTTAAAGTAATACCATTAATCAAAATTTTCCATTCAAACTTTAATAAAAAATAACATAAAAAAACATTGAAAATAATATTTGAACTAATTTTGATAATCGTTTGATAGCATATTTTTGAATGAAAGCGAGTGAGGATATGTAGTAAGCGTGGAAAGAGGGAAAACGTTAAATCTTTGCTCCTCCAGTTTTGTTTCTTTTCTTTCCTTCACTTGTTCTGCTTTCGATTTCTCTCTCTGTTGAACGCAGAACTATCGCGGGATTTTCAAGAAAGCGACGTCTATTGAATAGATATGAACTACAGTTTCCAGCTAATTTTTGATAAAATGTCCAGCCGATTTTGATAAGATTCCTATTTAATGTGCGTGGAGTTTCCATATTCCACTCCTTCTCTCTACCGCCCATAGTCTCGTTACGACTAGTAACTTGGTGATCCGAGTTGAAATCCCGGTCTCGGCCGATTGACACAGGCACTGCTGTAATAATTTACATGTATTTTGTTTACAAACACATTGTAGACCTCCGTCGCTGATTAGTTCCGATATTTGGAAGCATAAATAGAGCGACGTTAAATAACATAAAAAAAAATAGTCTCGTTGTCTCGTATATAAGTTTATGAGAAGAACACTTCTTATAGGCGGATGTCATCAGAAACTGTATTTCGTCTTGGTCCGTAGCATGGCACTACTGTTAAAATTTAATGGATCAATTTCAGCTGTCAGTTGTTTTAGGTATTACCGGCAGCCAGGCACATTGACGGTTATTGTTATTTATAGAATTTGTAGTAAGGATAGCGAAAATAAATTTTTATTGTAATCGGATGCATTTGATGACCTACCTAATATGCACTAACGTGAGTGACTTGATAACTTTAATCATTTATTTTAATTATAGAAAATACTTGTTATATTTCATTTTCAACTATTAAAAATTTTGGCCCATTAATATTTTTATTTAATAATTATATTTTTATTCTAGTAATAAAAATACATTTTAATTTATTTATAATATAAAAAACGCTGCTCGTAGCTAATATTAATTTGCAAATAAATTCGTTTTTTAAAATAACATATATCAACAAAAAGTAATTCAAAAATTCTAAATGGAAAAATGACAAAGAAATGTTCAAGCAAATCAGTATTACTCAGTGGGAATCGTCAAAGTGGCAGTTATATCCTCTTAGAACAAAATATTCAGTACAATTATCGCAATCAAATTTTAATAAGTATTTATAATCGATGTAACCTACAACATTGATTAAATTTTGAATAATTTAAAGAAGTTGATGCATCAATTAAATTTTTGGGAATACTTTGTACTTTAAAATCTACATTAAAATCAAATAATTGAGTACTTACTATTTGGAATTTCTGAAATATTTAGAATATTATCTTGAATAAATAATGTATTAATTACGTTAACTTGGAATTAATTGTAATTATTTTCGTCATTATTTATATTAATAGGTACAATTACATTGTCTGTACTAGTTGAAGAAATAGTATTTTTTTAATTTAATAGACTATCAGATTGACTTTTCAACGTTAAAAAAAGTTGGAAACTAAGTTCGCCTCCTAATAATTTTTTTAGTAAAGTCATTTCGCTTTTCTGTTTATCTGTTTTAGAAAATTTATATTTTTTGTTTATCATTCATTTTACATTATTAATCGGTTGCTTAGCTAAATTTATACTTTATCTTTTTCAGAAGTTATTTTTTGTAGCCGAATAATTTTTTGCTTAAATTCAAACATTTCTTGCTCTAATTTGTGGTTAGAATTGCTAAAAGTATTTAATGTAGAAATCGTTATTAGATTAAGTATATGACTGATGAATTATGTGCTTCAAAATTTATGAAATTACGTAATCTGGGAGCTTTGTGATTCTTCAAACCTATTATATGAGTCGGATTTTTTAAAATTCATGTACATGGATAGTTTTATTACAATCATGGTTTTTTAATAGTAGTATAATCACCGAAATGGCGTCTATGCGATTTTAAAAACCGAGTGTGCACGCGCGTTATCGAAGAAGCACAAAGTGCAGGCCACTAGTGCGCATGCCGAGTATAGCGAACTGAAAGAGGAAGAGAAAAAAGAGAAAACGTTTTTCTTCTTCGACTAGCCTCGGCTCTTCACTCTTCTAGCAAGTAGCACCATCTAAACTATATCTTCTTACCACGACATCGTCATTCTCTCTAGCTGAGCCCGCCTTCGAGACAGTGCAGCAAGACAGCACAGTTATGACAATTCGTCTTACTGTGATACAAAGCTAGGTTTTCCCCATTTCTGTCCCCGCTGACGTTCTCGCTATGAGCTCGTAGACTCGGATCGAACACTAAGAGTCTTTTCCCCCGTATCCTGACGTCCCACGTGTGTATTTGAACCATTGAGTTCTTTAGAGTTTTTGATATCTCTGACGGAAGACCGAATCGATTGCAGCAACTTCTACAGAATTTAATTGCGGTGGTTTGCAGAACTAAATAATAGCATATTATAATTTTTGAGCAATGGAGCTGAAAAAATTCTTTGTTAGTAAAGTGCAGTCTGACTGTCTCCAACACCCTTACCTAATTGAAGACTTGTCCAACGTTTCGAGCTCGCTGCGGCTCCTCATCAGGGATTAATCTAAAATGTCACAATTAAATTGTCACATAAAGATTTTAGACAAAATAATTTAAAGATAGTAAGAGAGACTTTCATTAATAATGGCTATCCAATTCAATTTATTAATAGATTAATTGCTGAGAGATTGTTTAACATTTATAATACTGAAAATAGACATAGTGCAGGAATTAATGTTAACGGAGGCAAAATTATTGTCTTACCATATGTTCGAGGATTGTCTGAAAGAATCTAAAGAAATTTTCGGAAATATAACATTCAAATTTTCTTTAAAAATAGCAATAATTTGAGTAGATTGTTTAATAATTGCAAAGATAAGGATGATTTATGCTTAAAATCAGGAGTTGTTTACAAGATTAATTGCATGGATTGTGATAAATACTATATTGGACAAACAGGTAGATATTTAAAAAAGAGAATTTATGAGCATAAATATAGTTTACGTAGCTCACATATTACTTCTGGTTTAAAAGAGCATTGTTTAAAGTTTTTACATTCTTTTGATTTTGTGAATGTGGATATTTTGGAACATGGTATTAATAATAAGTATAAACGGGAGAGTCTTGAAAGTATTCACATTTCCAGGAATCGAAATAATGTAAATTTAATGTTAGAGTCTGGTAGATTGGACAGTGTTTATCATTCCTTATTAAATTGATTGGTTTTGGAGAATTTATGTAGAGGGGGTATTTATATTTAATTTACTCAATTTGGTGGTGGGGATGGGTATATATAGATTAGAATATAAGGTTTAGATTAGTCCCTGATGAGGAGCCGCAGCGAGCTCGAAACGTTGGACAAGTCTTCAATTAGGTAAGTGTGTTGGGGACAGTCAGACTGCACTTTACTAACAAAGAATTTTTTCAGCTAATATTTTATTTTCAGATTAGTCTACGCGGGTGAATGTCAACAAGGACAGTCTGACTGTCATTATAATTTTAATTTAATTTTTAATTTAATTTTTATTTTTAATTTTTATTTTTTAATGGAATTGCGTTCTATCATCCGAAACACAACTGCCCATAGAAATCGTCAAGACAACGAGATATCGTAATCCACCGCCCGTACACGCCAATACAATATTTCTTAGTAGAAACTGTATTTAAAACGAATATATATATTATGTACAATATAATATACATACTATATATATATATATATATATATATATATATATATATATATACTATATATATTGCCATTATATTTTACCATTATTTCTTTTGTTCAAACTAAAAAAACATAAGCTCTTGTCACAAACTATATTCAGTATGATTTAGCATACAGAACCATTTTATTTTATAAAGAGAGAGAGAGAGAGAGAGAGAGAGAGAGAGAGAGAGAGAGAGAGAGCTTTTCCCACGTAAGAGAAAATAAAATTTACAAAAATCAAACGATATCCATAAGGTGTGAAAGTAGTGTCAGATTAACCCGAAGAACAAAAAGGGTTATACCGACAAACATCATACATAGGATACGAATTCTAAAGTTGGATATGGTCGATCATTCGTGTAAAGTGGCCTGGTATTAATTAATACATTAAGCGGACTACTTTGAGTTAATGTTCCTGATTCAAGACGTCACCTAGTGTCCTCTGGTGAAACTGATTGTTAAAACCATTAACTTAATGTATTGATGAAAGTAAAATGATTTTCAATGAAAAACATAGCCTATGTCCCTCCCAAGATAATATAGAATTTATATGTCAAATTTCAGAACAATCGTTTCAGTAGTTTTTTCGGTTATCCTGTACAAACAAAAACACTCTTTGTCTTTATAAATTAGTGAATATATATATATATATATATATATGAGTATGATATAATATAATATGACGTATGATATGATATGATATAATACAATACTTTGCATATCCATCAAAGGCATTTATATAATTATTTAAAATGCTATCGATTGTTTATTTCATATTATTAATTTTTTTTTTAAATTAAAAATAAATTTACTCACTTAAAGTTAATATCAATATCAATTGTAAGTATATGAATAAAAAGTTATAATTATTATCTTTCCGGCTCCGTCAGCCGACAGTACGAACTTTCTGGATCCACTTCGGACCTGAAAGTGAGATTTTGCGGTCGGATTCGGCTGTCGATCAAATGACAATTAGATAACCCTAAAATATCTTATACACCATGAAACATCTGTACACATTACCTAAACCAATTTACAGACAACCATGTGAGCATTATCTAGCATTATATCATGATTATATATGTCAGTAAATGCGGTGAAATATGTTAAGTACAACTTAGATATAAACAAAAAAGGAGCTACGAATACAAACATGATACATATTAGGAATAATTTACGAGCGTAACGGTACTGTATCAATAGCTAAGGGGTCGCCATGATATAAATTATGCAATTTTATTAGAACCTATAAAAAAATAGTATATCACAACAAAGGAAATAATGTTTTTTCTTCATTTTTTACTCATGATATTGAAGTATTCATACATATTTTATATGACGAAACATAATGTTTATTCTTTAATATTTTTACCTAACTACTTTCTCTTCTTTTTTATTAAAAAAGTTTTTTGGTTTTTTATGCGCGCCCGATGAGCATAACCTCAGCTTTTCTTAGGTTCTGCAATTTTTTTGCAAGCATCGATTTTATAGTTTATTGCACAAAAATATCCAGCGAATGATATATTGATATTATTCAAAACATTACCAACCGAATATATTAAATTAATTATTCATACAATTGTATTTTTGAACAGGGAGTAAGAAAAATTGTATATGGTACTTCTCAGAAAGTGGAATGCTCTGAAGTACGTGGATTGCACGCACTCCAAGAAAGTCAGCTTTTTGATCAAGGGTCATAGCAGAGGTAATAAGGAGGTTGTTGTAGTAGGAGATTATTGTAATTGAGACAAATAACGCATTTGCCTACGTCACGAGCTGTAACAAAGATAATAAGGAGAGATTGCCGATGACATATACGAAAGGCTCGACGATTTTCGAGCGCCGGGAGCGTGCGCCCTCAAAAGACTCAACAGCTACACTAACGCGCCAACGCGACGTGACAGCTACGTTAGCATAGATTAATGTGAGCATTTGCCTACGTCACGAGCTGTGACGTAGGCAATAAATATATATAGATATAGTTATACGCTTTTGTCCAATGCGACGTTGTCGTTTTCGTTTATATCATTACAGAGGCTAAGCCAAAACAACTAATATGCGCACATCAAAAAGCAATTCGGACCCAAGTCCGATGCCAACTTTATCATGCAGACGAATTTTTTATTCTGCAGAAAATCAACACTTTCCTTTCTTAATACTTATATTATATTGTAGTAAATAACGCATAGGATCAAAAAGAGAAAATCCATTAATTGTCTCCAATAATAAAAATATAAATAATAATATAAATCAAAAATACTCTGTATTATTACTTATTGGTATGATAAACATATTGATAAACAATTCGTGTAATTCCGATTTAACACAAAGATTAATCTAAATCACAGAGTCATTTTCTGTATAAATTAATAACGAAATTATTCTGTTTGCTTATTTATAATATTGCAGTGATTGTGGACATAACATCACTTATGATGAAATTATCTATTAAAGAAATTGTTAAAAAAAATTATCTGAATTACTTATGCATATTATAGAGTAATTGCAATAATTTATTTTATTCTGAAAATTATAGTATAATATTTTAAAGAACATATAATAAATCGTTTATAATCATAAATGTATAGTATCAGGTATGTGAATAAGTCTTTCCCGTTTTTTTTCAAATTTTGAGCCTTTATTGTGAAAAAATGGTTACAAATGAATTATTGAAAGTATTGGCCATCGCTAGCTACAACTTTTTCCCATCTTTCTGGCAACATACGAATCCCGTTGCGAAAAAATTCGACCGGTTTGGCCTCTATCCAATCATCCACCCATTTTTTGGCTTCCTCGTAGGAATGGAAGTGCTGGTCAGCCAGGCCATGCGTCATCGATCTGAAGAGATGGTAATCAGACGGAGCAACGTCTGGACTATACGGCGGGTGGGGTAGGACTTCCCATTGGAGCGTTTCTAAGTATGTTTTCACCGGCGGTGCAACATGTGGGCGAGCATTGTCATGTTGCAAAATAACTTTGTCGTGCCTGTCGGAGTATTGTGGCCGTTTTTCTCGCAGTGCGCGGCTCAAACGCATCAATTGTCGTCGATAGACCTCGCCTGTGATCCTTTCATTCGGTTTCAGAAGCTCATAGTAAACCACACCTAGCTGGTCCCACCATATACAGAGCATGAGCTTTGCGCCATGAATATTTGGCTTGGCCGTCGATGATGATGCATGGCCGGGTAGTCCCCATGATTTTCTTCGCTTCGGATTATCGTAACGTATCCACTTTTGGTTTGTAAACGTAGTATTTTTATTCTTTATAGTTATTGTATCATTTTCGTATTGTAATTGAATTTTTGGTCATTCTTACTATTGCAGGTTGAAATTTTGATTGCAATATTTATTGTAAAAACTAAGTAAGAAAAAATGATAATGAACAATCAACAACGACTCTTAAAATATTAATCCAAAGATCTTATTTAACCTATAATTAAAACAAATAAAAATAATTAAGCATAAATAAATAAAAAAATGTTAAAAACCTATTTTTCAAAAAATGATTAACAAATTTAATTAAACGGTAAAAAAGAAATAACAGACAAAAAATTATCTAAAAATTAAAACAGAAAACTATGCCCAGAAAATATTAAATATGAAAAATATTAAAATATAAAATATAAACAAATTATGCTCTAATCAGCAAAAACACCCGACTAAATTTAGATAATCTGCAGGTATCCCCGCTAAAAGGATCGATTCAATTTCAGATAACATTATATCATATTATGTTTCAAAATTCAGAAGGGATTTTATATAAGTCCTATATATATTTGGAACACTGCATCAGACAAATGACACAATCTTTATTCGAATTTGTTTTTTAAATTTTGTAATATATATGGATAAAAACAATTGAAATTTGTTTATAAATATTATATAATTTTTTTAATTTATTATTTTCCAAAATACGCTTATTTAGAATAAGTCATTTAAAAATAATTTAATACGACAAATAAAATAATCTATTTTAGATAAATATCAAATAATGATTTAATTATTTTTTAAATTACATAATTTTATATAAAGAATAGTCTAGTGTGCCATTATGTTCCATATAATTAGTATTTTTATATTCTTTTCCCGATAGAATCAAATACGGTTCTGTTCGACACAAATTATAGATTACCATTCCAATTTTAGATTAAATGTAATTGTAAATAAAAAAGTGAACGGCAATCCTGACAAATTTAAATTTATTTAGATAATACGTAAAACTATAAAAATTTAATATTTTTATTTACTACTTACATATTATAGCATTGCAATAACAAAACTAATATTTTATACATAAAGCCAATAAACTGAAAATATTGAATTTCTTTATATCTAAAAATTATACGTGTAAAGAATGTCAACTTGGTTTTCTATAAAATGAAGAAGAAAGACTTAGACTACATTCATGGTACTAAAAAATAATTCCAAATTTAATTGTAGAAAAAAGGAGGTATAATGGCTAATTTATTGTGCAAGAATAGATTAAAAGTATCAGGTATGTGAATAAGTCTTTCCCGTTTTTTTTCAAATTTTGAGCCTTTATTGTGAAAAAATGGTTACAAATGAATTATTGAAAGTATTGGCCATCGCTAGCTACAACTTTTTCCCATCTTTCTGGCAACATACGAATCCCGTTGCGAAAAAATTCGACCGGTTTGGCCTCTATCCAGTCATCCACCCATTTTTTGGCTTCCTCGTAGGAATGGAAGTGCTGGTCAGCCGGGCCATGCGTCATCGATCTGAAGAGATGGTAATCAGACGGAGCAACGTCTGGACTATACGGCGGGTGGGGTAGGACTTCCCATTTGAGCGTTTCTAAGTATGTTTTCACCGGCGGTGCAACATGTGGGCGAGCATTGTCATGTTGCAAAATAACTTTGTCGTGCCTGTCGGAGTATTGTGGCCGTTTTTCTCGCAATGCGCGACTCAAACGCATCAATTGTCGTCGATAGACCTCGCCTGTGATCCTTTCATTCGGTTTCAGAAGCTTATAGTAAACCACACCTAGCTGGTCCCACCATATACAGAGCATGAGCTTGGCGCCATGAATATTTGGCTTGGCCGTCGATGATGATGCATGGCCGGGTAGTCCCCATGATTTTCTTCGCTTCGGATTATCGTAACGTATCCACTTTTCATCGCCAGTCACGATACGATGCAGAAAACCCTTTCTTTTATGTCGCTGAAGCAGCTGTTCGCAAGTGAAAAAACGCCGTTCGACGTCTCTCAGCTTCAGTTCGTACGGCACCCAATTTCCTTGCTTTTGGATCATTCCCATGGCTTTCAAACGCTTGGAAATGGTTGTTCGGTCAACTCCCAATGCTTCAGCAAGTTCTTCTTGCGTTTGACAAGAATCTTCATCAAGCAAAGTCGCCAATTCTCGATCTTCAAAGATTTGCGGCCGCCCGGAACGCTCGTTGTCTTCCACGTCGAAATCATCGCTTTTGAAGCGTCGAAACCATCCGCGAACACTTGAATCATCGACACAACCTTCTCCATAAGCCTCCTGAAGCAATCGATGCGTCTCGGCAGCAGATTTCTTCAAATTGAACCAATAAAGTGAAACTTCCCGCAAATGACGTCGACTCGGCTCATATTTCGACATTTTCACGATATCAAAAATTTATGATGCGAAAAAATTTTAACTAATGTGTTAGTATGGAATTGTTGACATATGAATAAGCTTTGATTATGACATATGTAACCATTGAATACTCGCACAGTATTGGTGGCGCCATCTCTTACAAAAAAACGGGAAAGACTTATTCATTTTAATATATATCATTGGAACAGAGATGTTTCGAACAACTTGTCAGATTTATATAAAAAACTGATAAAAATTCTGGATAGATGGATTAAGTATAGATTTGTAGTCGCTTGATTACTAACATTATAGTGATTGATAACAAAAAAAGGTTTGGGAACAAATGGAATAAAAAAATATAGATCATATCAAAATATAATACTTATTTTCCATGCAGTTTTTCTCTAAAAGAAAAAAATAAAATCGAATACAAAACAATCGATTGAAAAAGAAATTGCAGTAAAAAATTAGGTGAAAAAAAATTGTGATAAAAAAAATGTGATAAAAATCAAGCCAGTTTAAAAAACATATGAAAAAAATCCAAAAAAAGTAGTTACAAAAAAGAAAACATTTTTTGAATAAAACTGATTTCAACAATTTTTGTTTTTTTTTCTTTTTATAGTGGGAAGTTCATCTGCCATTGTTGGAGGGCTAGTGGCTTTTGCCATCTGAGAGTACCGCTGGAGCCGGTTCCAGGGTATGCAGGATTCTAACCTACTAAACCCACTAACCATATCAGGGTGCAAATATATGCTCAGGAACACTTAGCTATCACCATTGTATTTCTTTTCCCCTGATTAATTTTCCATGGTTTCCATGACATTCAGTTCTCTGCAGTATGCCAGAAGACTGAGTACATTCACCTTGGAAAAACTCTCGTGGTCGAGGTTATCTTCTCCCAGCCATTTTACGCGACATTCCGTTAAGTTAGGGCACCTGCAGAAGAAATGTCTCGGAGTTTCCTCCTCCTTTCCACACCATCTGCAGAGGTTACTGTGTCTTTTGATCTTGTGTGTATAACACCGTAAATTGCTGTATCCTGTTGTAAGTTACAGGGTTAGCTTTGCTTCACGTTTATTTAGTTTGATGATCCTTTGAGCCCATCCGCTGATTTTACTGCCAAGAAGGTCTTTGGATCATCTGTATCTGCATGAGTTTTCCCACGTTGTTAGTTTTACTTTCTCAAGGCTTCTCTCTATCGCAGTGCATCCCTCTTGGTTAGTAATATATAAGGTATAGCGGTATCCCTTACCCGATGGCACTCCGATGAGCATCCTTGTTTTGTCATAATGTCTGCTTTCATGTTTCCCTTACGGGTTGATTTTCTCGGTATCCATGTAACACAGACCTTATTTGCCCTGGCCAAATTGTCTAGAGCAGTTTTAGCTTCTTTGACCAGTAGTGACGTAGTGCAGGGTTGATCTAGGGCCTTCAGCGTTGCTATGCTGTTTGTGCATATATTTATGTATCTGCCCTTAATTCCCCTCTGCATTAAGTCGTTTGCACAGGTTTCAATGGCAGCTATTTCTGCCTGAAACACTGTGTTGCATTTATTCAGTCTCAAGTCTGAATTTAAACTGCGTTCAGGTCCATACATACCGAATACAGTACCAACATCTGTTCTGGATCCTACTGTGAACCAAATATCACCTTCCAAATTAAGGTCATTGTTCCAATCCTCTCTGCTCGGTATCCTGATCTTATATCGTCGTCCGAAGCAGAGAGTTTTGTTAATACGATCCTAAGGGAGATGAAAAGTTGGGCCTCTCAGTATTTCCCTGCAAATGGTAGCGTGTCCAGTTTCGGTACTATTCCACTGACCACTGCATATCATTCCATAAGCCGATCTGACAGTCGTTCTTGTTATTTCCAAGTCCAGGCTGTCCAGACCTAGCATCCTCCTGGCAGCAGCAGTAGGGGTACTCCTTTTTAATCCAAATGCTTCCCTTAGCGAGATTGCCTGTATGTGATCTAGTATCATCGCAGAGGATTTATTATCGATCACTTTCCACTACGCCAAGGCAGCATAAGTCAGTTCCGGCATCAGTATTGTTTTATATATCCATAAAACTTTCTGCGATTCAAGCCCCCAGCCCGTGCCAATAGCCGACCTACACTGCATCAGTATGTTTATGATCTTTTTACTCTGCATTCGCAGGTGTTATCTCCACGATAGTTTCTTATCTAGGTATACACCTAGGTATTTAACTCCTTCCATATATGGTATACCTTGCCCGTGGAAGTTTACGCAAGATTTTATTTTGCTCTTGTATTTCCTAGTAAAGGCTACAACCTTGGTCTTCTTTGGATTGATCCCCAGGGATCTCTCTTGACACCAGTCATTGACCATTACCAGAACCTCCTGAAGAATTTTAGGTAATATCTCTTCGAACTTGCCTCTGACAAATATTGCGAAATCATTTGCGTATGCGACTGCGAAGATTCTTTCCACTTCAAGCATACACAGTAAGCCATCATCTACAAGATTCCACAGGAGAGGTGAAAGTACCCCTCCTTGTGGACATCCTTCGTTGACTTTACCTCTTACGAGTTTACCTTTCCATTCACTATATACCTCTCTATTACTTAAGTAACTCATAATCCACCTTCTAATAGAGGGTGTTATTCCCTTAGCATATAGAGCGTTGTCAATGGCAATCCTAGTGGTGCTATTGAAAGTACCTTCTATGTCTACGAAGGCACCTATTACAGTTTCCTCCGAGCTCCAAGCCTTCTCAATGTGTTTGACCACTAAGTGAAGAGCTGTCTCAGTGGAGTTTCCCGTCGTGTAGGCGTGTTGCCTACTGGAAATTGGGCTATTGATCAACACTGTTTGCCTTATATGTAAATCTACTACCCTCTCCGTCGTTTTTAGCATGAATGACGTCAGACAAATCGGTCTGAATTCTTTCACCGACGAATAACTACCTCTCCCAGGTTTGGGAATGAAAGGAACACGAGATGTCTTCCATACCTCTGGTATATACCCAGTTGTGATACTACCTCTGTAGATTCCTGTAATAAGTTTTAAAATACATTCACACCCCACCTGTAACATCTTAGGGAAGATGCCATCAGGTCCTGGTGTCTTATACGGTTCAAAGGAGTATATTGCCCCTTTTTTATCTTCTCCGGAGTCACAATTTGAACAGCAGTTTTCCAATCCGCACCTACCAGCCGTTCCGTGATGGTGTGGTATATTTCATTTTTGCAGTTCCTGATGAAGTCAGAAAAGTTAGCCTTCAGAAGTAGTTCAAGTGTGCCCTCTTCTGTATTTACATAACTACCTGCTGCGTCTCGTAGATTTTGCAGTCAATAGTTATTATCCTTTCTTAGGATTTTGGCCAACTTAACTACATCAGACAGGTTCTCGGTCCCTGAACAGAAATTCCTCCATGCTTCTCTTTTAGCAATGTTTTAATTTAATTTAAATACATAAATTTATTCTCCTTTGATATATTTATTTATGCAAAAATATGAATTTCTAATCAGCATTTTTAATACGCATTCCATTAGTTTTAAATTGATTTTGATTGATTTTTGATTATAAAAAAAAAACACAATTAATATACATTACGATATTATTTACAAATTCATTTTTTTGAACCTCTATTAATTTTGAATATTATATAGAGATATAATTTTACAATTTCATGGTTTTTATTTCTTTGAAAAATACGCTAAAAACTATATTTTACCTAATCGGTTCTCAAAGAGTCAATCCGAAGGTAATCTTCTGTTACAGTCTAAAGCCTTAGCCACTAATGCACTATATATTGTTCGTGATATATCTAAACTTTCTTCAGAATCATTGGTAACAATAATTGTTAATCAATGTTATGCTGTCTTTTCACATTCTCCATTAATTTATTTCGCATTAAAATTGTATTTTTTTGATGAATGTATAAACGAATGAATTTTTGAATAATTTTATTGATTATTATTATATGAATAAAATTTTAAAAATAATGCAAATATATACTCAGTCGTTCATTACAAATACCACACAAAAAACTTACGGCACGAAGAATTTAATCAAGAAAACCATGTAGTATTCGTATCTTTTGTTTTCAACAGAATATATGAAATACATACTATAGATTTTACTAATGTTAATTGTATTTGCCGATGCTAAATGATAAATAAGAGAAATGATTTTTTTTTACTGCGATAAGATTACTGGTTTATATTGAAATTTTATAAGCTCAGGATAGATATTCTACATTCTACATTTCTTGCAGAATTTTTTAGATAATAATGTACTTGTGTATAACACACACATGCACATATATATGTGGGAAACGGAAGTGAGGAATGGTGATGAAAATGAATATATGTATATAAATAAAATAACTTTCTCTTTATTAATGACGATCAATATCAAGGGATATATTCACTACGTTGAAAGGTATAAGTTTATTCTTTACATCGAAAGTACCGTGACGCTCTCTCTCTCTATTACTGACAGCAAACTTGGAGTCCCCTTGATGTGGCTGCTTCTGTTTAGATAACGGTACGGTTTAACCCCTCTCCTCCTTCACTGACCAATCGGGTGTTTTCCTTCTCTCCATATATTCTTATTCGTGCGAAGCACACACACACACACACACACACACACACACACACACACACACACACACACACACACACACACACACACACACACACATATATATAATTATTTATTAAAGAATAATTTTTAATTATCGTTACTATATTAGTAATATGTATTGCCTTGAATAATAATATATGTTATCAGAAAAGTTATTAATAATGAGAAAATGCATTACTATATGCACGTTGCCATATGTACGTACTAGCAACTTATTGTCCAACTATCAGATGCTATATTTTATTCGCAATTACTCGAGACAGAGCAAAATAATGAAATATGATTCTGCAATAAGAAGCTTTGATAACAAACGATCTTTCGTGTATAACATCGAGCGTTACATAGATGTAGTATATATATATATATATATATATATATATATATATATATATATGCGTATGTATGAAAGGGGGCGATTCGTACAATTTTCATTGTGAATTTATACTAATATACATTCCTGAAATATCGGTAGTGTAGAACATTGATTTTAGTTCTCCAACTTTACGAAAAATTTTTCTCTGTGAGGCGCAATGATCGATTCGGACTTCCATCAATCGTGAGGAGCACTTTTAATTGGTCACAGTAATTGTTCAGAGAAGGATTCGAATAACACTTGGTCTTGCACTCTTCACTATGTCGTTCAATTTATCAAACCAGACAATGTGAGCTATCGGGTAATGGAATCCTCTGCCGATGTTCGTGGTGAACATTCTTGCGCAGTTTATGAACACGCATATGCGCAATCTTTGTATCCATGGATTGATTTGTAGAGTTTGAGCAGGTTTAAGAGTGCTCCATACCTCTAACGGAAGTTAAAATCGATTGAAGCGCCTTATTTTTAATATACTGCAGAATTTTACGGAACTCGAAGTGAACGAAAAATCCTGTTCTGTTTTATCGATTGTTCCAGTATTAATCAGGGCCGTAGTAGCCCAAGTTAAATATGTAAATTATAAATGATCCATACAAAATTTATATTTTATAATATTCTTATGAAATAAGTAGCGGAGTAGTTCATCATTTATCATAAGAAGTTTATAATATATATATATATATATATATATATATATATATATATAAATTTACATACATACGCACGCACACACAGAGAGAGAGATATGCATATATGCATATATATGTGTATTAATTTTGATATGGATATGTATCGGTATTATTATGTATTAATTTTAATTTATATTGGACTGTAAAACTGTATTTATATATAATATTTATTAATTTCTGCATATATATATATATATATATATATATATATATATATAGTATATTTAAGTGTAGAACAAAGCGGAGCGGGATACCAGGGATACCAGAGAGCAGTAATAAAGAAGCATCAGCTCGACATCCAGTGTTTGATTGACATACGCACATATGTATGCATATCTACACACACATTAACATATATAATCTCCATACTCCTAATTTCTAACCAAATTACTTACTCAAAAATGGCAAGGGCCGTGGTGGTCGCAAACGATTAATATATATTTTAACGGGGTGGGTTCTGAGTGGGGTATTCTGCGAACTCCAGTTCGAATATCGCCGCTCGACCGCTTCCGTACTGTCCGCGCGCAACCCACGTCGATCCCGCTTCTGGCCGTCCGGGGAATAAGCACCCGTTACAAAGAAAAAAATCGGCTAACGAAGGCGCCAGCCTACTCACCTGTTCCGTGCGCGGTGCTCCGGCAACGAGCACCACATCCGCAGCTAACTCAGATCGCACGGCGGAAACTCTTCGCCGTGCCCGCGGAGGTGGGTAGATCCTTCGCGCAATATCAGCGCGATGCGGGAAATTGTACAGGGGAGGTAGTGACTAACGACAAAAAAGAACCGAGACAAACGCGAACGTGTCGTTCGAATATAGACTTTATTTCTACATGATGTTCTCCCGTTTTACAATATTAAGGACCGCGAGCCTCGCGCGCCTGCAATAATAATATGCGAAAAGTGCAAACCGCAATACGCAGGCGCACTCTCTCTCTCGCTCTGTCTCTCACGCACGGTCGTCCGCTCGCTGGCGGGGCACCTCGCAAGGGCGCACTCGCATGAACTAACCTGGGCATATTCCAGATGGGGAATTCCCCAGGAATACTGGCGTCGACGCCGGGCGGCATGCACGAACACTCGTGGGCGACAAACGGCAGCGTTTTGCCTACACCGTCTGCGCGGATTCGGGACGAAACCGGGCACTAACGTGGCAGACACTGGGCGTCGGCGCGAGTAGCGGGGCCTCCTGCACGGGCCCGTTGGTGGTTTCGCGTGCTCCTCTTCCTCGATGTCTCGGGACACGTCGCTACTCGCGGTGCGGAATCTCTCGCGAGGTTGATCTTTCCTAGCGCGTCTCGAGCGCGTGCACAAAAATCTCGCCGCTTTGTTTTTCACGCGGCTCAGGCGCAGGTAATCACAATCAATCCTAAAAATTATACTTAATTTTTAGGATGACAAAATCCAAGTAACATAATAAATTATTATTCTATAAATATTAATTTCTTGCAGTATAGTAATTAAAACTTGCATATTAAATAAAATTATTATTTACTAGACAGAAATAAAAGGACCTAGTTTATACCTTTTTCTTAATTTTACTATAACAATGTTGAAATTTTTCATTGTAAGATTTGTCTATTTTATAACCATAATAGTTCAATTATTTTTAGTTCGTAGTGAGTAGATTTCAGCCTACTCAAAATTATTAGATGTCTACGAGATGATGTATAACGCTAATTTTCGATTCCATTCTGAAAGTTTTGAAAGTATTTTTTCAGCTTTTGTTGCTCATTCTTTGATTTGTTTCTAATTTTTCAGTATTCCTGTGAAATTCTATTAGGAGTGTGAATAAGTCTTTCCCGTTTTTTGTAAGAGATGGCGCCACCAATACTGTGCGAGTATTCAATGGTTACATATGTCATAATCAAAGCTTATTCATATGTCAACAATTCCATACTAACACATTAGTTAAAATTTTTTCGCATCATAAATTTTTGATATCGTGAAAATGTCGAAATATGAGCCGAGTCGACGTCATTTGCGGGAAGTTTCACTTTATTGGTTCAATTTGAAGAAATCTGCTGCCGAGACGCATCGATTGCTTCAGGAGGCTTATGGAGAAGGTTGTGTCGATGATTCAAGTGTTCGCGGATGGTTTCGACGCTTCAAAAGCGGTGATTTCGACGTGGAAGACAAGGAGCGTTCCGGGCGGCCGCAAATCTTTGAAGATCGAGAATTGGCGACTTTGCTTGATGAAGATTCTTGTCAAACGCAAGAAGAACTTGCTGAAGCATTGGGAGTTGACCGAACAACCATTTCCAAGCGTTTGAAAGCCATTGGAATGATCCAAAAGCAAGGAAATTGGGTGCCGTACGAACTGAAGCTGAGAGACGTCGAACGGCGTTTTTTCACTTGCGAACAGCTGCTTCAGCGACATAAAAGAAAGGGTTTTCTGCATCGTATCGTGACTGGCGATGAAAAGTGGATACGTTACGATAACCGAAGCGAAGAAAATCATGGGGACTACCCGGCCATGCATCATCATCGACGGCCAAGCCAAATATTCATGGCGCCAAGCTCATGCTCTGTATATGGTGGGACCAGCTAGGTGTGGTTTACTATGAGCTTCTGAAACCGAATGAAAGGATCACAGGCGAGGTCTATCGACGACAATTGATGCGTTTGAGTCGCGCATTGCGAGAAAAACGGCCACAATACTCCGACAGGCACGACAAAGTTATTTTGCAACATGACAATGCTCGCCCACATGTTGCACCGCCGGTGAAAACATACTTAGAAACGCTCAAATGGGAAGTCCTACCCCACCCGCCGTATAGTCCAGACGTTGCTCCGTCTGATTACCATCTCTTCAGATCGATGACGCATGGCCCGGCTGACCAGCACTTCCATTCCTACGAGGAAGCCAAAAAATGGGTGGATGACTGGATAGAGGCCAAACCGGTCGAATTTTTTCGCAACGGGATTCGTATGTTGCCAGAAAGATGGGAAAAAGTTGTAGCTAGCGATGGCCAATACTTTCAATAATTCATTTGTAACCATTTTTTCACAATAAAGGCTCAAAATTTGAAAAAAAACGGGAAAGACTTATTCACATACCTGATACTTTTAATCTATCCTTGCGCAATAAATTAGCCATTATACCTCCTTTTTTCTACAATTAAATTTGGAATTATTTTTTAGTACCATGAATGTAGTCTAAGTCTTTCTTCTTCATTTTATAGAAAACCAAGTTGACATTCTTTACACGTATAATTTTTAGATATAAAGAAATTCAATATTTTCAGTTTATTGGCTTTATGTATAAAATATTAGTTTTGTTATTGCAATGCTATAATATGTAAGTAGTAAATAAAAATATTAAATTTTTATAGTTTTACGTATTATCTAAATAAATTTAAATTTGTCAGGATTGCCGTTCACTTTTTTATTTACAATTACATTTAATCTAAAATTGGAATGGTAATCTATAATTTGTGTCGAACAGAACCGTATTTGATTCTATCGGGAAAAGAATATAAAAATACTAATTATATGGAACATAATGGCACACTAGACTATTCTTTATATAAAATTATGTAATTTAAAAAATAATTAAATCATTATTTGATATTTATCTAAAATAGATTATTTTATTTGTCGTATTAAATTATTTTTAAATGACTTATTCTAAATAAGCGTATTTTGGAAAATAATAAATTAAAAAAATTATATAATATTTATAAACAAATTTCAATTGTTTTTATCCAAATATATTACAAAATTTAAAAAACAAATTCGAATAAAGATTGTGTCATTTGTCTGATGCAGTGTTCCAAATATATATAGGACTTATATAAAATCCCTTCTGAATTTTGAAACATAATATGATATAATGTTATCTGAAATTGAATCGATCCTTTTAGCGGGGATACCTGCAGATTATCTAAATTTAGTCGGGTGTTTTTGCTGATTAGAGCATAATTTGTTTATATTTTATATTTTAATATTTTTCATATTTAATATTTTCTGGGCATAGTTTTCTGTTTTAATTTTTAGATAATTTTTTGTCTGTTATTTCTTTTTTACCGTTTAATTAAATTTGTTAATCATTTTTTGAAAAATAGGTTTTTAACATTTTTTTATTTATTTATGCTTAATTATTTTTATTTGTTTTAATTATAGGTTAAATAAGATCTTTGGATTAATATTTTAAGAGTCGTTGTTGATTGTTCATTATCATTTTTTCTTACTTAGTTTTTACAATAAATATTGCAATCAAAATTTCAACCTGCAATAGTAAGAATGACCAAAAATTCAATTACAATACGAAAATGATACAATAACTATAAAGAATAAAAATACTACGTTTACAAACCAATTGTATATTTCATTTATTTAAAATTAAATATGACATAGAACATTTTATACAAAGATAAAGTCACTAGCGAGTTTAGGTTCTACGTGGCTTGGTGATAAAATCACAGCGTAGCCCCCATCTATGTTACGAAAATAGGACTTTTTTTGAGTAACATAAATTTTAGATTCAAAAATTTGGTCTAGTAAATAATAAAAATTTATTCAATTTTTAACTACTTAAAAAATAAAACTACAGACTAAGTATACATTTATAACAAAACTTTTAAGAAAAGCAAAATAACTAGGCGAATTTGATATGTTTTTAGAATATTAAGAACTTTCAAAAATAAATATTTATTTATTTTTATTGTTTGTATTTGTTTTTTTTTCTCTATCCAAATGTTATTACAATATATAGCTATCGCATGTAGTGCCATTCTTTTTCGTATTAACATATTTGCGGCGATGTTATATTTTATTTTTTACGCTGTATTAGAACTGCTTCTTTGGCTGCTTTGCTGGCAATACGATTTTCAGTGCTATTTGAATGAGCAGATGTCCTTAAGACTTCTATTTTGATTTCTTTTCTTGATTCATTGAATTTTATGAGTTTATAATTAATTTCCTTAACTTCTTAATTATTGGCGCTGAGATTGTGCAGTGAATTTAGTACACATTTTGAATCCGCACATGTATAAGATGGAGCTGTGTCGAGTGGATTAAGCATATCTGATACCAAGAAGTATTTAGCATATCTGAAGCAAATGCTTCAGCTGAAAAGGTAGAAAATTCGACTGTAAATTGATAAAAAATTTTATCGGTCTTACAGTTTTTCTACAATAATATAATATACTAATATAATGAGTATCGGACAGTCCTTATTTATAATCACCACAGTACAATTTGAAATAGAAATTACAACTAAATAGTAAAATAAAAATTAAATTAAATAAAAAATAAATAAAAAAGTTAGAATTAAGTAAATTTTATTAGAGTTTAGTCCTTGAAGATGAACCGGAACTGTCCGAAACGTCGGAAATGAAAAGTAAATTTAAATTTAAGCTGGTGGGGGAAATCAGATTCTCCTTTATTAACATAGAATATAGATTATTTTATTTGTATTATTGTTAATTTTTAATGTAATTGATTTTTTATTTTATGTGTTATTAGTAATTTGTATTTTAAATTTTATGGGGGTTGTTATAAACTAGGAGAGTCTGACTGTCATTCTATTGGTATAATATTTTATTGTATAAAGACTGTAACACCGATAAAAATATTTATGAATCTACGTTAATATATATATATATATATATATATATATATATATATATATATATATTTCTATCCTTAGATATACATATCTCAGGGTTGAGATATTTTTTAATTAACTTGTAATAATTTATAATTACTTTTTAATATTTATCGATATATATATATATATATATATATATATATATATATATATATATATTTAATAAGGTATTATTTTCAATTTTCAATTAAATGAAAATTTAATTAATCATTATTTTTAATTAATACAATAGCTTGTGTTGATGAATTACTTTATCATACTAAAACTGTAATGATCAGATAAAAGAATCATGTATTTGAGTATATGGTCAATAACTGTATTACGGGCATCACGGTCCACGTTCGCACAAATCGTATCATTGCACCGGCAGCTGGTGTATTATATCAATTTTTTCAATACTGTTTCCAAAATCGTGTAAAAAGTAGTGGCAACATCGCATTGTATACGATTTAATAGACAGCGTGCGAGTATTTACGATTTTCTAAAGTAATGAACCACAAATCCGAACAAAGTCGACCCAACCTCTCGACAAATGTCGTACAGCTGCTCCGATAATATATATATATATAATGTAGGTATCAACATAATGATTACCTGATGAATGGAGATGGGTCTTGATACAATTCTTGGTCATGTATTCTGATGGATTATTCTTTTCTCTCCTATAATGTTAATTATCTCCAGATTTAACTTTTTATGAATTAAAAAAATAGCTAATTAAAATTTTTAATAATTGTAATTTAATGATTAATTAAGTAAACATGTAAACAATAATTCAATAGAAATTATTAATTATTAATGGCAAATTAATATATATAATTTATATCAGTATATATTTCATTAAAAAAAGTAGAGACAAACGGTTATATACAGACGAGACATGACGGGCACGCAAAATTCAAATAAGTTCAGTTATTTTAAATTTCAATGTGCAAGTGATAGACAAAAACCTATAATTTAAGGTGCTATTTTTGAAGAAAAAAATTATTAAATAAATTCATCAAAAATGTAAAGCCTCCCAAAAGACAATTAGCTTCATCTCCCCTTCCCCAGAGTGGGACACGAGGGTATAAAGTATTTATATTTATATAATAAGATTCTTATATGTAAAGAAAATAAAAATAAGATAATAGTACAAACATATTAATTTATTACGTATTAATAATTAAATAAATCGTATAATACGTATGGCCTTCTTTATTTTTAATTTTAAAGGGTCATTTAAAGTATAAATAATTATAAAATTAATGATAAATTAGAGTTTTGAAGGGGGCGGTTTGATAGTTCGTAAGTGATAATATTAATATTATAGATATAATCTGATGTTAATGCAATCAAGATAGCTATTATTTTAGCTCCAATGTGTCTAATATGCAAAATAGTGAAAAATTAGAGTGGGAAGAATATATAATTATTACTTTAAATGAAAAATATAAAATCACTGTCTTCTGGGACAGTAAGTAGAACAGTATGATTGTATATTTAATAGGATTGGATTTTACATTTAATGTTTTTACAAAAAATATTTCTACATTGTATATCATGATATTTTTGGCGGCAATATATGTATCATTTTTGTATTTTGACATATTGACTTTATTTAATCTGACATATTTATTCCAAGAAATTGCAATGTATGAGATACTAAAGAAAACATTAACCGTACAAGAATATATTTTAAAATAAAATTTTTGTAATTACCTATTGAATAGATAGTAATGAAACTATTGAAAGATACTTATTGAAAAACATGGTAATTTCTAATATATAAGTGCTATTGTCAAATAGTGTTACTTCATTAAAAATTATTTTAATATTTGAAGCTGTAACAGTTTTCTTACAAAAAGTTTCTATAAAAGCTGTTTATTATATAAATTGTATAAATTATATAAAGCGCCAATAACCGTATAATGATGTGTCATATAAAAATAAATTTCAAAAATGCTTTATATAAATAACTATATATTTAAATATTTATAATATAATATGCTAATTTAGGAGTTGTACTTACTCCTTATACAAAATTCAGGACTATAAATACACAATTATGTTCTTCTACATTCCAAAATAATGATGGTTTTTTGATATTTTACATTTGAATTAAAAATTATATATTCTTTTCACGTTACTTTTTCTTATCCGTTTTATCTAATAGGAGTGCATATCGAAGTAATAACTCAAATGCATCAATTACACGTTGTGAACACTCAAAACTCTCATTTCCTCCTAAAATTATGAGTTTTAATTGTAGCTAAAAGACTATCCTGCAAAAAAATAAACATGTTTGAAATTTTGGGAATTAAAGAGCTTTAGTTGTCTGATGATTCGTGGAATGTATATATATATATATATATATATATATATATATATATTTGCATTGTCTATGTATTTAAAAGTTCAGAATTAGGGGAAGTGTAGAGTGCGTACAATCTGGTATAATTCGGTAACTACTTATTTATATGTATATACATACATATATATGTATGTATGTGCTGTGACGTCCCATTCCTGTGGGACAAGGTCCGGAACGCAAGACAGTGTTGAGGATTTTTTATTAGGATAAATTAATTAAATAATTAATTTATGTTTATTTAATTATTTAATTAATTGTTATTATTATAAATATAAGCGAAAGATGAATGAATACTATTAGATTAAAATAAATAAACTACTATTAAGGAGAGAATGAAATAACTAAGATAAATAAATGTTATAATGAAAAAAGGCTTTATTAAATAGAATTGTGACTAAAAGTCCACGCGGCGGTTCTCTGATTGTGAGTGCCTCCTTGCTCCAAAACTTACGTCGGCCTTCCCCGCATCATATTGCCGAAAATCCAGCCGTATGTATCGCTGAGCCAATCGGCGCGTCGCCTTTCCTTCTTTCTCCTTCTCTCGAGCCATAATAGTTCAACCGCAACGCGGCTAGCTGCTCGTAGGTATATTGCGGGAAATTCCAGATGCAGCTCGCAGGTGTTCGACTAGCATTTAGCATCGAATAGCGAGAGGTTTCCACGATGAACGAAATAACAAAACATATGTCTCAATTCTCAATGGTATTGTTGGATTCAATCTTCAAGCTCCATGCGCGCCGTGGGTCTTGTCTGGCGGGCCCGCCAATAGGCGGCGCTGGTGATGTGTACATCGCCCCACTCGTTGACTCGGCGTCCCTTCCGCGCCTTCAACGAAAACCAGTTGCGCATCAGCCACCGCTACGCTCCGGACACTCACCATATCTCTGAATATTAATCATTCATCAAGTTCATCAATAAAGAAAATAAATTGATACATTAAGATTATCTGTTGTCTACTCATTTCTCTGCAATCCTTATCAAACAAAGTAGTCCTTCGAGCCGGATCTTCCAGAAGATCGACGCGTTAATCGCGAAGTGAACATCGCAAACAGACCCTCGACGCCCGTAGAGGCTTGTCACGACGGTTATTGCACAAACGTAGCCGCCCAAGCTGAAACGCACAGCAGCGAACTTATGCTAGGAAGTATGAGCCCACCATAAGAGCAGCAAAGTAAGTACCTCGCAAAATTCTTTGTGAAATTAAGAGTGAACATGAGGTAGAGGCATACCCGTGAAGCCTGAGTTATCATCATACCTCAGCTTTCTCAGGCGGTGGCTCCTCGAGCTATGCGCGCCGCTTTGCGATCCAGCCAAGCGAAGCCCATGAAAATGAACCTTGCAATGTTACTCGTACTTATCTTCACGCCCTCGCTTCGAATCGTTCTCACTCCGGCAGCCATGATGAACGCAGGCGTGTTCACGACGCCAGAATTAACATGAGCGTCCGCATGACGCCATGATGAACGAAACGGAAGTGTCTTCCTCACGCCATGAGACGGCAGACGAGAGAGCGCGCGCCCTCTATACGGACAGAGCACGGCAGAAGCCATCGTGCGGCGGGGGCTGGATGATACCTTTGATCGCGGCAACCTCCGTCCTTTGTTGCAAATAAGCACATCTATACTCGATCTGTGCAAATGGTGGGTGGGGAGAGGGTACGATCAGCTCGTTCTGTCTCTCTCGCGCACTTCCCCTTTCCCCCTCCCGCGCTTGGCTGCACGACTCTTCTCTCTCTCTCTCTCTCTCCCCTCTCCTCACCCTCCCTCCCAGACTGCGGAAAATGCGCCTGTTTCCTCTTGCATCCACATGGCCTCCATCAAGCCACCCTACACAATCGAACGGCCACAACACTGCATGCCGTTGCTACGACGGTCGCTCAGTACACCCCACTCGAGTGACTTGTACATTGCACGTGACTTACATTTACATGCGCAATCTGCAGACAGATTCATTCAAACACATTTATAAGCTTAATATAAGGGTTGAAATCGATGAACAACATAAATATGAGCACCTCTAGCTCGGAAGTTGACAAAATAAGCTCGCCAAATCGAAGCCATCAGAAAAACCAAACTGATTGCGCCGTCGTAAGGCTCACTTCGCCTCGTCCGCATATTGGTCGCGCGGACCTCCGGATCCGCAGTATCTCTACGATGGGCGGTTCGCCGAGGGGCCGTAACTTGAGCGGACTACGGGCACTCACTAATCATATTGAACTTTCAGATTCAGAAAAGAATAGTTGATCGGCCGATCACAGAGTGGAGCACGGGACTGATCGCGAGTCACATGGAGGTACTGGACGGATACTGGAGGGACTTTCTCCAAAATCACGTGGAACTGTTTCAATTCAGAGAGACACTTCAAGCAGACTACGTCGAAGATGACCATTACGCGACCGCTGAAGAAATATATATGAGTGCGAAAGGGCATTTTTACTGAAACTACTGTCTCTTCGATCGTTGGCTTGAGAGGATCAGCTCGGCTACCGAAAATCCAACTACCATCGTTCAGTGGAAAGCGGAAGGATTGGGATTCTTTCCGCGATCTCTTCCAATCCATCGTCATCGACGATCGCGGCGTGACGGACTTAGAGAAACTCTTTTATCGTAAGACTTGAGTCAAGGGAGAGGCTCAACAGGCGTTGAACAGCATAACGATCACTGGACCGAATTTTATCGTTGCATGGGCCACCCTTCAGTCACGCTATGATCAACGGCGAATCCTAGTTCACGATCATCTAAGAGCACTGCTCCGCATGAAACCGATTAAAGAAGAGTCATCTGTCGGATTGCAGCGAATATTAGATGATCTCGATCTTCATCGCAGTCAACTACTTTCATTAGGAAGATCTGTGACTCACTAGGATGACTGGTTCATTACGATTGCAAGCCTAAGCATAGATCCGACTACGAGACGGAACTGGGTGGAAGAAATCGGCAAGGTCGAGAGCGAGGAATCGGACGTACAGTACTTCCCTACATACGGTCAACTTACTACGTTCCTAAAACAACGCTGCTTGACACTGAAGACGCTCGACTCAGGGCCTTCGCGTTCGGTCACAGACGCACACAGCAGAGGCCGAGCGTTCAAGACTTGCGCAACCGTATCAGCAGCGCACAGGGGATCAACGCTGTAATATCGACCGACGCTTATCCCGCCTTTTCTGCGGAACACTACATCGGCTATTGCGAAAAGTTCAAAGCTATGAATTCTACAGATCGAAGAAATCTAGCGTGTGATGTGTCGCCACAGGCATGTGATATCACAGGCGAATCAGGCTTCCGCATCTGACTCTCCGTCATGTCCACCGCTATAATCACAATTGGCAATGGGCGGGGATATAGGAGAAAGTCAGAGCTCACCTAGATCCCTGCTCTGAAGTCAGCCTTGTAAATTTAAATATTGCCAAGAAATTTGGCGATTATTTGGAGCGAGTAAACATTAACGTATTCGGAGTATCTGGCGTACCTATCGAGAGCTACTTCTTGATACAAAGTGGCGCTACGTTCGAACCGACGAGAACCCCGCTGATCATGGAACTCGCGGCACCGACCTCTCCCAATCGAACTTGTGGTGGACAGGACCCGCCTGGCTCCGGGCAAGCTCTTGGGATGAGCGCGCGGAGGCGTGCAATGAATCCGAGTCCGTTACGGTTGGTGATTCTCATGTTCTTGTATGCGCCGTCACACAAGAGCAGATTTCTCCGGACATTCATCCAATCGATTTATTTTCTGACCTCGATAAGCTTCTCAAGGCGATGAGTCGCTCTCGAAGACTATGTCACAATGCTCGGGTTAGCGCCACTCGCGCCGACGAATTTCTAGCAAAAGCACGGGTGTCCAAGCCAGGCGAGACACCAAGACCAAAAATTCTCGCACCCGTCGAGCTCGGGTCAGATCTCTGCTTCGCCGGTGCACGATTTGCACACGTTCAAATGCGAAACCGCTCTCTCAAGCCATGGCCGACCTCCCGGCAGCTCGAGTGACTCTAGCCCCTGCTTTTCTTCGGACTGGAGTCGACTACGCGGGATCATTTCAAGTGCTCAGGTCGAAGAGTCGAGGTGCCAAGTCAAGTAAAGGGTACGTCGCGCTGTTCATCTGCTTGGCTACGAAAGCGATTCACCTCGAACTTGTGTAGGATCTCAGCACTCAAAGCTTTCTCGGAGCCCTCGACCGATTCTCCGGCCGCTGCGGACGAACTAAGGAAATATGGAGCGATAATGGCACGAACTTTCATGGAGCCAATGCCGAGCTAAACCGACAACTGCGCGATGCTGAAGTCAACTGGAATCTGGTTGAGGGCGACCTCGCACGCCAAGGTATCATATGGCGCTTCATTCCTCCTTCTGCACCACACTTTGGTGGAATCTGGGACGCGGGCGTCAAATCGACCAAGACTCATTTGCGTTGTGTTCTCGGCCTTCGAAAGCTAACATTCAAAGAGCTTTCGACGCTCCTTGTAAATATCGAACGCATTCTCAACTGCACGCCTCTTGCTCCATTATCCGGAGACCCAGATGACATCGATGTGCTGACACCGGCACGCTTCCTCATCGGTCGATCCCACACATCCACGCCTCAACCGTTGGCGACTGAGCCACCCCTGAACCACGAAACTCACTGGGCCTTAGTGAAAAAGTCCGTGATCAATTTTGGATTCGTTTGAGTCGTGAATACCTTAACACTTTGCAGCAAAGAGCCAAGTGGTGTCGTCGACCAAGAACGAATCTCTCTGTTGGGGACCTAGTCGTCATCGTCGATCCTTCGCTCTTGAAGGCCAACGGCAATTGGCCCCTCGGACGCGTCACAGCTGTACATCCCGGACAGGACGACTTGGTGCGAGTAGCTACCGTACAGACAGTCGACGGTTTCTACACTCGACATGTAGTCAAGCTTATTAAGCTGCCAGTAGCGGATTCCACACCTGCTTCCCTGCAGCCGACCAGGCGACACCAAAATCAGCAACCGGATATGGATAAATCTATCGCCGACAACTAACAGCCCGTCAATGCACTTCCTACGGTGGGCGGCGGACGGTCTGGCAGCGAACCTCCCACGGCGGGGGGGCCGAAAGAGTCCAACAGTGAGTGGCCGCTGTCATAAAGATCCTTACTCTTTGATTCATTTAGGAAATGAGGCGGGCGGGATGTTGGATTCAATCTTCAAGTTCCATTCGCGCCGTGGGTCTTGTCTGGCGGACCCGCCAACAGGCGGCGCTGGTGATGTCTGCCTCGCCCCACTCGTCGACTCGGTGTCCCATCCCCGCCTTCAACGAAAACCGGTTGCGCATCAGCCACCGCTACGCTCGGAACAGTCACCATATCTCTCAATATTAATCATTCATCAAGTTCATCAATAAAGAAAATAAATTGATACATTAAGATTATCTGTTGTCTACTCATTTCTCTGCAATCCTTATCAAACAGGTATTTACAATATATATATAATGAACTATCTCTTATGTCCGTGCCGCAACTGAGTGGTTTTTATAGGAAGGGTTAAACTAATAATAATAATACAATTTACATTAATTACTAATTAATCCGATTTTACATTTCTTTTCGAACATCTTTTACATATTTATTTCAAATTCCGCGCCTTTACATTCTATACATTTACGTGAGGACGTGACGTGTATGAAAACATAAAGATGACTTTTACTATTGTCACTATTGTACATTACGTCACAGTGCATAGGAACTGTGCGTATGGACTACTGAGGGGGACTCAAATTCATCCAATTTTAAAATACACTATGTCACGAAAGCTAAGACATTTTAATTTATCATAATATTATTTGAATTGTATATATTGTATACGCAATTTATCATATCATAAATCTCACCAAATCGTCACTTTATAAATGATGATACATAATGTAATTTTTTGCATCAGGGACAGATATGCCATCATTTAATGATATAATTTCTTTCAATAGGATTTTTTTCCATCAAATTTTTTCAATACGAAGAACAACTTTATTTTTATTTATCCTTATATATTGGTTTATTTTGATTTAAACTAATCTTATTTAATTAAAGAATTAATAAAAAATGCATGTGCAACTTATAACTACAAAAATTATTTTTCTGAGATTTTATAATAAATTCACCGTTTACTAAATGATTGAAAATTATTATAATATTTAAGTTTTCTTTTTACCTTTTGATTCTATATCTTATTTTTCATTCTGCATGAGATTAATTGTTTTTTATTATTAGATTTAGATTATCTCTTAATATTTATGAAACAATAAATTTTCAAGAATCTATTAATCAAATTTAATTTCATACAAATGCAATCTAATCAAAGAATACCGCGAAATACATAAATATAAAATTAAAGGGTGCATAATACATTTTTGTACACTATCGTAAGAGGAAAAAATATTGTTAACATCATTCCAACACGAAAATCAAAAGTTTAGAATAATTTTTCGGCGCTTGTAATATAAAATATGGTTTAATACCAGTGTGCAAATGAATCACTGTGCGATTCATCTCCCTAATTATTTCAGCCGGGCGTAAGCTATCTCACGTAGTAAAGATCACAATTGATAAATCGTAATTTATATTTGTAATTTTACATTTACATTTGTTTTTACATTTCTCATTGATCACGATGAATGTTGCATTTGGTTTACGCAATATAGGTGAAGAAAATTTCACTGTACGATAAATCATTAATGGTAAATTTTACTATTTTTCTTTGTAAGCTAAGGACATACTCGTTTAATAAACTGAATTACAGTATATAATATAATCGAATGATTTGTAGTAAATGAAGTTAAATGCACATTTCTCTGAAAATTGTTATATAATGTTTTGTAGAACCTAATTTATATCCAGATTATGGGAATACTGTACACCCCCCCCCCACACACACACACACATAATGTACCCTTTGCACTGTTGATAGATGTCCTTTACATATTTTTTTAGATGTTTTTCTGTCAAAGGAGCATGAAGGAATATGACGATAGATCTGCATTATTTTCCTTCGTTTTCCTTTAGTAGTCCATTCGTTGTACATATAATTGTGGTAAGAATGTATAACATTCTTGGATGTCAAAATGCGTTCTTTAATGCATCTTTTATGCCTGTACATCCCTCGCAATATAACAGTCGTTGTCGTATCTATTTTTTGTAACCGTTGATCTGACAACGTACGGCTTATCCATCATAATCGGTAATATTCATACTTAATCGTATATTATAGTGTACCGTAGTATTTGATAAATAAGGTTGCCAAACATTGTCAAAATTAGTATATTTTCTTATTCCATAATATTTTTCAGTTACTAATATTCTATGAATTTGATGAACTGATCTTATAACAATTAATAAATGTTTAAATTTTATAAAAATAAAATTCAATCAAATATTAATTCTAGGAACTTTATATGAAGTATATGTAGTTAACGAAACTGCGAACTTTCATATAGTCCGTCTAAAAGTACAAGTAAAAGTATCATTCTAAATTATTAATTATCTTGCAGAAAATCCTATAAAATTACTTGAAACTTGGTCATAATCATTCTTCTACTATTGATGTAACAAATTTCATAAATTTCTCAACTGTAATCGAAAACGGTTAGAACTTCCTTGAATGTACCAGTACAATAAGTGTGACTGTTAAGTCAACGTTAAGTTACTTCTTGGAAATATATTTGAATACTGTAAGAAATTAATTTTACATTTTTTCTTTTAAGTATTAACAATTGCGGTTGAATTGCATACGCTTTACAATATTATTTTTATTTGAGATAACTTTAAGATATATCTTTGTATATTCAACATCAACGTATAAAATGCTTCATTTTCTAACAGGAATAATTAAATACCTTTCCGAAATAATTTACAATCTAGTATAGTTTTTAAAATATCATTAGAAAAATTAGAACTTTTAGAGTTTATATATAATACTGAACACATAAACTGGATTGATATTTTTTATCAAATTGTATAGATTGCATATATGTAGCATTTAAGAAGATTTTCAGTAATTTTGGTATTATTCATCTCACCCATTTACCACTGTAAGAAACAATAACAGTAATTATATATAACTAGCATTCACTATTTTGAAAATAAATAAATTTTCTTTGTATCTTAATAAAAACATAGGTAATATTGAACACTTTATGATGCTTTCCCAAAGTAGTTAAAAAAGCAGGTATATCGACGATGTATTCAGTTAAAAAATTCTAATATAGGTAACAATGTTCATAATTACAAACTTCTATAGGGACAAGTATTTCTTTAGAATTTCACGTAAGAAAAAATTGTTAAATTACCTAAGTAAAAACTATCAATAATCAAGTATGTTCTTAAAATACAACAAAATAATAAAATCTATTAACTTAAAATTAAAAATTATTGTTGCTTCGATCACTCAGAATAATTCTATAAATAAATATGCCTATGGTATATAAGAAGATCTGTTGCCATCTCCTGTATTTTAATGACTAGTCTTCAGAATGATTCATTCAGTTGAATGTTTACATATATATTCGAATCAATATATTTTGCAATTGTTTACAACGCAATAGATGATAAACTTTTATAATTTTTATACAGTATGTTCAAGGCAGATATACGTTACGAACTGATTATTGTTAAAAAAAAGTTTAATAAATATTTCTCAAGAAGGCAAGAAACTAAATGATCAACAAACTAAATTGATGCATAAAAAATAGAAAATAACTTATTTTACTTAGTACCATCGACGTATTTACTTATAAAAAATATTCCTGTAACAATTCCTGTTCCATAGTGTAAAATAATAAGTTGAATGAATAAAATGAAAGGGTTGAGTATGAAATCTAACTCAATTAAGGTATTGATTCTACGACAAAAAGTACTATACTCCAATGGAATGATTGCTTGATCGCCTAATAACATCTGTTTTGTGAGTTGGCGATTCATTCAGTGGTTGCGAATCATCTGTAGTGCTTGTAGAATATTTCGGATCTGAATGATTCCACGATTGAATATCAGCAGTTCCAAATACTTGATAGATCATATAAGTACTGCACGCAACACATGCTGTAACACCAAAGACTTTTCTCCAAGCGTCTAAAGTTTGCTGGAAAATAATTTATTATTTCAATGCATTTATTTATGTAATGATCAATATATAAAAATTTATAATAATTTTCAAAGAATTACTAGGTTACTAATATAGTTCTAATAGCATAATATAATTTAAATATAAAATTCTATAGCCATGGATTTATAGTTATTGCTAAATTTAAAAATCTTTGTTATTAAATTAGTATTCTTTGCTATTAAATGTTATATTTGGTCTATGTAAGAAATATTATTGTAGCTCTACTATATATAATCTTTTTTAAAAAGTGTTGATTTGGCTATATCCGTAAAATTTTATTGATGAAGAAATTTTATCATCGATAATAGAGCTAAAATATAATATGGACTTTAGTCATCTTAACCATAACAGTATTTTTTTATCGGTTGAATTGTCCCGAAATGGTCGATTAAACATTCGTTATTTACCATTTTTACCAGAAATGAGAATGAATTTAAAATTTTAAAAATTATTCTAATCTTTTTTGTTTGAAAATAATTTCATTGAAAATTGAGTAGTTCAAAAATTGAGGTTATTATAACGTTTATGTCCTTACAAGTAGATACAGTATTGTAGACAACTAATTTTTTTTCTATTCATAATTACGTGGATTATTAAATCCAGTCTATAATATAAAAATTAAAAATTGTAGTTATGTCGACTGTTTTGAATTAAATTAATAACTATTTTTATCGTTCTCACAGAACGAAATAAAAACTGTAAGATCGATAAAAGTATTTATTAATTTTATTCCAGTTTATAATAGGCAAAATAAAGAGTGAAATCGTTTAAAAATATTGACAGCCAAAAATTCCATTTCTATCATTGTTATTCATAAAATATTGATGAAAACTTTCGAAATTTTTATTATATAGTTTATAGCTTATATTGGTGAAATGATTTTATTTTTTTAAAAATTTTATACTTTTATACTTTTTAAAAGACTCGCGGCAGCGAAACTCCGTTTCCACTTCGATAAGACTCGGAGTTCGGTTTCCACAATTTGGAAATAGAAGAGATATAAAAAAATTCATTTGTAGGCGAAAATTCGCAATGTATCTCGTGATTGCTTGAAAACTTTGACGAAATTTGCTTGAAAACTTAATAAATTTCGTCATACAATTAACATATTAAAAAAAAAATAAAAAATTAAAAATCATAACTTTATAACAATAATAATACACTGAATAATATTTATGTTTCTTGTAAGTGCATTCATAGATCCATGCAAATTTTAGTAATTAAATTTTTTTTTTAACATATCAATGATATTTTGTATAATACCTACATATACTATTAAGGAATGATATAAAATTATAAAATGTAATACATATCTAAAACTATAAACACCTGAACATTGCAATAGTCTTAATTAGTTTTTGAGATAAATGTATCTTAGGCGAACAATTCTGTGCTATTATAATTTGAATAACTCATATATTAGTTGAAATATACCGCATAGTTTGCGGCTGCTTATAGCTATTAGCAGGCACTTTATGTATCAGTTCCTATCGGATAATTATTATTTTTAATTTTTTAGTCTTGACAAGTGCTAGTTTAAATCGGTATTGAATGTTAGAAGAACAATAAAAAAAAAATTAATACTCATTAAGAATAGCCTAGAAAATTCACATTTTCCTATATGACGAACTCGATTTGTATTGAATTCTGTTCTACTACTGGCTCCTCGTAAGAAAAAATGATAGAAAGAATGATCAGACCAAAAGATAATGAAGCCTTTTGTTACCCCTATGGTATTATAATAGCTACAGAGACTTTCAAGGTTTATCGAAGTGAGATTCAGTTTGCGCTCAAGTGCGTTAACACGATGTGCTAACTAAATGAGTTCGCAGGTATGAGTGACACTAGATACAATAGATTTTTTTTTAACAAATAAAATTAATAATCATATCTTGCCAGCTTCTCCTTTGATCAATATTCGACGTCCAATTTCTAGCATAGATTGATCAGAGGATAATTCTTACATTTAGATACTGAATTAGATAACTGATGAGTACATAAAAGAAAATGGTATTTATCATGACTGTCAAGCCCCGCATTAGTACTTTTATGGAAGAACGCCCCAAGATGTGAGTCACGAGAAACGTCAAGAATCATCGTGCAATATTCTACTAAAGATCTCGAATACAGAGAAAAATGGCTAGATCAGCAATAATGAAAAGCTATGGAACACAACCGGCCGATAAAGCGAAAGCTAGGTGCAGCCGGGAATGTTTATGTGTAATAAAGCATAACATAGTGGAAAATGGCTCAAGGGGTTACAGCAGGGTTAATGCTTATGGCGACTTGGTCCTTCTATTATAGAAGTAACAATCTTTCATGGTAGGAAAAGCATGGATTGGAGCAAGAATTTATCCTGGTCTAAAAAGCAATTTAAGAAGACATCATTATGCATCTATTTCTCACGGTCATCTTCCAGATCACTTATCAGATCATAGAGCGATGTATACACACGCACGTTATTTACGATTGCCCCAGGGTAAAAGTTACTCAGTTTGTGACCCTACGAGTACAATTGTCGTTGATAGATGTACACCTTTTATAGAACCTTACCTTCCGCATAGAAAACTGTAAATATTTCTTAACATAATGGTACTTAAGCTAAGAAATATTTTTACGCTTACTTTTTACGTTTTGCGAGTAACATCTGTGTTTCTTAAATCAGCCTTTCGAATCTCTCATTTGCAGAAGAATTAATGTTAAAGGAGTGTAATGGGCAGCTAATCTATACAGTTTTTACTGGTACATAAAATGGTCGCTATCAATGCAAATAGTATCGGAATTTTAGAAAAAGAAAGAGAAAATGAATAACTTTAACAGTTACGTCTGTAAAATTTTTCATTTTGCCTGTTTTATCCTAGCTTAACTCTTCTGTTCGACGATTTTTAGATTCTTTTTTTTCACAAAGACGTTTATTGCTACCTATAATAATGGACCATTACAAAGATACCAATCATGAAATAATTATTGTAGCATTTAACATAAAAAATAACAAATTTTTATTCAAACGCGATTATACGTAAATTAATAAATATTTTTATCGGTATTCAAGTCTTTGTACTACTACTGTGTGCAAGTATGAGTAAGACTTTTCAATTCAAACTTCCCGTGTTTATCGATTCAGACAAATGTTTGTATTTGTAAGTTGGTAGTACTGTCAGAGTTATCTATGCCAAATTTAACGCAATTAACTTCATTTGTCATATAGTTACGCTTATAGTTACGCAAATGACAATCTGACTGCTTCCACCACATTTCAGATTCTATAGGGATGATTATAAACAAGGACAGTCTAACTTTTATTACTACAGTCCTATATACACATGGCTTTGCAAGGTACCCTAACTCATCATCCATGGTCTCTCTTTCTCTATCTTTCTGTCTGTCACTGCTTCTTCCTTTTTCTATCTGTCTATTTTCCTCTTTATTTCTCTCTTTCTTCGGTGTTGTGAGTATACTTATCTACCATTATTCGTTCCAATCTTGATATCGTTTTTCTACAGTTTCCTGTTTCCTGCCCTCGGAATTCTTTTTTCAGACCGTTGGTGCTTGATCAGTACGAGAGTGGGATCAAAATTTTACAGCCTAACCTAAAAATAGTACTGTTAGGATGCATTTCTCGTTTGTATTGTATAGTACTACATCCCACTAACTTATGTATAATTTGTCATACCAATTTCTCGGTCAATATACATTGAAGTGCCTACTGAATACGATGCCTTTATTACTTAGTTGAAAATGAAAAAAGTAAAAAAGTATGTAGCCATAATATACTTCTATTTAAAAGGATTAACACCGCTTCAAATTAAAGAAAAACTAGATTCTATATTAAAGAAGTCACATTAAACACTGTTGATGTTCGAATCGAATTAATGTTTCTGTTGAGAATGTACATTAAACTGTACGCGAGTCTAACCCTAGCGAGTAAGGGAACATACATATGTAAGCGATCCCCACCTCTGCAGTATATGTGAGCGTCTGGCTTGAGCTGACTTTGTATAAGAGCGCTCGTGCTCTCAAGTGTCGGCGGCCTTATACTAAACACGTAGTGTATATTAATATGTAATGTATCTTGAATAAACCATTTTACTAATAAAAATCACCCTATATTTCAACATGGTAGCAGAGCGTGGTTGTTAATTAATCCGTGGTGCGTTAATTAATCAGACGATTTAATTTTAAAAATTAAAGTGAATCTCCATAAAAAAACGTGAGCTATAGTGAAAATAGAGAGGCCACGTATAGATAACATTCTAGAAGTATTTTCTGAACACGAAGGAAAGTTCAGACAAGGATAAGATTTAGAAGAAAGATATAGTAATACCAGTGTTTGACGAAGAGTACTATAAAATGTGGAAGATACGAATTGGAATTTTTTAAAATTTAAAAAGTGTGATGAAGTAATCAATAGAGAAAAGATAAGTACAGACAAAGACGAAGAATGGAAAGATAAAGATGTGAAGGCAACAAATTTAATAGATAGTTCGATTTCAAATAGACAATTAGAATTTATTTGTGAAGAAGACACAGCACTAAAAATAATTAAAAAACTTGATGAAATATATTTAAAAGAGTCAACGGCGTTACAAATAGTTTGCCGAAATAAATTAGAAAAATTAAGACTTGAAAAATTTCATGACACAGCTACCTTTTTTAGTGAATTTGAGAAAGCTATAAATGATTTAAAAGGTGCTGGTGCAAAAATCACAGAGAACGAAAAGCTAAATTATGTGCTTAATACATTGCCAAGTAGTTACAGCTATATTGGAGATTTGATAGATACGTTGAAAGAAGCTGATCAAACGACAGCATATATAAAGAACAAAATTCAAATAGCCGAGATGAAAAATGTAGAATAATAATGAAGAAAAGAACAAATGTAGTTATAACAAAAAAGGGAAAATGTTATAAATGCGGAATAACGGGGCACTTTTCAAAAGAATGTCAAAAAGGTCAAGCAAGTAGCAACGTCGTACATGGAGAGGTTCGACAAGAGATAGAGGTCGTGAACGAGGAAGGAGAGGTAACCAAAACAGAGGCCAAGTAAACTATCGCCAACACGAAGCTGCGGGAACGAGCGAGCAGAGTAAACAAAAACCGAGCGCCTGGGTAGTAACAGCAAGAGAGGTAAACAAGAAAACAGGCAGGCTAGGTATGAGTGAGATCGAATGGTTGCTTAATAGTGATTGCACTGACCACATAATTAATAATGAGGATTATTTTGAAAATTGCATAGAACTAAAGGAACCCGTAAATATTTATTTTGGAGACAATAGGTCTGTAAAGGCAACAAAAATCGGAAATGTTGTGAGTGTTTTATACATATAAAAATAAGAATAAAGTTATAATGAGTAATGTTTACTATACAAAAGATATGAATATAAATTTAATTAGTTGCCCTATATGTTGATTCTCGAGAAACCGCAAAAGGCCAGTTTGAACATCCTTCTTCACAGATGTCTCTTAAAATTCCTTGTTATTATGTTTCTTGATACTCTGTAGTACATAATAACTGAGTTTTGAAGACTGATTTAGATTACCAGCACCTATATGATAATCTTCTTCTTCACAAGCCTTTGCACAGTACATTCTCGACTATACAGTGTAGTGTCTCCCTCTACTTTTGAATGCAAAAGGTAGTAAAAGCTTCTCAGTGCGTTGAGACCTTTGAAATCACTGGAATTATGTCTCTCTCTCTCTCTCTCTCTCTCTCTCTCTCTCTCTCTCTCTCTCTCTCTCTCTCTCTCTCTCTCTCTCTCTCTCTTCTCTCTCTCCTCTCTCTCTCTCTTCTCTCTCCTCTCTCTCTCTCTCTCTCTCTCTCTCTCTCTCTCTCTCTCTCTCTCTCTCTCTCTCTCTCTCTCTCTCTCTCTCTCTCTCTCTCTCTCTCTCTCTCTTTCTACGTCAATAATTATGATTTTAATTTAACCTTTCGATTCTTAAAGTTATGTATTTATGTTATATACAAGTTCAAAATTTGGGCGTTTTCTTGTTTGGTTATTGGGCCAAGGGATAATTTAATATAAATCAGCGAAATTGAAGTGAATGATTCTTATAGAATAGCTGATTGGTGAAATCAATTGGTATTGATGGATCATATACTTTAAATAAAATTACATATAAAATAAAATAAATAATGTAAAATAAAAATATATAATAATTAATATTGTATTTATGGCAATATATACACAAAATACATCATAAATGTAATGAAGTATATTCTTACACTTTCTTGAGTTAGCAGACCAGCTACTATCGGAGACAGAAAACTCGCCGTCATATGAATGGTTTGAGCAAAAGCTAAGACAGGACCTGTTCAGATTTATAAAGATTACAATATATATATATTAGTTCCAAAATAAATAATTGCAAATAAATATGAAATATTCGAATAATTGTAAATGAATATAAGCTTTCAAGAACCTTTAATATTTATCAGCTTACTAAATTTTAAGTGAATTATATTATTATATAATTATTATATTAATTTTTAGAAAACAGCATTTCAATAATGAAAACCATTCTATATAATATGTGAAATATCTGACAAAGACATTAGTTTAAAACAATTGAATTGTACTTTTGTAGACTGCCCATATACAAATTAATAAATATTTTTTTATTGGTCTTACAGTCCAATCAATTCAATCTAAAAATAAAATAAAAATAAAAATAAAAAATAAAAATAAAAATAAATAAAAAAATAAAAGAAAAATTAAATTAGAATTATAATGACAGTCAGACTGTCCTTGTTTACATTCACCCCCGTAGACTAATCAGATATATAAAATATTAGCTGAAAAAATTCTTTGTTAGTAAAGTGCAGTCTGACTGTCCCCAACACCCTTACCTAATTGAAGACTTGTCCAACGTTTCGAGCTCGCTACGGCTCCTCATCAGGGACTAATCTAAATCTTATATTCTAATCTATATATACCCATCCCCACCACCAAATTTAGTAAATTAAATATAAATTCCCCCTCTACACAAATTATCCAAAACCAATCAACTTAATAAGGAATGATAAACACTGTCCAATCTTTTTCCAATCTTTTTCCCAACTTATAATATTGCTAGATTTTTGTTTAATATATTGGTTAAGATAGTTGGAAGAACTAGTTCTTACATTAAGAATAGTTGGTGTTTTTACAATGAAATGAAAGATATTGTTATTCCGAAAAACTACAAGATGATTTCATTGGATGTAGTATCTTTTTTTACAAATGTACCTTTAGAGTTGTTAAATGATATTATTCAGGAAAAGTGGAATGAAATTAATTTTATTTTAATTCATGGAAATATGAATACTTTCATGACTCTCCCATTTATACTTATTATTAATACCATGTTCCAAAATATCCACATTCACAAAATCAAAAGAATGTAAAAACTTTAAACAATGCTCTTTTAAACCGGAAGTAATATGTCAGCTACGTAAACTATATTTATGTTCATAAATTCTCTTTTTTAAATATCTACCTGTTTGTCCAATATAGTATTCATCACAATCCATGCAATTAATCTTGTAAACAACTCCTGATTTTAAGCATAAATCATCCTTATCTTTGCAATTATTAAACAATCTACTCAAATTATTGCTATTTTTAAAGAAAATTTGAATGTTATATTTCTGAAAATTTCTTTTAATTCTTTCAGACAATCCTCTAACATATGCAAGAGAATAATTTTGCCTCCGTTAACATCAATTCCTGCACTATGTCTATTTTCGGTATCATAAATGTCAAACAATCTCTCAGCAATTAATCTATTAATAAATTGAATTGGATAACCATTATTAATGAAAGTTTCTCTTACTATCTGTAAATTATTTTGTCTAAAATCTTTATGTGATAATTTTACTGCTCTGTCAATGACACCCTTTAATGCTTCAATTTTGTTTCCGAATTGGTGGTGTGAATTAAAATCTAAAAACCTACCTGACCAAGTAGGCTTTCTGTACCAATTAAGTTTCACCTTATTATTACTACATCTAATGACATTAATATCCAGAAAACTTAACTGATTATTAACTTCAACCTCCCTTGTAAATTTAATTCTGTCATGTACAGAATTGAAAACATCCACCAGTTCATCCACAAAAACTTCCGGAACAATTGTAAAGATATCATCAACATATTTCTTAAATATCATTGGTTCAAAAAGCAATTTTGACAAGGATATACTTTCCAACTTTTCCATAACTAAATTAGCTATAACCGGTGACAAAGGCGACCCCATTGGACATCCGTATTCTTGTTCATAAAATTTATTATTAAATGAAAAAATTCTGTTATTAAAAACCAAATTAATTGCTTTAATAAATTCATTCATTGTTAATTTTGTATGCAAATTAATTTCATTCCACTTTTCCTGTATAATATCATTTAACAACTCTAAAGGTACATTTGTAAACAAAGATACTACATCCAATGAAATCATCTTGTAGTTTTTCGGAATAACAATATCTTTCATTTCATTGTAAAAACACCAACTATCCTTAATGTAAGAACTAGTTCTTCCAACTATCTTAACCAATATATTAAACAAAAATCTAGCAATATTATAAGTTGGAAAAAAGATTGGAAAAAGATTGGACAGTGTTTATCATTCCTTATTAAGTTGATTGGTTTTGGATAATTTGTGTAGAGGGGGAATTTATATTTAATTTACTAAATTTGGTGGTGGGGATGGGTATATATAGATTAGAATATAAGGTTTAGATTAGTCCCTGATGAGGAGCCGTAGCGAGCTCGAAACGTTGGACAAGTCTTCAATTAGGTAAGGGCGTTGGGGACAGTCAGACTGCACTTTACTAACAAAGAATTTTTTCAGCTAATATTTTATTTTCAGATTAGTCTACGGGGGTGAATGTAAACAAGGACAGTCTGACTGTCATTATAATTCTAATTTAATTTTTAATTTAATTTTTATTTTATTTTTTTATTTATTTTTATTTTTATTTTTATTATATTTTTAGATTGAATTGATTGGACTGTAAGACCAATAAAAAAATATTTATTAATTTTTAAAGACATTAGTTAAAGGACTATGAAATGTCACACATGGAGCATGGCAGATGATTGCGTGCATAATTTTTCAATAATAATGTTAAAACATGTTACTTCGTATTTTCATTTTTACCTAACAATGCAAAGGAAAAAGTATTCGAACGTATTTTTATATTATAATTGACCTTTATATATAAAATTAATGATATTAATAATATTATTAATCATAATAATAATAATAATAATAACAATAACAACAATAATAACAACAACACCAATAATTGTTGTTGAATGATTACTTTTACGAAAATTATTTTATTACCGGCATAATTAGGCGCGATATCCACAATATTAGCCATTGCACCAGCATAAGCAGCAGTAATTAGAGTTACAGCGATAAACCAAATCAGTAGAGCTAATGTTATACTACATCCTAAATAACCAATAAGTAGAATCAAAATTCCAGGAATGACTTGAGCTGCAAAAAATAACGACTAAATTATATACAGTAAGATTACATGTATAAATGTATGCATTATTTACATTTTGAAATTCATCTCTTTGAAATAGCAGGGTGACTTGAAATTATTATTTTCTATTTTACTACTTACGTATACACATTAACTACTTTATTTGTAATAAAGGAATATATCGAAAATTCGAGTCACAAATCTTAATTAAATTGATTTATTGACTTCTTGATGTATTAGCAAACAAATATTACAATAGTTAGTAGTAAGCCGGACGCTTAAAATTAATTTAATTACCCTTATACATTTTATATCATAAATACATAGTTTTCAAATTTCATCGAAATGCATTAAATTATTTTTAGGTTTCCGCGTGTTGGTTATTTGATTTAATTTGCTGCAAATGTATACAAAAAATTAAAGAGTTCGGAAATTAAAAAAATATGCTTTGCAAATATGTTACATTGACTTTGTGATGAAATATTAATTCATTAATTAAATGTCTTCAGCAATTTGGAAGATGCTCGCAAAAGTGTAAAGCTTGGGTTAGTTGGAGAGAAGTGAGTGAAATGGGAGAAATGAGCCTCTTCCCAGAACTGGGACCCCACGTCGCACTCGCCAGGACTAAATGTACTAGAGCACAATAATTAAATTAAATATTTCCAATTGTCCAAATATTGACAATTGTCAACCAGGTTTTCTTGTTTCTTAATGTTTTATTAACGTATCGGCTAATCATCTATGATAACTGGAGGAATATAATATTATATATGCAGCTGATGCTTACCCTACACTGCATGCATAATGTGCTGCATGTGTAGTGCTCCGACTGCCTATACGATTTAGTTTCTGCACTTGTTTATGCCAATGGTCGTGTACGCTGGCAACTCTGTTCTGCTGTATTATTAAGAAACGCGTTTAGACCAATAAACTACGAGACGTATATAACTCAGATAATCTACTGCATTTATCTAATATCTTTGTATTACAAATTTTTGGAAATTCAAGCAATTGCCGTTATGTTTTGTAATTTTCGCAGTATTACACAAATAATTCTTCAAGATTCGGTACGTGTTTGCCACTTCGAAATATCTTGAGAGCAGTTTATCCTGTAATTCTTTTAAGTATCCGATGTTTTTAGCCATGTAGATTTTCCACTGATAATTTTGTTCACCATCTTTGAAATCTAGTACATTCAGAAGGTGCTTTTATATACTGTCCAAAAATCCGGAAACTTTTCAAATTCTTTTTTTTAATATTCTTTTTCAGACTCTTTTTTTAATATGACCGACATAATTTAAAGTAGAGCATTTGCATTCACAATTTTTAATATTGAGGTACAAACAAGCTGCATATAAACAGTTAAACATTTCTTTCAATATGTTAATATGCCCTTATTATATACTTGATACTGTGACTATATTGTCTAACTAAGTAAAATGATATAATGCTATTTCAGGGGGAACAACCTAATAACGTACCTAAATAACCTAATCGTGATGGGCATGGAATCTAAATCGACAACGTTCTGGTGTGAATGCGACTTGCCATATTCGATTTTTAGATTGATGATGAATAAATTGAGCAAAAAAACTTCTATTCTATGTTTGAAATAAATGCTACGTTGAAAAATTATGAAGAACAAGATATATATTTTTCTACAATTGATATGTAAACGTATTTTTCGTTTTCATTTTTTATGATTACTATTGCCGAATTCCATGGGCTATACAGCGTCTAAATAATTTTTTGCTTTAACATCGTATCTACTTCGTTGTCACTTATTTTTTACATCGGAATATTTAGGGGTCGAAATTTATATTTTAGTAATATCGAAGGTTCTTCAATCGTAAGCTTTGAGCTCGTTCGCTCTTTAATAGTGCAAATATGTTGAATATATCTTGCTGGTTCTTTACCAATTTTTTAGAATTTAGATATATTTGAATATTTAATTTTCGAAACAAGTGTATTTCTAATAGCATTGAGTAGCTTAGGTCTTTCTTGAATAGGACACTTTTTTTCTCTAATACCTGGTACATAAATCAAACCTTTCACAAAGTTTTCGACGTTGCAAGTAATACAATGCAATTACTACGCTTCTAATGCGAAAAAAATTTTTTCCTCAAATTTTCGCTTTCGTAAGAACTCACACAACCTATATTTAGTAGTGCAGCAAACTTAGAATCTCTTATAATGAATTTAATAAAACATTGTACTGTCACTGCTTTATTGATTTCTCCAGTTGAACTTTAATCAAGGATCGGTCAGCCCGTATCATGTTTCCCGGTCTCGAATTTAAAATCTCCTTTATATATAACCATTGTGGCAATATGGGCAAAAACATTCTAGTTGATTTAAATGGATCATACTCTTTTCATGGCACCTCCACCAGCGCTGATGACTCTCATAGTAGGTGGCGAGTATATTTTTCGGTTTAGAATTGATATCTTTTGTTCTTTTTTCACTAACCTGGAGGCCAATAACGAGCTTTCTTTCAGAAGGGAAGTCGACCGTTCCAATGATAACCCATCTATGTTATAATAGCGCATTTTAAGCATCCATCTAAATGCATCTAAAGCATCTGGCTTATAGCTGAGTTCTTGGAACACCTTAAAATGTACTAGGTCAGCGGTTTGAATAGGGGATTCATCGCTAGATAGAGCTATGCACTCCTGATTATTACGATACAAGTTAAGCAGGAGAAGGAGCAACTCTTGTTGGCCCTTTTCAAGATCATCATAGACAATCTACTACCGTCATTCTCTTAAGAATTCGATGTAAGATTCAACAACAATTCTGTTCGCGCTTTGATCTTCGCAGTACATAGTCCTGCTTGCAAGATTTGTTTAAAGATCTACTATGTATTGATAATAAGGCAGAATTGTATGATAACATATCTAAATCGGTGATAAAGGCCTCTATATGCCTTAATATTGTGAAATAATAAAGAGAAATAATTTAACAATATAATTTTATATTACATTAGTTACAAAATGTATTATATATTAGGAGTATATAAATAATAAGGTTGCTTGCGCTGTGAGAAAAATAAAACACTAGTTTTAGGCTATCAAAATAATTTCATTTTATCCTTTTTTTCTATTTTTTTACGTAGTCATCTTGAACTTCAAGATATTTTTCGTATCTGATTGCAATCTTAAACAAATATTCCTTTAAAAAGTCGTGTCCTTTTTCTAGATCCACGATTTAACTTTCGACATTTGAAGCGAAGTACTGATTACCCAAACTTTCTTTGAATTGTGGGAAAAGAAAATATTCGCTTGCTGCAAGGTTTCGAGAATAAGATGGGTGATTAAAACTTACGCATAGACAGCCATTCATATGTATCTGAGAGAGCCATTATCTTACGCTTCGAAATCCTTGCATGCCTCCTTTTACCGTACAACAATTCCATACCCACGAACATGTCTTTTTCTGGTGGATTCTTTCACGGTGTTCAGGAATTGCGCGAAGTATCTGTTCGCCACTTATCTTAATATTTTACCCGCGTTAAAGTACGTTATATATATATATGAGAAATTTTAATTTATTTATTAAGGTACAAATTCATTCGAAATTTTAATTCTAAAGGTGTTAAATGTTTACAGAAATAATCTGATTATAGAGATTGTTATATTGAATATGCTGAGATGGATGTTTTCAAGGATTACCTGCACGGTAGGGATTTATTTAACTTGAACTGATGAAACCTTGTTGACTAAGTGCGACTGAACTTTTCTCATATCACTACAGAATATAGTTGAATGGAATTGAAAATTTTGTGTTATCATACATAAGTTCGTATTCGCTTCGTCCCATATACCAAGTAATCGACGTGGCAAAGCATATTTTGAAGTTCTATATTATAAATTCATTTCTGATAATCTGTTCGATGATAATCATCACGGTTTCCTAATAATGAAGTATACGACCAAGCAACTTCATTGCTTCTAATCGAACTTAATTTTCTTAACCGATAATATCACTTTATTCTGCTCAAGAAAGATCTAGTCTGCATTTAGGAGAATGTTTCCACGCTGTTCGTGTACCAATCGTAGAAGCCGTACGTTGAGTGACGTATATTTCTATTAGTCGTACATCATGAAAGCCGCTTTCATCGAAAAACACGATGATCAAATGTATAAGAAGATCTCGACTTTTTTTTTATGTTATTTAATGTCGATCTATTTATGCTTCCAAAGACCGGTGCTAATCAGCGACGGTGATCTCGACTTATCTGCATGAGTGAACGAACCGTAGTAAAAAAAGAAGGGGCTGTTTCTTAAGCAATATGTTTTGTGATTCTATTTATCCCGAAAATTACGTTTGTACTCTTATAGTTTTACTGTGACAGTTTACACCCTAAACGTAAGGACCAAGGGTAAGATTAACGCGGAGACTCTCAAGCGCGACTAATTTCTCAGACACTTGTACCAACGATATTTCTGAAAGCTTGACGATCTAAAATTAAGAGTTTTTATCATGATTAAATTCAGGCTTGCGCTGTTTCCAGCTGTTCACTAATTCGCAGACGGTATTATCTATATTAATATATTAATGTTCAGCCGACAATAGTCTCAAAATGAATAATAATATGAATATGATCACAATAAATTATAAGTAAATAATAAATCACGAGAATACCAGCCGATATTATTATACGAGAGTGGTATGAAATGCTTCTGGCCTGATAAAGAAAAACAAATTTTTTTGTTTTTTTTTTCCACTATATTTTCCAACATAATATCCTGTTTAGTCCTTGAAGATGAACAGTAGTTTCGATTTGAATTTAAGGCGGTGGGGCAGTAAGATTGTCCTTTACTAACATACAATATAGTTTATTATTTTTATTATTTTTATTTTATTTTATTATTATTTTTATTTTTATTAGTAAGTTCTATTTTAGATTCTTCGGGGGTGATCTACGAAGACAGACTGACTGTCATTATTTTAGTATAATATATTCTAGTAGAAAGACTGTAAGATCGATAAAAATATTTATTAATTTATCTAAAAATGCAACATAACTGAAACTATCAATTTATATGTTCGGAACAAGTGTACTAACATAAAACAAAGAAAAATTGAAAATCGAACGTGCGCAGTCCGCGAAATTTGAAATTTAACCTTACTTTTTGACGCACCTCATATAATGTGTATATATTGCGACTCATGTTTCATTTTATAGTTGTCAGATATAGCAACAGATTTAATAAAAACTGGCATTATCATATTTTTTTTCTCGTTATAAATTATAGAAATATTATCTTTCTGGTTATGATCTACATTTTCAGAGATCGTTTATGTAGCATTTAGTTAGGTCAATAAAAAGAGAGAATATTTTTTGATAATTTTTCTGAAATACAAAAATTTAAACTGGCTTTTGATCAGATGGATGGCTAATTATTTCTTCTCGCCTAAGAACTCGCAAGCCTAGTTGCGAGGTACTCCTTATCAAAAATCAGATTTTATAAGATCAAATTCGCCTCGAAATTATAATAAATTATTGTAGTTATGTATTTTAAAATTTCATTTCTTAATTGTTGAATTATTTTTATTATAGAATAACATCCGTAAAAACAATTATCCATAATAATAACAAATAAAACTTTTTAGAAATTTATTTTACAGAATAAATTTTTTTAACTAGAAATCTTATCTTTGAACAAATTTATTTTCCCAGTCAGAAAACATTCCCACGTACTTCTTGTAGCTTCTAACTACTAAAAGAACTGCTTCGAACCTATAAAGTAATTTTTATTGTTCATTCATTAAATGTTTACTGAGATATGAATGCTAAATACTTTAAAATTTTGGGAATTTGAAAGCATAAATAAGTTTTTATGTATTTTCCGACTTTTGCCACAAAGGCTGAAATATAAGTTTAATATACTTTTTTACTTGTAAGTAAATATAATTTCGTCCATTTGTCAGTTTAAAAAAATTAATCAAAATAGGAATACTTAGACTGTTATAGTGACTAATAGATTTTCAGTGTATTTGTGTATATGAGTTTTTTTGTGTTTTTTTTTTTTTTTTATTGTGTATAATAGATTTTCAGTGTATTTGTGAAATATAAGTTTAATATACTTTTTTATTGTAAGTAAATATAAATTCGTCCATTTGTCAGTTAAAAAAAAAAATTAATCAAAATAGGAGTACTCAGTTGTTATAGTGACTAATAGATTTTCAGCGTATTTGTGTATATAATGTAATTTATTTTACAATTTTATATCCTTGTTTTAGGTAAATTAAATATATAGATATATAAATCATTAAACTAGTTGTGTTACTTTTTTAATTACAAAAAGAAGTTTTTTATAAAATATTTCTTTAACTTACATAATGCAGTGAATATTTTTCTAACATTTTTTAGTGAAAGCATTTGTTTTCTAACAAGTAAATCAGCGATATAACAGAAGACTACGGAGCTGAAGTAGCTGCAGATGAACGGAGCACCAGAGAGAATACCATTCTAAGACAGTAAAACAAGAAGGTAGTTTAGGTAATTTAACTATATACAATATATAAAATTTTATATTTATGAATATATTATTATAATAAAATAAATTATTTGCGAATAGATTTTTCATCTTAGTTGTATAAAAATCAGTATTTTATAAAATTATTTATAAAGCCTGATTTTCTTATTAATTATATAAGTTTATGCGGTGTATATAAAACTATGAAAATCACATAAATAATGTCTATTGTTTCTACAACCTCAAAAGTAGTTCATATCAATTTGTTTATTTACTATTTCTTTAAATAATTATTTAAATAATTTTATCTACGCATAATATCAAAACGAAAAATGTGAGCATAATTAAATTTTTAAGTAATTAAAAAATAATTGAAATCTAGAATAATTAAGCATGGTAAGATTCAAAGATCGTATACAATCTTTTGAAATAATATAGGAAAATTTATCTAATACAAGATGATCTGATTAGATGTAACTTCATTATTTACTTAGTTATCACAGAAAATACTTGAAAATTATTTAAAAAAAGAACAGTATTATACAAAAGAAGTAATGTATTACTTAATGACTAATAGATGGACGCATTTTTCTTATGAACAACACATTATTTCGTTTGGAAGGAAAATATAAATAAATATGTGAGCCACGATTGTGTAATTTTTACTCCATTCTTGACATTTTTTTAAATTTTGTTATCCGCCACTAGTAGTAAATATTATCTTTAAACTGCCAATAATTATTGAGTGTACCACATGTTTCCACAATATTTGAAAAAAAATATAGTAGAAAAAATAATTTGTTGAATACCATGGAGTAATAATATAAATGTGAAAAATATAACTTAAAGTAAAATAGTTTACAAAATTGACTGTAAGGATTGCGATTCTTGTTATATTCATGCAAATAAACTGCCTATTTGTATTCGTTTAAAAGAATATATAGCTTATATACAAACTATGGATAACAATAAATGTATAATAAATAACTATTATCCACGATACACATATGATTTTGTCAAATCGTAGATAGAAAATGTAAATGGAATTGAAAACTTATACCGAAAGTTGTTGTATAAAAAGTATATAATATATTAATAACAAAAAGGGAATAAACAAAAACTCAGCTCTTATTATTCGCAATTTTGCAAGAACATATGGAAATTCGTAATATAATATTTATGAATATCTTTAGTCATTCACAATAAGTTATTATTGTTTTGTTATCAAAAAATCTTTCTGTTGTATTATATTGTTAATATTATATTATGCCGGTCGGCGCGCTGCACCGCGCATCAACCGTATGCGTCCGCGCAGATGTAAACAAACCCGGTATCGTACTCTGTACTCTGCTGTTCCAACGCGTTGGTAAGCGTGCGGAACTTGGACGAACCCCGTCGCCTCCGCGGGCGCGGCTGAGCGGGAGGTCGCCGCGCGTCTCCACCTGAGCTAGTGGTCAGAAGACGCGCGCGTGGTGTCCCTTGGAATGGACTGTCGGCGCTGGGCCTATCTGCGCAGGGCTCGCCCCGTCCGCACGTGGCGGCTGCATGTCTCGACAACTTCGCGCGCGCGATCCGACGGCGCACCTTCGCTTCAACTGTAGTACGAAAAAGCGGGCAACCCCGTTACAATATATATATATATATATATATATATATATATATATATATTATATGCAGGTCGTATCATATCATATTATACTCATACTAATTTCTGAAGATAAGCTGTGTTTTTGTCTTTAGACAATAAACAAAAAAATTACTGAATCAATTGCTCTGAAATTCGAAATATACATTCTAAATTATCTTCGGAGTGACATAGACAATAAATATCGTCGTTTCCATATAAAAAGGCAATATCTGATTGTCGGCTACATAAATATACTATTTCAGAGACCATTTTTCAGCTTAAATTTCAGTGAGTATCAATATTACTAACTAAACATTCACGGAATTTCATTTAAAATACGAAAATATTTTAGTTTCATATTTGGTAAAATACGATGTCTAGTTGTCTCGGGACAACTCCTACGGGAAGTTTCATGTTAGGAAGAAAAAACAAGATATCTACGAACGATACAATAGAGTATCGAGGTACCTCAGGACGATTTGTACGACAAGTTACGTATTTGGACGGTAGAATTCGATATCCAGGTGTCAGGTAAACTTCTACGGGGAGTTTTGTATTTGAAACGTGGAATACGATGTGCACGTGTTTCACGTAGAAGTCATGTGGAAACATTTGGACATCGTATTCTACTGTCTAAGCACGAAACTTCCCGCAGAAATCGTCCCGAGACACTTGGATATCGTATTCTACCACCTGAATACAAAACTACAATCTTTTCTCGTGGAAGCTGTCTATAGGATGTAAAGATATATGTGAATTGTGTATATTTTCATATTTTAAATTAAATATAATGAATTTTTAGTTAGTAGTACGCACTCAAATTGAAACAAAAAAAACATTAGCAAAATAGCACATTTTTGCAGCGGACGCCTGGATATCGTTCTGTTTTTTATGCAGAAGTGACGACATCTATGCATTGTCTTGGAGTTATTAATAAAGTAAATCTTCGTATTTTTCCATCAATTTATTTGTTTAATATGAAGGAACCTAAAGAATGTCACTCCGAAAGAATAAAGAATATATAGTTCAAATTTCAGAGCAATCAGTTCAGTAGTTTTGTTATTTATCATATACAAAAAAAAATTTTTTGTCTTTATAAATTTGCGACGATCAGGCTATATAGTCAATACAGTCTAATACGCGTAAGACTTTAATTTCAAATAATAGTCTAAATTAAAATAATCGGGCAATGATCCCGATTAGCGATCAATACGCAAAATCAAAATAATACGAGTGCGAACATGTAATATACCTATCCTGCAAACTTAGGCGAAGGCAAAGCAGAGGGGGACTCACGCACGTCGCAAGAGAGGACCGCGGCCACATGGCAACCAATGTGGAGATGATGGCTCGCGCTTCCCAAACCTGCGAACTCAAAATACAGTGAAGGCTCTAGCCGCTGCATCTCGGGTACCTCGTTTTAATTAAATAATATGAAACTTTCGCTTTTAATTACTTATTTATACCAATATTCATGTGCACGTTCGTTTTCATATATATATATATATATATATATATATATATATATATATATATATATATATATATATATATATATATATATATATATATATTATATATATATATATATATATATATATATCGGATGCTCTTTCCTTAGCTCTAAATGAGGACAATTGAAACAAAGTATTATATTTCCTTATATTGGCAAAAAAAATTTAGATAAAGGATGTATTCTAAATATTAACCCTTTTAGAAAAGCTATCAACTCAACTTGAGGAATTGAAAGTTTGCCATCAGAGTAACACATGGTAGGTGCTTTACTTATACATTTTTAGCTTAAAAATGACTGCATATTATATCCATTGTACCAATTTGTAAATGGTTGGTGTGCAGGTAATAAAAAGCAGGATGATATTCAAAAGCTGTTCGAACTTTTAAAGTTGCAGTCCTGAATTGGACAATATTAGATGCTTTACGGACTATTTTACTTTAACGCATCTAAATTTACGTTAACAAGCAATTTCATTTAATCATAATGTAGACTGTTGTCTAGCATTGCTAGTATTTCTACCAAGAGAACTAATGATTTTGACATGATATTTTCAGTGAAAAAATTCTGAAGTTAGCAACTATATGAATTACGCTCGAAGCACAAATCTCTAGAGAAATATCGATATCGGCTTTGTGGTATGTATATGAATCTTCGCCAACATTATTATATGTGATCCAAGGACATTTTTGACAGCTAGCGGTGAATACTAAAATTAATCATTCTATAAAGCCAAACAACTTACCGTGCACTCGAAATCGTATAAAAATATTATTCGCGAACCTAATTATCGAAATCAGATAAATTTGAATTTTCATCAGTGTTAATTTTAAAATATATTTTTTACTAATATAAAAATTAGAAATTTGATTTAATTCGAAAAAATGCGCAGTAAAATATTCTACAAAAAGCACTGGTTAAAATCGAAATTTGAGTTTTTTTCGATAATAGTTATTAAGCCTGCGAACAAAACTTTTATATGAATTGGAACTTTCGGTACATTATTTGTTCCAGGGACTCAAAATTTTAACAGTATTTACAAGAAAATTCAACGATTACTTGAAGTTCTTATATCTTATAGCCATCTCACTGATAGTAATTATAATTTTTAAAAAATTGCGTATTATATCTTGTCTCAGATTTATTTGAGTTATTAATATGAATCAATATGAATTAATGGTCGAATAATAGGAAATTTCACAATTATTTTAGATATGTATTTCTGGAATATTTTATTAGTTTTAGATGTTTATTATAACTCAGAAATCGAAGGAAATCCAAAGCGAAACTAAGTGTAATACATCCAATTCATTTATTCATTAATTTAAGATCGTGTAAATAAATAAAATGTTTGAATGCTGTTATTAATGCGGTTATCTTCAAGTATATGTCCGAAAAATTATGTGTTCCGTAGACGGAAGTTTAGTTCAACGAATTCGGGTTTGTTTTGTTTAAAGATATCGAGTTCATATGCTCACAAAGAGAACGTGATCGTGATGATCGAGCCCAGCGAATGTACGAGTTCAGTTCTGCGCGATCCTCGGTCGAGTTCGAACGTCTCCGCGTGCATCGCTTACTTTCTTCTATTTTATTTCATTACTACATCAATTATAATAGCTGTTAAAATTTAAACTATCACATTCAATTCATTATCATTCATTTTATATATATATATATATATATATATATATATATATATATATATATAATACGATAAATAATTGTTCAATCTAAAATTATTCAATATTCAAAACAAATTCAAGAACCAAGTTCTTGAGGAGGCAGACGGAGGTAGACCCGGGCACGGTGTCTAGTGCAACAGCACGGCGTATTTCGGTACGCATTCAAAACATAACACAATACAACAAATCAGTTCACTGTCAATATTACGTGGGGTTTTTATGACTTCAAGGCTTTTCCCCAACAAGAGCCAATAAAAAAATTCATTCATTGGCTCAATTATTGTGTTTTTATTTCCTCATCCTCGATCCATACGAAATAAGAAAATCTCTCCATGTTGGCGAGATTTTCAACGCAACATTTTTGGTGCCTCCTGTGAGGTCTATTCACGCATGTGTTTAAATTTATTCGAAACGTCTATGATTATCATCTGCAAGATCAGCAACGAAGATACCTCCAGGGTGTGTTTCATTTACCGATACGATTCGTCAAGCTGAGCTGTCGAAGGAGCTTCACACTTCATTCAATAATGTTAAGTACTTATTCATACATAATTAAATAAAAATATATATATAGTTTAAACGATTTAAGTATTATTTATACACTTAATCAAAAATATATCGAGTTGGAATTTGATTTAAATTTAATTAATAAAATTACTAAATATTACATGGAAATTTTTGTTGTTGTTTAACAAGTGTCATTTCATATTAATATTGCACAAGTATTTATTAATTTATATTTTACGATGTCAGGTTTCATGCTTTACTTTATATCTTTAAGAGATAATTCTCTTACCTCAAAATCGGACAATTGATTATAATTTATTATTATTCAAAATCGTATATTCATTATATGTTATTATCATTATTATAATTATTATATAATTTTAAGATCTCTTCTTTTCCATAAAATAATTAATTATAAGCATAAATTCTTAAATTTATCATTGTTAACTTTAGATTGATACGTATATTTAATGATAATTTTCCTTTATTAGAATGTAATTTACGTTTGAAAACGAAATATATATAGGAAAGACTAAGTGACGAATCCAAGGCAATAAAACTATACGATTTGTTTTGATTTGCGCTACGCGGTATACAAACGAAACAGATAAGGTATAACACGATTCCTTTGTCCCGCGCGCGTTTCTGATTACTTTCTTTAGTAATATACAAGCCATACTTAGACTTTAAACAGTTCATATAATATTTATAAATTTATTATTATTAACAGATTAATTTAAAAATGAGTCGTGTAAAATATATCGCGCAAAAACGTTCGACACTTAAAACACAAATAACGAAGTTAAAAAAAATAGTTGAAGATCGGGAATTAGATACGTGGAACGTAAAAATGCGTTTAAAACATGTCACGGAGTTATTTCATGCTTATGTAGAACTAAATGACGAATTAGCTTTGCTTGATTCAACAAACGAACATCTTAAAGAATTTGATGATCTTCAAGATCGTTTTTACGCGCTCGCGGCTCAAATTGAAACAATAGAACAAGCAGCCATACCGGCGAGCGGCGGAAACATAGCTCCCGTAATAGTTGAAAAACATTTACGCCGTCTGAAATTACCGGTAGCAGAACTCCCCAAATTTGATGGCAAAATAGAAAATTGGCTTACTTTCAAAAATACGTTTATTGCAATGATTGATAAATGTCCAGATCTTTCGAATCTACAAAAATTCATTTATCTAAAGGACTCTTTAAAGGACGAAGCGCTAAAGAAAATTTCTGTTTATGATGTCAGTGCCGAAAACTATGAAAATGCGTGGAAACTTCTCTTAGAGTCTTATGATAAAAAACGAATTTTAATAACAAAACATTTAGACGCCATTATTGACACTCCCATTCAGACGAAGGCCTGTCATAAGGCTTTAACAAAAATAATCGACGATATACGCCAACATCTTAACATGCTGGCTTCATTAGATGTACATCCAGATGAACATATAATAATACGCATTATCGAGCGCGCGTTACCGCCAAAGATCCGCAGTAAATGGGAACAGCATTTATCGCTTGATATTTCTCCGAAACTTGAAGACATATATAAATTTATTTCTGAAGCCGCATTTAGACTTTGTACCCTTGAACATGACCCTTCTCATATAAAACACGATCTTAAAACAGATTGTAAACGACGCTATAAAGGCGAGTTGCCGGGTTCGAAGGTCAGAAAAAATGAATTCGGAGATCGTGTATTAGCTACGCAATTATCTAATAAATGCTTTGTTTGTCAAGGGGAACAACATGGTCTATATCGATGTCCAGAATTTTCTAAAATGTCCGTAGCAAAAAGATGGGAAACGATTAGAAAATTTAATATTTGCCGTAATTGCCTTCGAAAGCATAATGGTGTGTGTAGTTTTACGACGCGTTGTAGAATTTGTAATAAATTTCACAATTCTTTATTACACGAAGAGATTTCGGCATCACAAAGAAAAAATCCTAAAAATCTTTCAAATAATTTAAATAAACCGTCGACTTCAAAAATAAATTTAGAAAATAAATGACTAGCTCTGTTTACTCTTGATTCCGGCCGACCGATTCCGTCTCAACTTATGATGAGCGCTGTTATTCGAGTGAAAGATAAACACGGGCGATTTGTACAATGCCGCGCGTTATTAGATACGTGCGCTACAACGCACTTTGTTACCGATAATTTAGCAAACAGATTGGGTTTACCGATACACCCATGCTCTCTTTCTGTAGAAGCGATTAATGGCTTAAATACAACGACGAAAGGCATAATGGAATTTTCATTTTACTCAATACATAGTCAATTCAATAAAAAATTATAGTTTTTAATAATTCCTCAAATAGCAGAAACAATACCGAGTGAAGTTTTTCCGCGTACATTAATTCAATTGCCTGCTAATCTGAAATTAGCCGACCCATTGTTTCATCTACCACAGCAAATCGATGTACTGATCGGATCCGGGGCGACACTTTCATTGTTGTCAATCGGGCAAATTAATCTGTCTCAAAATAATTGTGATTTGTTTATGCAAAAAACGCAGCTAGGTTGGGTGGTTGTAGGCGGAATAGTATCAGGGGACAAGGGCACGGCAGCATCTTGTAAAATTATAGAATTGAAAGAGCAAATAGAAAATTTCTGGAAATTAGAAGATACTACTGCAAAAAAATCTATAATTAATGAATTTACAGAATGCGAAACACATTACGTGGAAAATACTATTCGAAATAATAATGGTAAATATATTGTGAGATTACCTTTCCGCACTACTGATAGGGATCTTGGGGACTCATGTGCGATAGCGTTACGTCGTTTTTACAGTCTAAAGAAAAAACTCGATGAAAATTTCGCTTTTAAGGCAGAATACGAACGTGTAATACAAGAATACATTGAATTGGGCCATATGAGTCTAGTTACGGACGAATCGAGAGAAGGTTATTACCTACCGCATCACGCGATTATAAAAGATGCAAGCGCGACAACTAAAATGCGTGTAGTTTTTGACGCGTCTGCAAAAACGAATAAAGCAATTTCGCTAAATGATACTTTAATGACCGGTCCAACAATACAAGATAAATTATTAGGACATATCCTTAGATTTCGTACGCATAAATACGTTCTCGTGGCCGACATCGAGAAGATGTATAGACAGATTTGGATACATCCCGATGATCGGCGATATCAAAGAATCTTTTGGTACCATAATCACAAATTATGCGTGTTTGAATTAAACACAGTAACTTTCGGTGTGTCGGCAGCTCCATTTCTTGCAGTACGAACAATTCAACAATTAGCAGATGATGAAAGATCAAGCTTTCCGATCGGCGCGGAAATTTTAAAACGTGATTTACACGTGGATGATATGTTGACTGGGGCTCAAACTTTAGAAAATTTAATAGTAATACGCGATCAAGTAATTGATTTATTAAAACGCGGTGGGTTTAACATTAGGCAGTGGGCCTCAAATCATTCACAAGCCCTTGAAAACTTAAATCAATGGTTAATAGATATCGAATTTTTAAAAGATGAAAATCCTGTAAGAAAAACACTAGGTATCTCATGGAACTCTCATCGCGATGAATTTCTATATTCGGTCAAAAGAATTGACATTCCTAATATCATAACAAAGCGACATATATTATCGGAAATAGCGAAAATATTTGATCCATTGGGTATGCTCGGACCAATTTTACTATATGCGAAAATCATTATGCAAGAATGCTGGAGGGCTAAGATTGATTGGAATGAATCGGTTCCAAGTGCCTTGCATACACAATGGATCGAATTTACAGAACAATTAACACTCTTAGATCAACTCTCAATAACTCGATATTTATTGATCGAAAAAGCGAAGTATATAGAAATTCATGGGTTTTGTGACGCCAGTAATGTTGGTTATGGGGCGTGCTTATATATAAGGTCTATTGACAATAAAGAAAATATCACGGTACGCTTGTTTTGCGCAAAGGCGCGCGTTGCACCTTTGAAGGATACAACTAATGCACAGACGAAAGATATCACAATTCCGAGGCTCGAATTATGCGGAGCTTTAACACTAGCTCGATTGTATCGCGAAGCTCGAGAAACTTTAAATTTTCAAACTAAAAGGGTAACATTTTGGTCGGACTCAATGATTGTTTTGTGTTGGTTAAAAAAGATGCCAAATATGCTAAAGCCATTTGAAGGCAATCGAGTCGCAGAAATACATGACATCTGTAAAAATATTGAATAGCGGCACATTAGGTCTGAGAATAATGCTTCCACAAGCATTTTTACGTAATGAGCTGTGGTTTCATGGCCCTGCATGGCTAAATAGATCGGATTTACAGTGGCCCATCGAATTACAAATTACGTTAAAAGATTTACCAAGTTTAAGAAAACACATTTGTTTAATCACAACTACACATTTTGATACTATATTCATAAAATTCTCCTCTTATTCTCGCCTTCTTCGCGTCCTTGCGTATTGTTTAAGATTTTTAACTACTAATACTTATAAGAACGGTCTTTCAGTACGAGAAATAAATGAAGTAGAATATCGCGTATTAAAGCTTATTCAACAGTCATCTTTTGCGAAAGAATTAAGAAATCTCGAAAGTGGCGAAGAAATTAAAAGTACAAAATTAGCGTCCTTAAGCCCGATTATTGACGAAAATGGTTTATTAAGAGTAGGTGGTAGATTACACAAAGCAAATATATCTTTAAATGAAAAACATCCTATATTACTACCCTCTTATCATTATATAACTGACCTAATAATTGGTGAAATTCATGAAAGAAATTATCACTCCGGAATACAGACGACATTACATACAATACGGCATAAATTTTGGCTATTAGACGGCAAAAACCAAGTCCGTAAAATAGTACGACGTTGTGTACAATGTACAAGATTTAAGACTGTTCCGATCAATTATAAAATGTCCAATTTGCCTAAAAGTAGATTAGAAAATGCAACTCCATTTCATCACACAGGCGTGGATTTTTTCGGCCCCATGTTCGTGAAAGAAAAAAAGCATAGAAATCGAGGTCGAATAAAGGTTTATGGTTGCGTATTTATATGTATGGCGATCAAAACGGTACACATAGAAATCGTAAGTGATTTAACCACCGAAGCTTTTTTAGCAGCACTCAGGCGATTCATCGGACGCAGAGCAATTCCATTACATATACATTCTGATAATGGGTCAAATTTTGTGGGGGCAAAAGATGAATTACGGGATCTATACGCGTTAATTCAGTAGCACGACTTTCAAACTGAAATAAACAATTTTGCTGTAAGTAAAGGGATTTCATGGCATTTCAATCCGCCTCTCTCCCCTCACTTTGGTGGCATATGGGAGGCGGCTGTGAAATCTTTTAAACATCATTTTCGCCGGGTCATCGGCGATCGTTTGCTCACCTTCGAAGAGTTAAATACATTTGCCATTGAAATAGAATTAATTTTAAATTCAAGACCACTATGTTCTTTATCCACGGATCCCAATGATCCTTTAGCACTAACCCCATCCCATTTTTTAGTAGGTCGTCCTCTCAATATGCTGCCGGAAAATAATTTTTTGACTGTTCCAGAAAATCGATTAAATTCTTGGAAATTAATCACTAGAGCACGTCAAGATTTTTGGAGACGCTGGCAACTTGAATACTTATCAGAGTTACAAAAACGACACAAATGGACAAAAAACTATTCAGATCTCAAGGCCGACACAATTGTCATTATAATAGATAAGAGTCAACCTTGCGCTCAGTGGCGGCTTGGACGGATCGTAAAGGTACACCCTGGAGATGACGGCGTTATACGCGTAGCCACGGTCAAAACAGCGCAAGGAATTTTCAAACGAAATGCTAGATTACTTTGTCCGTTATTAAATACGGTACAAGATTAAAAAAAAAAAAAAAAATATGTAATTGTAATATTGTAAATTTTCTATTTGCTATATTTCATGATATTTGCTCACCTTAATGTATCACATTTTTATTATATCTGAGCGTTTATTATTGTATTATTCACATTTATATATTACTTATAACTATATGATAAAAAATAGTTCATTAAATAGTTTTTCGTGAAACTCTCAACGGCGGGAGTATGTTCCGTAGACGGAAGTTTAGTTCAACGAATTCGGGTTTGTTTTGTTTAAAGATATCGGGTTCATATGCTCACAAAGAGAACGTGATCGTGATGATCGAGCCCAGCGAATGTACGAGTTCAGTTCTGCGCGATCCTCGGTCGAGTTCGAACGTCTCCGCGTGCATCGCTTACTTTCTTCTATTTTATTTCATTACTACATCAATTATAATAGCTGTTAAAATTTAAACTATCACATTCAATTCATTATCATTCATTTTATATATATATATATATATATATATATATATATATATATATATATATAATACGATAAATAATTGTTCAATCTAAAATTATTCAATATTCAAAACAAATTCAAGAACCAAGTTCTTGAGGAGGCAGACGGAGGTCTGACTCCCCGGGCCCGGTGTCTAGTGCAACAGCACGGCGTATTTCGGTACGCATTCAAAACATAACACAATACAACAAATCAGTTCACTGTCAATATTACGTGGGGTTTTTATGCCTTTAAGGCTTTTCCCCAACAAGAGCCAATAAAAAATTCATTCATTGGCTCAATTATTGTGTTTTTATTTCCTCATCCTCGATCCATACGAAATAAGAAAATCGCTCCATGTTGGCGAAATTTTCAACGCAACATTATGCACTTTCAAATAACGTACAACTTTTGAGAAAAAAAATATTTCTCAAAACAAAATTCTTTTTCTGAAATACATATTGAGTTAACTTCTACCTATCAAATATTTGGAACCAAAAAAATATGTACCTTTGATAATTGATTTCACGTAGTTTCACAAATTTCACATAGAAATTTGAAAATTACAATCTTATAAATGGTAGAAAAATTTGTAAATATCATTGGTTTTTTACATGTATAAATTTTTTAGAATAAAATTTTAAATGCCAAAATGCATCGGATACTTTTAAAAAACCAGAAAAAGAAGTTTGTTTATAGTTTATAAAAAAAGAACTAAAACATTCATCAAACTATGAGACTGAAGAAAGTGACATTATGAATCCATACAACATCGCACTGTCTTTTCTTGCCAGACAAAAAAGAAAATGGATTTACTATGGCAATCCTAAGCACAAAAATTCATGGGTGGATCCAGGCCAACAGTCCACATAGATACCAAAACTGAACATCCACGGCCAAAAAGTATTGCTGTGCATTTGGTGGGACAAAAAGGGTGTGCTGCATTACGAGCTGCTAAAACTGAATGAAACCGTCACTGCCGAGGTATACAAACGCCAACTGAATGATTTCCAACAGAAATTGATCGAACATAGATCAGCAATCGCGAGCACTAGGCGCAAAGTCGTACCCAGCGTACTCGCCAGACATAACGCCTTTTGATTACCACCTGTTCAGATCGATGCAGCACGACCTCATTGATACGCACTTCCAACATGTTCAAGAATTGCGAGAATTTGTGGACAATTCGATTGCCTCGAAACCGCCATCGTTCTTTCTCCATGGTGTGAACATATTGTCAGAAAAATGGGAAAAAGTAGTAGAAAATGATGGTAAATATTTTGATTAAATTAATGTGTCTCCATTGTTCAACATATATGTCCTATTTCGATTAAAAAAGGTCGAAAACTAAGTTCGTCTTGTATATATATTATAACGCGCACTCTGCGTCAGTTATGTTAAATACAAATCTTACCTTGATTTAGGCGGAGCTCATCCTTCTGAAATGATGAAAGGAAGGATATACGTAACTAGGCGTCTCTTTCCTCTACTAATAATACAATGTTTATTAAATACTTATGTAATACTTATACATGTGGACCGGCGATGTCTTTGTTTGGCGCCAGCTGAGACACGGTTCTCAGCTTTTCGTTCCCGTCGGTCACGCAGCACTGCCTGATCGCGAGCTTCGCGCTAGGTAGATCGCCTCAGCAGGCTCTCCAGGGTGGCGGATTCCACGCGGTGTGGATTAAATCAAGGCACGCGTCGCGAATACTCCAAATCGAGCTCACGTGAAACTTAGTTAACTAATCCTGATCTCAGGGCGGTTCCCTGTCCATCTCATGAAATCGCGGCTCGAGAACGGAACTGAGAAGGAGCACTTACCCCACGCTCTCCACTCGCCCCTCACTCCTCGCCGTGGTAGGTGTCTCGGAATGACAATTCCCGACCTGAATTTGTAGTCCGCAGGCTTGTCTCTCTGACGAGACTTGCTGCTGTCCTCGTGCACGGGATACGGAGGTCACCCTCACCGCTTGCTAGCCGTTGCTGGCTTCTTGGGGACCCGCTGTTTGGCTACCTCGTGACGAAAAATAGCTCGAAAAGAGAGCTGGTGGTTGCTTAGGCTCCAAAAGGGAAGAGAGAGGAAAATTCCTCTAGACCTAATACCGGCTGCGGCCCTCCCGAAACGGCGTAGCGGGGAAGAGTATGTCTCGCCCCCACCCTTCTGCGCTCGGTATGGCTCGCATCTCGCGCGTAATGTGGTTAAGTAACGAAGACACCACATATATTGATATGTTAAATATCTGCTAATTTTCGTATAAACGATGTCTAATTTCGACAGACGTGTTGTAACGCATTTTTTTGCGTTACAAACTCCCCCCGGCTAGACCGAAGTCAGGTACCGGCTGAGCCAAAGAAAAACGCGACCCGTGTTTTCGTTTGCTATTGAATCGCCGTGGTACCGAGTCAGTCCTAGGAGTGAGGTTCAGAAATCTTGTTCCGTTCGAACTTCCCTTCGAATTTTTATATTTATGAGGCAAGTGGCGCTCCACTCGTTTCTAACCTAGAGCTAACTATGTGTACCGTTTAACAATTTTGAACGGAACCACAGTGACATTGGTGGTTTTATTGGAACCAACCTTCCTGTCTCTATTCTAATCCTTAATACTAAGATTGAAGTATCCGCCGTCTCGGTTTCTTGCTAGGTCCGAGGCTGCACGATCACATACGCGAAAAGAATATTCGATAAATCTATGCCGGCAGTGCTGGGAGACGCGTAAAATATACAAAAAAAAGAAATGTATGGCATGCCGCTTTTGGGTTCCTGTGATACAAAAACATAATAGATCTTATAATTAAATAAATGTTTATGCAGCTGTTTTGCTGTCTGAAGCGGCACATGCCTTGACATCGTTTATGTTACGCATAATATGATATTTACGCATAATAATAATGATATTTCTATGGTACACTTAAAAGAAAAAAGAAAAAAAAATGTATAACATTTGCAACGTATAGCTAAAATAGTAATAATAATGATAAGGTAGATCAATATAAAATATGTATAAAAGTTTCTTATTTCTAATATACTATTTCTAAAATTCTTTTTCACTCATGATTTCTCGATGATCATACGGCGCTTCTCGTCGTCATCTTCTTCATCAGCTTGGGCTCATTTTTGGTTTTGCTTCAGTATACCGCTGATTAGGGCTGAATAACTGACCACCCTTCCTCATGATGGTTTTCTTTTAGATTTGAATCTCACCCTGCGCAGATGAGAATTATTGTTGTCCTCTTTCTCTTAGGATCCGTTGATCTTGCCCGCCTCTGCAGGTCTGTGTATCGTGGCTTCTGTAAGCAGCTGACATGATTAAGTACTAACGGAATGGAGCTTAGGAGGGAATGCACTGGTAGCTGGGAGAGTCGCGAGAGCGCAAAGATCTCCCCAATCCGCTGCTCCATTCTCGAGTGATTTCTAGTGCCATTGTCCGACCCTCGGATTCTATGTTCTGACGTAGACCGGCGTGAAAACCGAACGCACCACCGTGGTGTGCCTGCTATGACCCCGTCATCATACTCGTTTTCTAACGCGGCTTACTAGAGCTCGGCATTGGTTCCTTTCTTCCTATATCTTTTCTGTACTCATCACAAATAACTCTCCGAGACTAACCTAGAGCTATTATGGTCTTAACTTATTCTAACTAGACTATCTACTAGGGGCACTATTCTACCTATTCTAACCTAACACTGTCATATTTTTAACTTACTCTAATGGGACTATATACTAACGACGCTATTCTGATTATTCTAACCTAACGCTGTTGTTTTTAACTTACTATAACGGGACTATCTACTAACGACACTATTCTAATTATTCTAACCTAACGAAACTAGGAGCTAACGAAACTAAATAAATTAACGGACTAGAGGCTAATGGTGCTATGTATACTACCCGAACTATTCTAAACTAACCTCCTTATCTCCTATAAATACATTAATAGTCGTGCCTGGAGTTGTTTCTCTCCCTGCCCCCTCGACTCCTGTGCCGGGACGACTGCTGCTACCGTCTCTCCCCTCCATAAACTACGACTGCCGTTCGGAGCGCAGCTTGGGCATACGCTAGTATCTGTACCCTGACGTCCACCTCGGTAGCAGAAATACTGGTTTTGCGGTTGGGGGAAAGGGTGTGGAAGAGCGTCACTAGCATAACTAATATTGGCGGAATGTCGCTCCATATTCTTTCCCGCGGCTCGGACGTTTTGAACCGAGTCTTTCGCGTAACGGAATGATTGCATAACCTTATTTGTTCTCCAGGGGTATCCTACCTTACCTTCGTAGAACTCGTTGGCTTTATCTGTGCCGTAACTTTTTCTGGATACATGGGAATGCATTTTATCTCGTCTAGGGTGCGTGCAGGCCATCTCCGACATCTGCTCACTCTGAACGGTACTCTTGATTTTCTGCTCCTGCCAGCTTTCCAGCTCGCATGGAGCTAGGCTTCTCCTATTGTTACTGTTATTACAATTAGTCTTGGAGAAGGCCCAATTATCTATACCGACGCGCTCTTTCTGAGCGGTTTTTGTATTGTCACGTCGCCTCGGACGGATGCTTGCTAGTGTATCAAGCGATTTGGTCGTAGTTTTACGTCGTTGCGGACAGGCGCACTCATGTGCATTCTTTTCTACCACTTCTTCAGTTGTCGTAGCTTTACGTCGTTGCGGACGGTCTAGCTCTAACGGAGCTTGGGTCGTAATTTTACGTAGTTGCGGACGGGCGCTCGCTCTTGAGCCTGCGTATTGTGCGGTATTAACCCTAACGAAACTATAACTAGGGGGCAATACAAGAACTTTGGTTCTTGCGGTACTAAAACTATCGAACTACAACTAGAGGGCCAAGTGAAGGCTTCGTCTCTTGCGGTACTATGACTAATTTGTCTCTCCTTGAGAGCCGTTATCGGGCTGTCCAGATAATACGGTTTGAGATCATTTATGTGGATCCTCGTGAAATTTCGTGGATCTTGGTTGTCCACCACGTCGTATATGACCTATTCTGAAATGGGGAGCTAGCTTGATTGCGATCCTTTGCGCTCCTGACGATAGCACTCGGCGTCGGCGACACACGACATCTCCCACCTTGTAAGAGATATTTCTCCTGCCTTTATTCTGGTATTTCGCCTGTTTCGTGCTTGCCCGTGACATTTTGCGGGCCACTAAATCATATAATGCCGATAGTCGCTTTAGCCTCTTTGCCCAGTCCTTTGGATCCATCTTATTGATGTCCATAGGCGTGCTTAAAGCACCTTTCACCATGGGCATTTATCTCGGATTTTTCCCGAAGTTGAGAAACACCGGTGTTACTCCCGTGGATGAATGGGCCGAAGTGTTGAGTGCGAACGCAAATTCGATTAGGTGCAGGTCCCAGTCACGGTGATCCCTTCCGACAAATATTGAAATTATCGTCTTAAAGACTCTATTCACCCGCTCGACTGGGCTGGCCTGCGCGTGGCAGGGAGCTATGGCCGTTTGTATTATACCCAGCTCTCTCAATCTGTCAGTGACGAGTTTGTTCGCGAACTCTGTCCCATTGTCCGTTACCAAGTACTTCGGGCATCCCCAACGGAAGACCACCAACTCCTCTAGTGCTTTGAGGACGTTGCGGGCCGTAGCTTGTCTCAAAGGGCGGACTTCCACGTATCTCGTAAATAAGTCCTAAAATACTAGAATGTATTTGTATAGCACTTAACTTTTGAGAAATGGCCCCATAATATCGGCTGCTACGGTTGTCCATGGTCCCTCGAGGTTTCGGTGTCCCATGAGTCCTGCCGGGGCCTGCTGCCACGGTTTGTGGAGTTGACATTCCGTACAAACCCTCACATAGTGGGTGATGTCACGTCGCATGCCTGGCCAGTAGTAATACTGCCTCACTCGCCGGAGTGTTTTTTCCACCCCCAGGTGCCCGGCAGTGGCCTCATTGTGACACTCGAAGAGGACTCCTTCTCTGCATTGTCCTGGGACTATCAACTTCAATTTGTCGAGGTCTGGGTAGAGGGGATCTGTGAGGAGGTCAGGGCACTGCTTATACAGTTCTCCATGCTCCACTTTCCAGTCCATGAAACGTGCTGGGTCGTCGAGAATATCGCTTATTTTGTGACGGTGCCAGTTCGCCTTGGCTACCTAGCCTATGGCCGCCACGGGTAGTATGTCGGATGGAATGCTCGAGAGTGCATCCGGGACTTTGTGCAGCGCTCCCGTGCGGTGCACAATTTCCATATTGTGGGCTTGCAGACAGGTAGCCCACCGGGCCAGGCGACCGCTGGGGTCCTTTAGGTTGTGGAGCCATTATGGCTACTGTGATCCGTAATAATCTTAAACTGCTCCCCCAGCAGGTAGCCCCTGAACTTCTCTACAGCCCACAGTACGGCCAAACACTCCTTCTCTGTTACAATGTAATTCACCTCCGCTTTGGTCAGAGTGCGGCTGGCGTAAGCGATGGGACGTTCTTCTCCCTCTATCTCCCGACAGAGAACGGCCCCTATGGCCTGCTGGCTAGCGTCTATTTGTAGTGTAAATGGTTTATTCTGGATGGGTCTGGCCACCACAGGAGCTTGGGTGAGCTTGTTACGCAGGATCTCAAAAGGTTCCTGCTGTTTCGGCCCCCAGTGACATCTCACGTCCTTCTTTAGGAGAGCCGTCAGTGGCAATTTGATATCTGCCAGCGTGGGGATGAATCTCCCGTACCATCCTATCATACCAAGGAATGAGCGCAAGTGCTTCAAGTTCCTTGGGGGAGGATATTCTAGTACTGGTGCGATTTTATCCGCATCTGTCCTGAGGCCCAGTTGGTCCACTATATATCCCAAGTATTTAACTTGAGGGCAGCAGAATTCCGACCTCTCACGGTTGACCTGAAGCCTATGGTAATTTAGCTTTTGGAGCACACGGTGGAGTAGGTCCAGGTGTTCATCAAAGGTGCTCGTGGCCACGATGATGTCATTCATGTACACGAACACCTTTGGATGCCACTCTAGCCCAAAAATCCGGTCCATGGCCCTTTGAAAGCTAGCAGGTGTATTGGTCAAACCATAAGGCAGCCGACGCTACTGGAATAGGCCCTTCTGACGGACCGCAAAGGCCGTCACCTCCTTACTCTCTTGGGCCAATGGTTTGGTGGTATGCCTGCGATAGGTCAATCTTGGACAGTAGAATCTCCAAGGTTGTCCAGCAGAGCATTCATATGAGGAAGGGGATATGCATTCTTCCTCGGTATATTATTTACCGTCGGGTTGACTGCCTGTCTAGATGGCGCGGGCACTTGCCCTTGGCGCCGAGGCTCTTCTTAGGGTGCTCTTGCCCTTGCCCCTTTTTCTTCTGTGTGTTGCTGCGACTTGTCCCACTAGGAAGTCGCGCCTGTGGGCTCTGACACCTATCCCACTTCTTATTCTCATGTTCAATAGCCGCCACGTCCTCCGTGTCAGAGTTCTTATCCCCTAGTGCAGCTAGTCTCGCGTGCGCCGGTACAGTTTTTGGCTTGAATGCCAATCTGGGACTGAGAGATTCACCCGCCGTTGGTGGGTGCTTGTATTTCCTCATCAATTCCCTTTTTAATTCTACCTGCTGCCTCAATTTCTGCAGTTGGGCGTAGCAATCGAATTGGTCCCGTTTAATCTTTCCGATGAACTCTGGATAAATACTCGCCGAGTGATGGTGTCAGCACCCTCTGGAGAAATCTCTCCTGCTGCCATGCTCCCCATGGAGGTAAGTGTTTCCGATTTTGGTCTCTCATCTAGTGATGGTGTCCAGGCGGCTGCTAGTTCACCTAGCTGTGCTCTCAGCCCAAACCTCACCAAACACGCAGTCCATTTACTTTAGGTGCCATAGTTTCAATGCATTTAGAGAAGATTTTAAAGTCTGTTAACACCAGCAATAAAATTAAATTGAATAAAATTGAAAATATTTAACTTGAAAATATTTTAAAGTTAAATAACAGCTTTTATGTAGTTAACTGTGTCACAAGTGTAAATACAGTGGATGAATTATAAAGTTTTATACATGATGCTAAAGCTATAATGGAACTAGGAAAATTCCATCTTCGAGGGTGGAAGTTTACTGGTGATAATTCTGATAGTAATCTAGTAGGAGTGTTAGGGATTTTATGGAATAAAAGTGACGATACTCTCTCCCTTAATATGGTATTCACCGAAAAATTAGAAGTTAAAAAGGTATCTAAAAGAGTGATTTTATCCACAGCTCACCGCATATATGATCCACTAGGTTTGGTTAGCCTGGTAGTACTTTGCCCGCGTCTTTTAATGCAAGAAACTTGTGTCCGTAAGTCGTCATGGGATGAGGAAGTTAATGACGAATGAAAAGGTCGGTTTTTGAACTAGACAGAAGATTTAAAAGAGCTGATTAAAATAAAGCTTAAACGGTGTCTTGTAGGAGAAACAAGTAAGTTACATAAAATTTCACTGCATACGTTTGTAGATGCAAGCCAGACAGCCTATGCGGTGGTTATCGTTTTGCGCATTAAAGCCGAGGATGGAGTTAAAGTACATTTTGTGTAGGCTAAAAAGCGAGTCGCACCAGTTGAAAAACTACATACAGATGCACACGTGAGTATTCCGAGATTAGAATTGATAACTGCTAATATCGGGGCTCGTTTAACACGATCAGTATTAGAATCAATCACAACAAAACCGAGTGGGGTTTATTATTGAAGCGATTCGACATTCAGGCATTTTCTATACAAATTTCAGAAAAAAAGAAAATCAAAAATAGTTAAATACAACAAATGCTTTAACATTTTAAGGGGGCATCTCTAGTCTTTTTGCATAAATTTTCAAGATTTTTTTCTTGCAGTAAACTTTATTATCACACTACAATTTTTTTTATATTAAAAAAATACATATTGAAGTCTGCAAAAAAAATTTTTTTTTTTCATTTTTTTCGGTAAGTGCTTCCGATTTTGATCTCTCATCTAGTGATGGTGTCCAGGCGGCTGCTAGTTCACCTAGCTGTGCTCTCAGCCCAAACCTCACCAAACGATCTCGCAAATCCGCCGGGGGGCCGTCCGAGCGAATCTTGATCAAGTCTGCTTCCGCTCGTAGCGTACTTAGATTCATCGACTGGTATTTCGACAGGCTCATTTCGACCGCCTCGAGAGATTTCTCCTCATCCCATGAATCCTCGTTTTCCATGTTGTCGATTAATTAATTAACCAGTTTCGTAGATTCTCAAAGTTTAAATTTTTTAAATACCTCCATTGAACGAGTTTATATAATATTGATTATTTTCAAATTATCAATTCTCCTATTTAATGATAATTATTTTTAAATAGGACGGCTGATTTTTTCCTAAATTACTTGAGCCAGAGATAATTATTATCCCGGTAATAAGTTATTTAAACTTAATAAATGACTATTATCACGATTACTTGTGCAAAATTTTCAGCAATAAGAAGAGGTCCTACTCCTTATCAAGTTTTTAATACTTTATTTATTATTAACTTTATTAGTCACTAAGTTAACTAATTAGTTAATTGGCGTCTTCCCTTCCTGCTTTTCGACCAATTAACTTATTTTAATAATTTCTATAAATTATTTAATTTAAGTTACTTTAGCAATAGTTAGTTTATTGACAAGTGTGTTAATTCGTTCGTATTTAGATCTATTGGTTTACCAATTTAAACCACTTACTAATTTTAAATCACTTATTTTTAGTGATTCCATCTAATTTCGTATCTTACTTAGGTCAATTAACTATCAATAACTAATAATTAATAATTAATAAGTCTTCTTTAATAGTTAAATACCTATTAATCACTTGCACTAATAATACTAATAACCGTAGTTAATCGATGGCAGTTTGATAATTTATCTAAATGCTTTATTAACAATTATCATTATGTTAATAAATACTCGAAATATGATAATTTTTTAGGACAATAATTTGCTTTAGTAGAATATTGTATCGCTTTGATTATCCGAACTCTCTTGAAATTATTTATTTCTCTTAATTACTTATTTTAATTATGTAGTTCACAATAATCATTGCAATGATCTATTCAGAAATACTATTTTTAGAATTAATTATTTTGATTAATTATGTAGAATTAATTATATTATTTATTTTAATTACTTACTAAATTTTATCATTTATTTAGAATAAATTATTTTATTTATTTTAGTTAAGTAATAATTGTAGTTATTTTATCTCGGATATCTTGATTAATTAGGTAGGATTAATTATCTTCATTATTTTAATTAATTATTATATTATTTAAATTAAGTAATAATTGTAATTATTTATTTAGGATCAATTATTTTAGTTAATTATCTTAATTTCCTGGTTATAATTATTTCCTTATAGCTGATTATTTTATTAAATCAATTAATTCATTGATTCATTTATACCAAACTATGTTCCAAACAGCTGATTGAAAATATAAGTTTAGTTACTCCACTTTTGGTTATTTTAAGTATATCACAATTATTAATTTATTATTATTTTAAATTTAATTAAATTTAATTACGTAGCTTAAATATCTAATATTTTAATCATAAATTATTAATAATAACAAAAAAAGTTTAAATGCTTAATATTGATTAATTAGTTTAGGTATTTACCTAATTATTTTAGTTATAAATTATTTTAAATGAAAATTTAGGTGCTTATAATTATTAATTAGTTTAGATATTTATTTAATTATTTTATTTAGAAATTATTTCAAATTATTCTGTAATTATTTTAATTAACAATTATTTTACATATAGATTTATAACTTGTTCTTATGATAACCTGAGATAATTATAAGTTCTTCATAATCTCTGCTTATGTAATTAGTATTCCCAATTGCATTTAATAAATCAGAAATAATAAATTATAATTCGTGATGAATTATAGGTTGTTACTGATTATAACTTCCATAATTAGTATTAATAATTATGTGTTATAGTTGATTAATTTATAAATTATAAATTGTTATAACTATAAATTATCACAATGATTAACTGTTTGAAATACAGTTTCAATCACTTTAATGATATTCACTGAATCACTACCCTTGTACTCATCTATAGGATAGTAGGCGCCACGCGCCTTTTTGCTACTGTGTAGATAACTCTCTGTATCAGTGAGGTTTTGTGGTTAGGTTGCCCAGGCAACTGTCATCTGGCTTCTTGCTGGATAACCACTTTACTTTGCATATGTGTATGCAACCATGCACGTTCAGAGTGTCTCTAATAAGGAGACTGAATAAATATCTTCCCTTTCCTTTTTTTAGACTAGTGGCACTCCTAATATAATGTTCCACTTTACATATGAAACGACATAAAGGTAATATCTTTATAAGAGGAGAAAGAAAGCAAATTTCTCAACTTATAAGATAAGATATGTAAGTACTTAATTATAAGATGATTTCATATAATTACTATAAAATATAGGGATAAGCAATCAATAATAATAATAATAAAATAAATAAGTGAATAATTATACTGTATGGCACAGTTCTTCTAACATTAACACTATTTTACTCTTATCGACTTTTTGTCGCCTCCAAATAATTTTAAAATTGGTTTTTGATTGCTCAGTGTTCCCATAAGTATCATTGTAAAGAAAAATCCCTTTTAATTTTTTCAAACGAAAAATATAACTTAAACTAGTAACTATAATTTTATATATGTTTAGTGAGATATATGTTTTTAAAAATATTTTAAGTACTACATATGATCTCGAGTATCGCTAATAAATCATTGCTTAACTTTTCAATCTGCAAGATCTGAATATTTGTACGTGAAAGACCAGTTGTAAAGCCAGACTTATAGTCATTACAAAAATACTTTACAAATAATTGCCAGTTTTCCAATTTTAACTAAACTTCGCCGACCATTAGGATTAATGTAAATATTTATTACAAATATAGAAGACTATAAACTACAAATACTAATTATAAGACAATTGAAAAGAATTAGAACTTGAAAATAATAATATCCTCTTATCTTTTGATCTTCTATAAAATAGTCATTTTTTTAACATTTTGCATTTGACAGCAACATTACAAATGTGAAATTTTATTAAACGATACTGAATTTGAAAAACATTTTTGTTTATTTAAACTAACTATGAAGCTCATACATTTTAAATAACAATATAAAAAAGAAATATAATAAAACAAGCTAGATAATTTTTTTTATTTGATCGCTATGCGTTTTTTTTTAAGTAGTAAATATAATATTACAATACTTATGTAGTTTTTAACACGTTTGACATACCATTAAGTTGTGTTGTTGCTTGGAGTAATGTGCAAGATGATTTCTCCGTTTAATTTTTTTTTCTCGAATTTCTCAAAAATCCCTTTTGTTCTTTTTTTTCTATTTTACTTTGTTATTGGATGGTTGTGTCTGTTGTCCACAGCCGGTCTCTCTCTCTTTCTCTCTCTCTCTCTCTCTCTCTCCCTCACTCTCACTTACCACTGCCACGTGGTCTCTCCGCTAACCTCACTCTCGCGCTCTCTTTATTCTACACTACCTACTCTATACTAGGCGTCACTTTCCTCTACGAATAATACAATGTTTATTAAATACTTATGTAATACTTATGCATGTGGACCGGCGATGTCTTTTTTGGGCGCCAGCTGAGATACAGTTCTCAGCGCTAGCTGTACGCAGCTCGCTTTTCGTTCCGCGCTAGGAGATCGCCTCGGTAGACTCTCCAGGGTGGCGGATTCCACGCGGTATGGATTAAATCGAGGCACGCGTCGCGAACGCTCCAAATCGAGCTCACGTGAAAATTAGTTAACTAATCCTGATCTCAGGGCGGTTCCCTGTCGATCTCATGAAATCGCGGCTCGAGAACGGAACTGAGAAGGAACACTTAACCCACGCTCTCCACTCGCCCCTCACTCCTCAGCGATGGCTCGTAAGCCGTGGCAGGCGTTTCGGGATGACAATTTCCGACCTGAATTTGTAGTCCGCAGGCTTGCCTCTCGCACGGGACTTGCTGTTGTCCTCGTGCACGGGATACAGAGGTCACCCTCACCGCTTACTAGCCGTTGATGGCTTCTTGCGGCCCCGCTGTTTGGCTACCTCGTGTCGAAAAATAGCTCGAAGAGAGAGCTGTTGCTCGCTCGGGCTCCAAAAGGGAAGAGAGAGAGGAAAATTCCTTTAGATCCGACACCGGCTGTGGCCCTCGCGAAACGGCGTAGCGGGGAAGAGTATGTCTCGCCCCCACCCTTCTGCGCTCGGTATGGCTCGCATCTCGCGCGTAATGTGGTTAAGTAACGAAGACACCAAATATATTGATATGTTATAGATCTGCTAATTTTCGGATAAGCGATGTCTAATTTCGACAGATGTGTTGTAACGCAATTCCCGCGTTACAATATATATATATATATATATATATATATATATATATATATATAAAATAAGTATGTCCTTTATAATATGTATCTCCTTCAACTTTTCACCACGTATTCTACTCGATCAGGATTAGAGGACACGCCATTTTCTTAACAAATTAAAAAAAAATTGACATAAAGGTAGTTACTGTACTCACAATCTCAAGAAATTGTATAGATATACATTGTGATGAGTCACAAGTCGCCCGCGTTGACTTATCCGTTCGAAAGCAGACGACGCGCGCGCCGTCGCAAGTTGTACTCCGCGCTGTTTCCCGTCCCCTTACTTCACCGCTCGGATACAAACTTGTTTTCGGCGGCATGATTAGGCATTCCCAGCGGACAAGCCACGCGAGAAGCCCGAGGGAAATACCTACAATAGCAATATAGCAAGACAACAACAAGAAAAAAGGGAGAGAATAAATTAAATAGCTCTTGGAGCAGAAGCCCCAACTCCACTAAGTATTATAAACAGAGGAAAAGAAATTAATAAAAATGAATCTTTTAAGAGATACTTAAATTCCATGAGGTGATGACTAATGAGGTTGACAAAGAGCAAGGAAATAAGAATTGAATCAAGATTAAGAAATAACAAAACTCGAACATAATTACGAGGCATAAAGACATTTATATAAAAATGACAATATTAAAACTAGAGAGAATTTCAATAAGAATTAAGGTCATAAAGGAAAGTTTGATAAGGATGAGAATTAATCTGCTGGTGTACCTATTGGAATTGCCATTATGTGAATCAGTTATTCGCAGAAATCAATGTAAAGCTACTTTACAGAAGATATAGGCAAGTTATTTTCAAAATTTAAAATAAGCTTCAGATCAAAGAGACCTAAATTAGAAAGAAATCTATTTCTGTAAAGATGAAAAGTGAATTCAAGATTGTTAAGTTAGTGATAAGTTAGTTCTAAGTTAATTAAATCAATTATTCAGTTATTTATAAGTTATAAATTAGTTGAAAAAAACTTAAATAGATTAAGCACAGCACAGCTCTGTAATATATTTCAAATATACACAGGGTAATTTGTATAGAGAAACAGCAATCTAATAGTTTTACGTAAGGTTAGTGATTATGACAGTCCTTACTTTTATTCTTTTTAATACCAGTAGCATTCTAGGCGAGCGAATAAGCATACGTATATGAATGCATAGTCATAGAGATATCTATATAGAAATACTCGCATACTACTCTATAGATGGTAAAGGAGGAAAATGCTTAAGTGAATCAGTATTTTTTTATGTCTTTTCAGATATATTTACTATGAACATAATTGATTGATATTTATACAAACCTTGGTAATATGTATTGTGCTTAAGTATTTCGGAGTATGTATTAGATTTATAAATTATCGTATAACGTTTGAATTATACCATTTGATCAAACATAATATGCTATCATTAAATTTATATATCCTTATCTTAAACTTCAATACATCAATATACAAAAAATAATAAAATTAAAAAATAAAAATTAAGAATTATAATGACAGTCAGACTGTCATTTTTTTAGACTAATCTAAAAATAAAAATATTAGCTGAAAAAAATTTTATGTTAGTAAAGTGCAATCTGACTGTACTCACCACCCTTACCTAATTGAAGACGTAGTCCAACGTTTCGATCTCGCTACGGCTCCACATCAGGGACTAAAGTATACCTTACATTCTAATCTATATATACCCTACCCTTACTACCAAATTTAGTAAATTAAATATAAAATCCCCCTCTACACAAAATGTTCCAAACCAATCAATTTAATCAGGAATGGTAAATATTATCTAATTTAATAGACTCTAACATTAAATTCATATTATTTTAATTCTTGGAAATATGAATACTTTCAAGACGCTCCCTCTTATACTTATTATGAATACCATGCTCTAAAATATCCACATTCACAGAATCAAAAGAATGTAAAAACTTTAAACAATGTTCCTTTAAACCGGAAGTAATATGTGAACTACGTAAACTATATTAATGTTCATCAATTCTCTTTTTTAAATATTTACCTGTTTATCCAATGAAGTATTTATTACAATCCATACAATGAATTTTGTAAACAACTCCAGATTTCGGCATATATCATCCTTATCTTTGCAATTATTAAACAAGTTACTTAAATTATTGCTATTTTTAAAGAAAATTTGAATGTTATATTTCCGAAAATTTCTTTTAATTCTTTCAGATAATCCTCTAACATATGATAAGACAATAATTTTGCCTCTGTTAACATCAACTCGTGCATTATGTCTATTTTCCGTATCATAAATGGCAAACAATCTCTCAGAAATTATTTTATTAATAAAATCAATTGGATATCCATTATTAATGAAAGTTTCTCTTACTATCTGCAAATTATTTTGTCTAAACTCTTTATGTGACAATTTTATTGCTCTGTCAATGACACCCTTCAGTACTCCAATTTTGTTTGCTAATTGGTGGTGTGAATTAAAATCTAAAAACCTACTTGACCAAATACGTTTTCGATAAAAATTAAGCTTCACTTTATTATTAATACATCTAATGACATTAATGTCCAATAAAATCAACTGATTGTTGACTTCAATCTCCCTTGTAAATTTATTTCTGTCATGTACAGAATTAAAAAAAAACATCCATCATTTCATCCACGAAAACTTCTGGAACAATTGTAATGATATCATTAACATATCTCTTAAATATCATTGGTTCAAAATCAATTTTCACAAAGCAATACTTTCTAATTTTTCCATAACTAAATTGGCTATAACCGATGATAAAGGTGACCCCATTGGAGATCCGTATTTTGGTTCATAAAATTTATTATCAAACGAAAAAATTGTGTTATTAAAAACTAAATTAATTGCTTTAATAAATTCATTCATTGTTATTTTTGTACGTAAATTAATTTCATACCATTTTTCTTGAATAACATCATTTAACAATTCTAAAAGTACATTTGTAAATAAAGATATCACATCTAATGAAATCATCTTGTAGTTTTTCGGAATAATAATATCTTTCATTTCATTGTAAAAACACCTAATATCTTTAATATAAAAACTAGTATATAATAATCTGGTATATAATAATATATAACTAATCTGGAAATATTATTACGGGGGTGATTTTACACAAGAACAGTCTGACTGTCATTATAATTTTTAATTTGTATTATTTTTTTTTTTTGAATATTGATGTATTAATATTAATATAAATATATATTGATATTATTACGCATTATTTTCGATTTATTTAATTGGACTTTAACACCAATTAAAGCACAATTAAAGCAAAATAAATATATAGATATAATCTAATTGACATGGATATTAACGAACTTACGTACACGGGTCTTGTTATCATTTCAAAATGCTAACATTCTTAACATGCCTGCATTCTTCGTTGAGAGTCCTGCGTTACTCTCAATAAATATTAGTGCTCTTTATTTTATTCTGCTCGTGTTTGTGCTCTTTTTGTTCAATATTAAAGAAATAAACTTATTGTATAGGCCCTGTACGTGTGTGAGGGACAGAGTGGTTTTTCGCTCTTATACATACATAGGAGAGAAAATAAAGTCCGCGGAACATTCATTATATAGATTCCGATATGCTCATACATTCAGCAGAGGAAACACTTTTCGAATTGTACGTAAGGCGGTATTTCACGTATGCGATTCCCTCGCACCCCTGTGTGTGTAAATAGTGGACGTTAGCCAATCGCGAATATTTCCAGGTAGGGTTAACGTTTCATAATTGTTATAATTATTAAGATCTCATATATTAATTAAGATAGGATAAAAATTAGTTCAATTGATTTATTTATTATAAAAGAAAAAATATATACATATTTTTTCCTCTTTCCCATTATAATCAACTGTTGGTTTCATCCTTTCAGATTTATTTTATTTAGATAGTCTTTACAAAAGAAAGGAATCTAGAGAAAAAGGTAAGTTTATGGAATATCATTGAGAATCCTACAGTCTAAAAAGGATAATTAAAAATTAATCTATCCCGTTAAGGTATCCTCCACCACTTTTAACGGGGACTCAAATCTGGGAGGACATAATTAATCTTAGGGGCGTATGCTTTAGGTATGTAAGTATCTCGTTACAATATATATATACCCTCCCTCCTATAGATAATTATAGGTCAAAAATGATTATACCTATAGCATGATCCAATAATATGAAAACAAATCCAATATTTTTTAGAAGAAGTTTATAGTCTACAATTAGCAGATTTTTCTAGATCTATTCAATTTGTAAACAGAGATAAATTGTTAATAATGGTCGTAATGATTATTTTAATGTTAAGTTAATTTTATCAAACGATTTTGTTGTAATATAATCGTTTTTGTTGAGTAGAGAAACTATACGAATTAAATATAATACATTAAAAACTAAAGAAGAAGTAAAAAATGACAACCAGGTTATTTATTCATCATATCTGAATATATAGTTATTACAATTAGACTATCAAGTATATATTGTTTTAGTTTTAAATATTTGAAAGATAAAAGTTTTCTAATGATCAACTTCAGACAAAGAACACTTTCAATTAATTTTGTTTCTGAGGTGGTACAGATTAGTGAAAAGTGCAGAATTTTTTAAGGCATATTCTTAAACATAATAGCATCAATAACTGATACAAACATCTTATTTCGTTTCCTAGGTTTTCATTAATGAATAACTTGATCGATTGTGTTACATTTAGTTTTTCTAGAGATTTTCTTTAATTTAAAATTTTGTATATTTAAATACATATTTTTTAAATTAAACAAATGGTTTATTCATATACCATTAGTAAATCACTTATTAAAAATACGTAATTTATATGTTTAAAATACTGAAATGTTTATTAAATACAATAAATACAGTAAATTTTTTTTGATGTATGAAAACTAACAATTTGTTTTAATAAATTCGACTCTTCATTCAATTCATTCAAAAACATTTATTTGCTTTAAAGAAATATGTTTTCAAAGCATAATTTTTAATGTCGTATAATTCCAAGAAAATATAAAATGGAACTGTAGTATCTGAACTTATTAGGTCGTCATTTTCGTAATCTTCAACTATGCAAATGTACACAATATATTATATTGCATTAAAAAGTAAATATATATATATATATATATATATATATATATATATATTATCTATATTATATTTCGAGGTCAGACAATTAAGTAATGCGACCGATTTTTTCTCGGCTTGTGATAAAACTGCGAACATATAACTCCACCACCTTAATAGTAGATCCCTACTTTCTCGATTGAGAGCTTGACAACCCTTGTACGATCATTTCTTCACCAGCTGTTTAGTGTTTTGTAACAACGCGCAAGTAGTGCATGTCACGAAATTGGAACAGAGAAATTTAGAGCAATTGTGCGCGATAAAATTTTATGCGAAATTTGGCGAAACAGCGAGAAAACCTTATGAAAAAGTACTGAAGGTATATGGGGTAGTAATAATCAGAATCGTAGTCAGGTGCTTCGGTGGCATGCCGATTTTAAAAAAGGCCGTGAGACCGTCAAAGACGAGGCGCGGAGCGGAAGGTCAATACAAGTGCGAACCGATGTGAATGCATAGACCGGTGACTAATCATTCGAACGTTGGCTGACGAGTTGAATATTAACTGGGAAATAATTAGAAAGATTTTAACCGAAGATTTCGCAATGAAAAAGCTGTGCGTGAAGATGGTACCGAAGAAAATTTCAGGTGAGTAAAAAGCTCACCGAATGAACATCGCTCAAGATTGTATCAAGCAGCTTGAAAGTGATCCTACTCTTCTCAATCGAGTTATTACTGGTGATGAAAGTTGGTTCTATCAATATGACCCCGAAACTAAATGACAAAGCCAACAGTGACTGTCCCCTGGAGCGCCAAGGCCAAAGAAGCCGATAATGACCAAGACCAAAATAAAAACCATGTTTATTTGCTTCTTCAACAGCTAAGGGGTAAATCAAGTATTCTAACACAATCTATTCGAAAAATTTCGAAAACGAGTGTTCACAGTGCCTCCAGAGATCTCGAAGACATGGGTTCTGCATCACGACAATGCTCCCGTCATAGTGCGTTCAGTGTCTCTCAGTTTTTGATGTCTAAAGGCATCGCAACGTTATCACAACCGCCCTATTCACCGGACATATCACCTTGCGACTTTTTCCTATTCCCCCATTTTAAAAAATTCGTCAAAGGTCGACATTTGGATTCCATTGAAGACATCCAAGAATTAGTGACGAAGATACTCGGTGAGATCAAGAGGTGTTCCAGAGAAGAACAATAAGTGTTCCACAATTGTTACGAAAACTAGAAAACTCGCTGGAATAAGTGTATACATGTGGGAGGGGACTACTTTGAAGGGAATCACAGCGATGTACCTTAATTTTTAAATATACTCGATTTTTGAATTTTGTCACATTACTTAATTGCCTGACCTTGTATATTATATTATATATAGATTTTCATTTATTATGTATATTATATCAGGTATGTGAATAAGTCTTTCCCGTTTTTTTTCAAATTTTGAGCCTTTATTCTGAAAAAATGGTTACAAATGAATTATTGAAAGTATTGGCCATCGCTAGCTACAACTTTTTCCCATCTTTCTGGCAACATACGAATCCCGTTGCGAAAAAATTCGACCGGTTTGGCCTCTATCCAGTCATCCACCCATTTTTTGGCTTCCTCGTAGGAATGGAAGTGCTGGTCAGCCAGGCCATGCGTCATCGATCTGAAGAGATGGTAATCAGACGCAGCAACGTCTGGACTATACGGCGGGTGGGGTAGGACTTCCTATTTGAGCGTTTCTAAGTATGTTTTCACCGGCGGTGCAACATGTGGGCGAGCATTGTCATGTTGCAAAATAACTTTGTCGTGCCTGTCGGAGTATTGTGGCCGTTTTTCTCGCAGTGCGCGGCTCAAACGCATCAATTGTCGTCGATAGACCTCGCCTGTGATCCTTTCATTCGGTTTTAGAAGCTCATAGTAAACCACACCTAGCTGGTCCCACCATATACAGAGCATGAGCTTGGCGCCATGAATATTTGGCTTGGCCGTCGATGATGATGCATGGCCGGGTAGTCCCCATGATTTTCTTCGCTTCGGTTATCGTAACGTATCCACTTTTCATCGCCAGTCACGATACGATGCAGAAAACCCTTTCTTTTATGTCGCTGAAGCAGCTGTTCGCAAGTGAAAAAACGCCGTTCGACGTCTCTCAGCTTCAGTTCGTACGGCACCCAATTTCCTTGCTTTTGGATCATTCCCATGGCTTTCAAACGCTTGGAAATGGTTGTTCGGTCAACTCCCAATGCTTCAGCAAGTTCTTCTTGCGTTTGACAAGAATCTTCATCAAGCAAAGTCGCCAATTCTCGATCTTCAAAGATTTGCGGCCGCCCGGAACGCTCCTTGTCTTCCACGTCGAAATCACCGCTTTTGAAGCGTCGAAACCATCCTCGAACACTTGAATCATCGACACAACCTTCTCCATAAGCCTCCTGAAGCAATCGATGCGTCTCGGCAGCAGATTTCTTCAAATTGAACCAATAAAGTGAAACTTCCCGCAAATGACGTCGACTCGGCTCATATTTCGACATTTTCACGATATCAAAAATTTATGATGCGAAAAAATTTTAACTAATGTGTTAGTATGGAATTGTTGACATATGAATAAGCTTTGATTATGACATATGTAACCATTGAATACTCGCACAGTATTGGTGGCGCCATCTCTTACAAAAAACGGGAAAGACTTATTCACACTCCTAATATTTTATATATATATATATATATATATATATATATGTGCGTGTGTGTGTGTGTGTGTGTGTGTGTGTGTGTGTGTGTGTGTGTATTTATTATATCTCTTGAACGTAGCGCAACGCAACAAAATTCAAACGCAAATCCTCCGCTGTTCAAATTTTGTATTTAGGATTATAAATGTTGTGAATCTCGTTATCACTGTGCAACAAACTGGTTATAAACGTGTAAATTATCCGTGTGAATACCATCGGGTATTCGTGCGGTAAATAGCGGCGAATAAGTTAAGTAGCTGTAAACAGAGCACGTTTGGTATTAAACATTATATCCAGTTTATTGTAATTTTAATTTATAATTATTTTTATTTAATTCTTAATTGTTTTTCTCGATATTCTTTATTTTGTAACAGAAATACAGCGTAACACCGGATGATATGTATCATTATAATTTATAATGAAGTTATAATTTATTTTTTCTATTAAATAAATTATTATTTTTTATTGTTTTAAAAAAATTTATACTGTGCTAGAATCTAATTGTTTTTCCTGATCAGCTGTCCGGTCTCGCAAATACTTTCTCCGTTCTCCAACGATCTTGGAATAATACCACGTAAGCTATCCCGAGGGGGATAGATAAACGTTAGAAGTGTAGTAACCGGTAGGTTCATGTGTTATGTGCGAGTTTCGATGAACATCTTGGATCCAGCTGACGAGAAAATTTTAAAACATCTTGGTCGCTCATACATCTCTTGTGAATGAGCTTTATCACTGGCTTTCACTCTGGCTTCCAACCTTTCAATTAATCATGTTCTTTTGTCCAGTAACTGGCTCTCATATGGATCAAAGTTACTGTCCTCGAACGACAAAGGATTTGATTGGATAATTGACCGCCATCAACCTTCCTCCCACTTCGGGAACTATCAGCCATTCCGGTTTCTTGCTCCTCCACTTGAGAGTTTTCTATCACTTCAATTGCACTGTGAGACGGCATTTCGTCCCTCGACCTTACTGAGATATCTCTCCGATTCCCCTCATTATCAGGCGACGATGCTATTTCAGGCTGCATTAACGTTACCATTACGCTATTGACGGAGTTCAAAGTTCGAGTTTATCAGCGGCTTTCTCTTCCTTCCCAACAGTTGTTTTATTCTCTGGAAATATTTTAATTAATACAAGGCCTGCTGGCCACACTCGATACAGAGCCTTCAACTCATCCGCGTGCAACATGTGCCCAATCCTTTCCATCATTGTATTAGAGGATACAACCGATGTAGTCAAGTTTCTATCTTCAGACCTATACAAAAAGATCCTTTGGTCTTTGTATAACCGCTCAAAGCCGTGCCTCCTCCAAACCAAAGTTCGAAGACGAGGAATTACAGGCATTATTAGAAAAAGACTCTATTCAATTACAACAAAAATGAGCACCAACACTTAATGTGAGCCGAGTAGCAATTTGTCAATATTTAACATCTATCTAGAAGCATGGAAAATGGATGCCACACCAACTGAACTATAAAAAATGGAAAATTGAAAAATCATTTGCTAATACTGCTTCATAATACATTGTTGGTCTAACTATATGCAGAGTATGACCTTATTTACGTAAATTTTTCGATTTAGCATCGATTGAGCAGGATTTCGGGCTTTTTATACGATTTTCTGCGTTTAGAGTTATAATAATAAATCCATTTTTCATCACTAGTGATAATACAATGCAAAAATGATGTATTTTTATACCGCTGCAGCAACATTTCAGACATGCAAAATCGGCACCCACTTTCTAACCTTTCGAATGAATACCAATGCCTTTAGGTGCAGGAAAACGGCTTATTGCGTGACGCCTAATGAAACAGCAAGTTCTTTTTGAATCTGACATGAATCCTGATCCAGCAATGCATCTAATTCCTCGTCTTCCAAATTTTTCGATTTTCTGGAGCGATGCTGGTCTTCAGTATCAAAATGTTCACTTTTGAGCCGTTTCAACCTCTCGGGGCACGCCGATTCACCAATATATTTCGTCCATTAAGTTTCCAAAAACAAACAATAGGTCTCAGCCACACTTTTCCTCATATTAAAGGATAGAAGCAGTACTTCCCACAAATGATGTTTATTTGGCTAGAAACTTGATTTTTCTCGATAAAATAAACGATACCGAAAATAATGCTCAATTATAATGCTGCAGAATTTTTAACAGATACACAACCTACAAATCTAACACATCAGATTTACATTTCTGCCCGGAAACAACTGGTGATGTCATGTTTTATCAACGCTGAAAACTACCTGTATACCCAATACATTATGAAAGTAATGTAGACCAATCAAAATATTTAATACAGAATTATGGGTGCAGAAGATTCACATCGACCTGTTGTGAACAGGATCATTATAAGCTTTATATAATTAGTTTTATATATAACACGAGCCAATTTTTTATAGTTTTGCGCTATAATTAGAGCTGATAATTTGAAGATTTTCTATGAAAAAGTATATAACATTAAATATAAATATCTAACATTAAAGGAAAATATGCTTCACTTTTCGAAATGTTGTTTATAAAAACAGAAAAATCGACCCCTATAATACATAAGAATAAATTTAGTATAAAACTGTTATTACGGACACGCAGAATATTCTATATGTATATGACAAATTTTTTTTATATAATTCCAAGTTTTTTCTTATAATATGACGACTTTATTCTTATCCTATCACCTCATAATTACTATAATATTTAGACCAAATCCTTAACATTTCTATCAATCGTAAAGATGCATAATTTGCCGATACGAAATAATCCATTCTTTCATTTATTGGATTGTTGAAATTAATTTAACTAACAAGACAATTGCTTAATATATACTTTTTATAATTAATATTAATCTGCATCGAATCATAATAACGATAATAATAATAAATACAGTAATATATTCAAGCGTTCTGTATAATTATATGTTAATGAAAAAACTAAAATTATAGCTTTCTGTAACATTTTTACCTTATACCTTTTAGGTCAACTATATTTTTGTCAATTTAATGCATGTAAAAAATATTCAAGTTTTACAGCAATAGATGAATATAATTGGATACCATGATACATGTATATAATATATAATTAAGTGTAATATGTTTATCATTAATGTATTTTTTTATTGTCGCATTATAACTGTACTATTATAAAATCGTAACATAGATAACCCATACATATTGCATCATTTTGCTGTTCACAATCTTTCCTGACAGAATTAAATAAAAGATAGAAGTAACTTACAGTTTGGATACTGAGCCCCAGTACTGTCTTTATATACATAGGTCCAGCAATTATAAAAACGTAATGAATCCAAATTCTACCAAAGGTCGTAATACTTATAGCCCATACTGGCTTTGACATTAAGATAGATTTCCACGGAACAGAGATTTCCTGTAATTAATTTATTTCATTTAAATATATGTATATAATTGAATTCAAGATTAGAATAAATCACATTTTCATTAATAAAAATTATTATATAGCAATAAATTTTGTATTTTAATATAATTTAAATATTATATAGCAACTAATAACAAAACAAAATATCCAGTTCGGACAGAAAAACAATAGCATCAAATTAAATATAAAAAGGTTTTTATAATTTATTTTATATTTAATTACGAGTTTTGCTATACCGTTTTCTAAAAAAGATAAAAAAAGTAGATTTTAATACAAGAGAATAAAATAAGTGTTCATAATATTAATAATAATCCATCAACTCTGCAGAGAAGAGGATAAGTAAAAGACCACCAAGATAATAATTAATCACATGTTTTGCAATATTATGCAAAAATACTGAACGAGAGAAAACAATGTTAGAATGCGTAAAATAATATTGACAACCATTGTGCAAAGCAACTACATTTCCCATCGAAAATTCTACAATTTCTGGTTCGCCTATACGAAAGAGGGTGCAGCTGACGATAATAGTAAATTTAAATTGAAAGTGGTAAGATTTGAAAGTATAACTAATCAAAGAAAATTGGAAGACGATCAGAAAACATATATTTTATGAGGCCTCGATTTTAAAATAATCTAACATTAAAACAGCTGATTGTAAATCCTGTAAAAAAACCGTTAATCATTCTTTGGTGAAGCAGGAGGATATTAATTATAGCTCGATGTGAACACATATTCTGTTACTGAATTCAGAGCTGACAGGAACAGGATCGGAAAGCAAATATACTTAAAGAGTGTTTTCTATGAGAAAACAACTAACTATATTGCAGTGAAGTTTCCTAATCTAAATTTAACATATTTCCATAGATATAGAACATTTTCTTATGGAGAGAAGTGCAATGAGGTGGAACAGCACACAAGAGGTATACCCGAGTAAATCATGCGTACACTAAATTCTTAATTGAATTGACTCCAAAACATACATTAGTATTGAAAATTAATGAAGTGATAAACAATATGTATACTAATTTTGTATAGAATATTGATCATTTAATTAATAATCAATTATACTAGATTTGGTGGGTATATATAAAATATATAGGTACTAGAGATGTAAGAGAGATTAGATGATAGAATTAACTGAATCCGGGAAATGTATGTATATTCTAAAACAAGAAGTTTCTTTTAATTTGTCGAATATTTATAAAGTTATATATAAATACAAAGTCTGTTTCAAAAGTTCCCAGACTTAAAAAAAGACAACAATAAATTATTTTTACAAAATTCATTGATTTGCTTGAAAATACTTTCCTGCCGAGTCAATAGAAAGTTTAGTGCGTTTGAACAGTTCTCTGACGTCTTGAAATGCCAAAGCCACTCATTCATTGTTGCACGAGATAAACGATCACTATCATAAACTTGTCGCATCATTTGCTGTGTTTCGGTAAAAAGTTTGCCGAATTGAACACAAAACTTGATGTTGGCTATTTGCTCGACTTTTAAATAAAACTTCAATTTTTTATAATCAACGATATTTAATAAATGTGAAATATAATATAAATTATATACTAACGCACCTTAGCCAAGCCAGCAAAATAATAATCCCTTGAATAAACGCGCTCGTATTGTTATACTCCCCCCACCCCTAATCGATGTAGGATCCACCAACTTAACGATAAAGGATGGGCGTTAGGCGACAATCTCGAACAGCTTTGTCTCACAGCAATATGGCCCGAAAAGAAAATCCAATTATGGACAATTTTATTTCTACATGTTCTAGAATGTATCTCTATGTTTTTATAAAATTCGGTAGCTTTCGAAAATAGTCATATTTGCCACCAAACAAATGCATGCCAAAGAAAGTACACGTTTCGAAAACCTATGTTTTGCGGGCATGGCACCGAATCTCTCAATTGCATACATCTATTCAATTAAATATTAATATTACAATTAAATATAAATATAAATCAGTCCGTAACAAGAAGTATTTGATGACCAGACGTTTTACTGCTTGTTTTATTTTCTGACTGTTCACCCCACCCTCGTATACCTGATATTCTTTTACAAAATGTAGAGCGATATTTAAATAAAAATATTAATAAATTTTTGTTTGTCTATTATATCTCCCAGGGAAGTACTGACAGAAAAAAGCTTGATAACTAGTGGATAATACTTCTAAATCAACTAGTCTCCCAAATATTCATTATGCGTAATTTATATTGGGTGTTGGGTAGATAAGAGTTAGTTGTTATCGAATTATTTCAATAAAATTAATATAGTATATCCATTGTGTTTATTAACGTAATTAAAAAAACTTTCAGTATAAACCACCGAAGCCTCAAGACCGGCCACTTTCGAAAGATGCATTAGCAAAAGATCTAAGTAGAAATTATGTGACTTGTTTATATAAATTTTTTTAGAAAACCTCTAAAGAATAAATTATATTTGTCCTTTAGAGGACAAATATAATTTATTATATAATTAATATTAATTTATTATATAAATTAATTAATTAGTTTATATAATAAATTATTAATTTATTAGTCCATTAATTTATTATATAAATTAATGGACAAACGGATAGACAAATAATGAAAGGATAAATCAATATTTTATTTGTAATATTTTGTCTGTATAAAAAATCATATTATGTCGTGATTAATGTGTTAAATTGCTAGCATGATTTACGAAGTATAAAAACAATTCGATGTATTAAAAGAAAAAAGGGATTGACTGTGTGACAAATACAAAGAATAATGCTCGGAGAAATTAAGTTAAAATAATCCAATTGTAACAACTTAGATACAACTAAAGGCATAAAAAACCTCCATGCTTGAATTGAGGAAAACACGCAATTCAGACTAAATTGAAACTATATTCAAATTTTGAATACTCATCAATTGAATCAATTACATGTTCTATGGGTACATCAAACTATAGTTTGATTATCATTAAATTCACACATACTGAATGGCTACTAATATGCAAGTGGAAAGCTGTCTCGTCTTTTGACCTGGCAGGCGTACACACATATACACAAACAGAATAGGGAACGAAAACGTGGTCGAAGATGAAAGGCACACAGTTCCATCGTCTCTTGTATACAGTAACCCCCGTAGACTAATCCGAAAATAAAATATTAGCTGAAAAAATTTTTGTTAGTAAAGTGCAATCTGACTGTCCCTAATACCCTTACCTAATTGAAGACCTAGTCCAACATTTCGAGCTCGAAATGTGATCCATTTTTCGTCGCCAGTCACCACTGGCTTATGCATGGTGTCATTTTCACCGGCTCTGAATTATCGAAACCATTCCTCTGCGGTTCGAAGTGATAGCGTGCCACCCCCCAAAACACCATTAATCTAGCTTCTGACGAGACATCAACGAAGTGTGTGGTCTGGCGTTATCCTGGTGGAACTCTACATCCTTCCTGTTGGCCAATTGTGGACGTTTCTGATCGATAGCCTTCTTCAAGCGATCCTATTGTTCACAGTAGATGGTAGAATTAAGCGTCTGGCCATATGAGAGTAGCTCCTAGTGGATGATTTCCCTTTCAATCCCACCAAACACACAGAAAAACCTTTCTGGCCGTCAATCCCGGTTTGGTCACTGTTTGGGACGGTCCACCGGCCTTGGACCACGATCGTTATTGCTTGATATTGTCGTATGTGATCCATTTTTCGTCACCAGTCACGACTGGCTTATCCATGGTGTCATTTTCACCGGCTCTGAATCATCGAAACCATTCCTCTGCGGTTCGAAGTGATAACGTGCCACCCCCGCCCCAAAACACCATTAGTCTCATGGAACGTTTCTCTAGCGGATTTGACTTTGACGAAGGAAAACGTTAAAATAGCGCGTATTTCGTCGTTAGTGAACTCCATGTTTGCACGTCTATAACTTTTTAACAAAATATCCAAACTAATCATGTATAGCGACGTTTTGTACGTTATGTCAAGACCTTTCAAATGATGTATAGCATTGGCAGATACGAGCTCTGTAGCGCTTTGTACATAGCCGCGAAATTCATAAAACGAAAAGGCGGAAGGGAGATATTTGACAACGTAATATATATATATATATATATATATATATATATATATATATATATATATACACCATGTGTTCAAATTTGACCCAGACTGACAAAAAAAAAAACATTTTTAGGTATTTTAATACAAATCTTTATTATCGCCTTGAAAATAGGCTCCTTTCGAGCCAATACAATTATTCCAACGCTTAATGCAATTTTCCATACACCTGTTGGAAGCCTAACCTGGGATTGCCTTTAGTTTCTTTAGCGAATTACATTTTATGGCTTCAATGGACTCATGGTGCGTTTTCCGAAGTGGATTTTTGAGTTTCGGAAAGAGCAAAAAGTCACAGGAAGTCAAATCTGGCGAATACGGTGGCTGAGCGATGACTTTCATTTCGTGTTTGGTCAAAAAATCAAATACAATCATGCTGGAATGTGCAGGCACATTATCGTGGTAAAAAAATCATGAATTGTCTTTCCACAAAGCCGGTCGTTTACAACGAATTGCTTCACATAGACGCCTCAAAACTGCCAAGTAATGCTCCTTATTGACCGTTTGACCTCCTGCAACGAATTCATGGTGAATCACCACATTGTAATCGAAAAGAACCATGAGCATCACCTTGATTTTCGACTGAGTTTGACGTGGTTTTTTCGGTTTCGGCTCATTTTTGCTACGCCATTCGCTAGATTGCAAGGCAGTTTCGATGTCATATTCATAAACCCATCTCTCGTCACCAGTAATGATACTTTTGATGAATATAGGGTCCTCGGTTACGTTTTGAAGCATCTCTTTTGCGACCTCTACTCGACGTTGTTTTTGCAAAAGATTCAGATGTTTTGGAATAAATCTAGCATTGACACACTTCATATGCAAAAAATTAACCAAAATATGTTGAGTCGATTCAAAAGAGATGTTGAAAGCCTCTTTTGGAGCATCATTTCCTCAACTTTTTTGATGTTATCGTCGTTAACAGAGGTGGATGGGCGACTTGCATGAGGCAAATTTTCGACGACTTCACGACCTTCACTAAATGCTTTGTGCCACTCAAATACTTGCGTTCGCGATAAAGTAGACTCCTCAAAACACTTCTGCAACATTTTCAACGATTCCGTAACCGTAGTTCCATTGGAAACACAAAATTTCAAGCAAACTCGTTGATCAACTTTTTTTCCATAGTGAATACCGCGAGACAAACTTTTTGCGTCGTAAACAAATAGCTGACAAACATAAAATAATGAAGATATGGCACTCAAATTTCACACAAACATCAAGAAAGATTGTACCAATATAGGAAAAAGATATTTTACCGATTCAGTTTACGCGCGGAGTTTAAATGTGTCAGTCCGGGTCAAATTTGATCATATGCAATATATATTTAAAAGTATACAAATTTGATTATATATATATATATATATATATATATATATATATATATATATATTTAAAAGAAATAATTTTATTTTATTTTTTAGATTTTTTTATTTTATTTCGTTCTATTGATATTCCCAACTACTGGTATTAAACAGGGATGAAAACCTACAATTCTTTGTAATCAAAGCACATGCAAATTTTTACAGCGGTTACATTTGTGTCAATTAGTCGCAACTGATATTTGAACTCGGTTCAGTGAATTCCTAGTCTATCGCTCTAGCGATCTAGCCATTCTAGGACTTTGTCTTTTGTATTTTTTATTTAAGTGAATAAACTTCAATGAGATATATGAATATTTTCCCTATAATTACATTATATATAATATTCTATTAGTAACATTTACAAAAATATTAACATCACAAACATAATTAACTTACCTCTGACACATCACTGGAAATGGTTCCGACACTATCCTTTATATATTGAAATTCTTCAGCGGATATTCTTGGATGTGATGCAGGAGAGTCAAAAGCAAAGAAGTACCAGAAAATACACCATATAAGTCCAATACTACCAGTTGTATAGAAAACTACCCTCCATCCAAAGTGTGAAATAAGGAATCCAGCCAATGGATAAGTTATCCCGATTCCGAAGCTGAACCCTGCATAATGACAGAAGAATATCTAGGCGTTAAGAGATCAGATGGTTGTTCACCCCACGAATTCGATTTGCAATATTCTTTTATATCTATAAAGATAGACGCTAAATTGGTGATGAACATCATGTATAAATTTCTGACTGCTAAATATTCGTCATGTATTTGGCAGCTCGCCCAATCGCCTATATATTTGATAAATGATGATTGTTGTTTGAAGTTTGTAATGGTTCTATGAAGAAGTAAGTAGAGTGACACTCCAACCTGTCGTATGAATTCTGCAATGCGATTTGAAATTATACACATCAGGATTAGTTAATTATGGTATGGATTTTATTAATTTCCCTGTATTAACTATTACCCTTATGAAGTACTTATGATCAAAGTTCTAGAGTCCATTTTATTGCAATAATTTTAGTTATAATAAATATGTAAATGCTAAAACCTTGATTAACTTTATAATTTTTAATTATAAATTATACTTATGCCAACCATTATAAACTAAATCAATACATATTTTTATCGGTCTCACAGTTTTTATACACTATCTACGATAATAATATAATGACAGTAGTTTAGTTAAGTCCTTGAAGATGATCTGGAACAGTTCGAAATGTCTAACAGCAAAGATCAATTTCAATATAGGTGGTGAGGGTCGTCAGGCTGTACTTTACTAACATCGTTTATAGATAATTTTGTTTTTATTTTGAATTTTTAACTCGATTTCCGATTCCAGAATTTCGAATTTCCAACTTCGAATTTCGATTTCAGATTCTACAAGGATGATTGTAAATAAGAACAATCTGACTGTCATTATATTAGTATAGCAGATATTGTATAAATACTGTAAGACCGATAAAAATAGTTATTAATTTTTTCTCATTTTTAGTTAATATAAATTCAGTGCAATTCATTAACATTATCTTTACTTAACAAAGTTTTTAATTTTATGAGAAACAAAATTCTAATAATTATTTGTATTCAACATTTGTTTTTGTATTAACTTAATATCGAAAGCATAAGAGAAATTCATAGCATTATAATACATGATATAAAACAAAGCAGATAAAGATTGGTATACATAATTCATTTGTAATATTACTATTCATCATCAAATGTATTTAAATATTAAAAAAAGATTAATCTTTTCAATACGTATTATGAAAAATTTTATCATTTCGAAAGTCGCTAGGTTTATCGTAATGATAATGTGAACGATGTGTTCATATGCACATGTTTCCGATTGAGGATTCAACCGCTATATTAAAAATTACTTGTAGTGCAATGCTGAATATATTGTTTCTAAGTTGAGAAAGTGAGTACGATGTATGGAGAAACTAGAGAAAGCCTTTATACAGAGTATAAACTGAATGAATGATATATACTGGAAAATGAGTAATGGTGAAAGAAGCTGTACTTTTAATTCTACTGATCTTTTGTTTTCTAAAAAAAAAATTAATGCACGTGAATTTAATTTTATCATACTTGTTATTGTTTTTAATATTGTGTTATAATATTGCTTAATATCCGTATACATATTTTAATGTAAATAATTGGTTTGAGATTAGAATTTGAAGGTAATATAAAGTGTATAGGTTCATGAGTTTTGGCATAAGATGCATTTTCTTAATTGCTTCTTTTAAATACAAAGTTGAAAACAATGAAATTCATAGAAATTCAAATTCCAAACATTTCGAAATTCATATTAGTTCCATATTTAATAAAAACAAAACCATCGTTGTAAAACGTGACGAGAATACAATTATTTCAAATGCCTGTATAAAAAATTCGAAATTATGGTTGAGAAATAAATTAAAAATTCAATATAAAATGAAAATGTACATTTAAAAAAATTCCAGTAACACTTACGTAATAAGTATTTAGGAAGCAAAAATATGACTATCGATTGTTCATTTGTTTTAAGTTAATAAACTCTATAATCTTTTTACAAGTCGTAACATACAAAGCAAACAAACCAAAATTATTTCTGGGCATTGAAAAATTATGTGGATATTATTGATAAAATGTTTTTTAAAAATTATGTATAATGAAGTGTCGAATTGGCGAGCTCTTATTTAGCTCTTTTCTCTTCGAGCACATCCAAAAAATTCAGAGCAGTAAATTCTTATGTTTGAAGTACGAAAAATTCCAATAAAGAATTCTTTTGAAAAATAAATTGTCATTACTTTTTAACTATTTATTAAAAAAACGAACCGATAATTGCATAATTCTTAAATAAGAAAATGATAAATTAAAAAATTGATAAAATGTATTTTATTCTTAAAATCAGTTTTTGTTTATTTAAACTTAAAAAGTTTAATGAATTAAAGATAAAAGTACGAAAGTAGTATTATTCAATAAATTTTCACGTATTGAATACAAATATAACATTTATTATTTCTAAAAATTGCGGAAAGTTCGTTAGGTTACCTGGCAATAAATCCTGTTTGATATTGTAAAATGAATATATAATTATAAAAACTATCATAAATCGGGCTCTATCATAGTTTAAAACGGTAAAAAAATAGAAGCAGACTTGAAATTGTCCGAAAGTATAGCTTTTAAGTTTCCAGTAAGTAAATTGTAAGAATTTCTATATTTTTATAATCCGCTGCACATCTTCTTCTTGTTTAAAAGTCAAATGTCTATGATAAATATTTTCACCATAATCTCACACTCACAAACAGAAAGATTAAAATGGATGACAAAATTTTATTAAAAATATCTTTTTGAAAACTTCATTAATATTCAGATAAAATTCCGAAAAGATTTCCCCCCCCCCCATTTACATGAAATCTTAGAAACTTATGTATTTCTAGATGTTGATTACGAATATCGTGGTGATTTTTAAAGGAATTTGAATTCTGATAGTAAAATTCAATACAAGTGATATATTTGGGAAAAAATTAAATTATTCCGTCTCGGGAGTTCTCCAAGGCATCAACGGTGGCGTGACTGAAATACCTTTACTTAGATAATTTATCTTAGAAAAAGTGCTTCTAAACAAAGAATGTATAGAATAAAAAAGATTTATATTTTAATTATATTTACTTATAATAATTTTAGAAACTTTTATATCATCTCTACTTGTTTTATATAAATTAAAAAAACACCTTTTCTTTGGTTTTCCAAAAGAACATGTAATTTTCGTAAAAAATCACGAGGATGTTCATAGTCAATACTCTAAAACACAAATGTTTTCATTAAAATTAGAGATTGGGTGCTTTTCCGGAGTCCACCCTAATATTGTTTCATGAAATTCATTCTATAACCATACAGGAATTGCTTGGCATAATTTCCAATTAATAATTTAATCTATATATATAAAGTATAAGAATAAACATAGTCAATCGATAAATATAAACGCATTCAACACAAAAACTTTGTCATAAAACTATTAATATTATACTTTTGCTTTCAGGGGTAAAAATTACCTGTTTTTGGATATTGTTCTTTAATCGTATATTTTTTTATACTTATTATTATCGATAGCAATAGACCTCATATAGTTGAATATATATCTGAATGAAATATTGGATACACATTGAACTCTGATGATGTTCAAGTAAAAATAAAGGGATTAAGTATACTCTGCGGTCTCTTGCTGATGCGTGATTATTAATCATTATACCTTGATTATAATTAATTATGCAGAGTATAAAATGGCATAACTTTATACATCCATACGCTGTTTTTGGTATCCCACTGCTACAGTCCAGTTTGTCTAATAATAAATTAAAATTTATATAAAGAGAATTAAACACAGACACATTTTAGTAGAATTTTGTTACTGAATGTAGATTAACAATGAGAAGCATTAATTTTAGTAAGAATAAATGATTTCGTGATATTAAATCAAAAAAATTTGCCACAAATGATAACTGAAAGTTATATGTGATAAATATTTTACTAATAATTTATTTAGTTTAATATATAAAACCAGTTCAGTTAGAAATATTTAACATAGACATCCAGTTCTAAGTGCCGCATCCTGAAAATTTTAAGTAATAAATAAATAAGCAGTAGATAATAATATTTATCTACCATTTGCATATAAGTCGTGAAAGCATTGAACTATCTGACTGTAAGAATACATTTTAAAAATATAAAATATAACGCATTATCAAAAATATTAAGAGTGTAATATTATCATTTATTAAATACTATACCTTGAAATTAAAAATGTTATTTACATTCAAGAAATTAAGTTATATTGTTAATAATACATTATTATTTAACATTATATTATAACTATATATATATTGTAAAACGTACAGAGTAAGATTACGTGTACGTTCTATTAACAAATACTAATTTAGCAAAGGAAAGAAAAGGGGAAAGAGAGAGAGATAAAGAGAAAAAATAAAGCCCAGGATATCACTTCAGGATTGTCATATATAGCAAGACAAAATTTTTTTAGCTTTTCCAATCCAGAGAGAAGATAACCTCGCGAACACTAGTGGACACACGAAGTGTGCTTGGTTAAGAAAAATTGTATTTATATTTTTTTAACAGGTTATAGAGATCACCCATTTTATTCGGTCCCTCTGTATAAACTAAAAGCACATTTCGAGGTATAGTCCATACCACCACTTTTGTAATTAGAGAGGGAAAAAGGACTAAGAATAGTCCGACCTCATCCTCCTCTAACACACTGTCGACTAAAGTCGACGAATGGTATTTATATGTCGCGGGAGGGACGGTTGAGGAATACCTCCATCAGCTGTCCCTGCGAAGCGGCGGGAATATTTTCGAGAAGCTTTCCAGGATGAACTAATGACTCAAATGGGAATACGAGCTAGAAGATTTAATCGAAGAAGAAGGAGAATATCCGGATCGTGTATTCCTTAAGCACGAGTCAAACAGGAAATCCTTCATCAAAAGAATGGTAGCTGAAAATGATTCGCCCTGACTGGACTCGACAGTTGATGGAAATGAGAGGCACCCGTTCGACTTATTGAGACAAGACGAAAAGGTCCAACGGAATTTAGAAGCTTCTCGATTGCGTTTTAGGGTGATTCTACCCGGCCAGACTGGTGTAGCTCAGCAGACGACTGTAGGAAGCCTACACCGCTCAGAAGTGCGTAGTCACGATATAATTAGTCTGTAGATAGAAGTAGTCCAGACAGTAAAAAACAGAACAGTCGAGATAAACGACCCCAACACCATCGTCCAGCGCGATCGCCAACTATGCACTTGTTTCCCTCAATATACAAAAGTGGAGATACTGATGCTAATAACATAGAACGTTCTGGACAATCAAAAAAGTTTAAAGATAGTGAATTACAAGCATTATTGGACGAACAATATGCTCAAACAAACGTTTACATGTGATGGGAAAGATTTATAAAGCAAGAAAATGGATGCTACACGATTTGACCGAAAGTGCCATTATGAATCTATACAACCTATCTACAAATCTTTGCTTGCCATGCAAAAAAGAAAAGTTTTCTATGGGTGATTGTGACTGTTAATGAAAAGTGAATCTACTCTATTCTGAAAAAGTCATGCGTGGACCCAAGCCAAATGTCCACATCGACACGAAAACGGAATATCCACAGCCATAAGGTATTGCTCTGCAGTTGGTGGTACCAATAGGGTGTGCTGTACTACGAGCTACTAAAGTCGAATGAATCCGTCACTGCCGAGGTATACAAACGCTAACTGAATGATTTTCAACAGAAATTTAATGAACGTAGATCAGCAATCGTGAGCAATAGGGGCAAAGTCATTCTCTTGCCTGATAACGCTCGGCGATATTTTGCGAAAGCCGTCAAAAACACCCTGTTGAAGCTCGAATGTGAAGTGTTGCCGCACTTAGTGCCGCACTAATATTCAGATTACTATTCAGATTACTATTCAGATTACCTATTCGGATCAATACAGCACAACCTCGTTGATGTTTACGAGATCGTTGTTTCTAAGAAACGTCGTGATGCTTTACTTAAAAAGTGTCACAACCCGATAGCTGAACATCAAGATCGAGAAAAAACCTTTGCTGTTATCAGCAAATTCTATAATTGGCCTGGATTTCATAAGACAATTGACAATTATGTAAAGAACTGTCTCATAAGCCAGGAGTCAACGGTAGAGTAAAGATCGCCTGTCGGACTGATTGGCCGGAGAGTTTTAGAGAGACTCTGGCAAATGGTCGTTGGTAATATCAGCAAACCATTTATAAAGAGTCGCCATGTATTTAGTATATCTTGATGTTAGAAGATCTATTAACGTGATGTGTAGAATGTATCTCCATTCGTAAAGGAAACACCAAGTCACCTCTTAAAAAATTTCAGGAGAGGATCGTACTGAAATTCGGCGCGCCAGAGGTCTTCTTGGCTAATAATGGTACGCAATTAAAAAAATCATATAATTGATGATGATTTGATAGAAGCGGGTATACTCCACACCCTTATACCATCGTAACATCTGCAGGCTAATCCAGTAGAGCGAATCAACAGGACATTAAAAATCCGCATAGTAGCATTCGTGGAGGAGTTCTTATATACCTGAGGCGAGAAACTCGTTCAATTGAATTTTTCATTAAATGCGATGCCACGTTCCTTTAATAAAACGTCTATTTTTCCCGTTAGAATAAAACGTCAGTTTCCTGCTTTTAGAATATTCCTTATTGAGATTAATAATATAAAAAGAAAAGGACGATAGGGGAAAAGGTAAGTTTGTGGTAAATTTAAAAAATTACTACGGTCCACAAAGGTTAAGTATAAATTAACCTATTTCATAGAGATACCTTCCCCTCTGTTAACGGGGACTTTGATCCGGGTGGACATCCGGGATTCAATAAATAATCTCAGGAGCATATCTATTAAATTCCCAAGTACCTCGTTACAATATATATATATATATATATATATATATATATATATATATATATATATACAGGGTGACCCATTTTAATCGGTGCAGTTGGATTACACACAACCTAAGCCAGATAGGACAAACGAGGCAACACAATACACTATTAAAAAGCCTACACTATAAAATACCACTTTAAAAAGTAATTATCATGAATTTTTGTAATAAATATTTTTAATTACCTTGAAATGAAGACATGAAGCGTGATCGCTCTACTAGAGGTATCCAATGACCAACGATGGCATACATTGCAGGCCATGTTAAACCCTACAATTATGTAATTTTGATGAATTAGTATTTTATACTATTAAATGATAAAAAATCGTATAATATGAAGATTAAATTTTGATCCTCTTTTTAGTTTAAATACATATTTTAATATGTTTGAGAATTACGTATTATATCATTAGAAGAAAATCATTTATTATTGTTAAGTTCATCCAAATTCTGATTTAATATTTATTATTATTTCATCTAAATAAAGGGCAATTAACATTTAATAATCATAATAATAATTATACAATCATTCAGAATAACGTTTTCGCACAAATTCAAGGTCTTATTCGTGAAAATCAATATATTTTTTAATTTATTTAAGGGAGTGTCGTTGAATACCATAATATTTGTGATTATGCACAGAATCATGTACATATATATATATAAATATTTATGCACAAAGAAATTTTTATAGTACGTACAAAAAACTATATAAACTTTTGTAAAGGGTATTAGTCCAATGCAAACAGTTGATTAAAAAATATTCACAGGACATATTTGTTTAATATTCTTAAGAATTATAAATGCAGTTTTGATAGCGAGAAGAGAGGAGAGCTATACCATTGTTAATTAATACGGGAGATGGTGATATCTAGAATCTTTTTATTCAGTTTCGAAGGAAACTAAGGGAGAAATCCTCCAGAAATGAATTAATCTCACGTATTTCTTCCAAACACTCTAAGTAAGGATACTTTGTGTACCTTATTATTATTCGATAAGAGAAGAGACGGTTAGTTACAATATACCATTTATATTAAGTATATTATAAAGAGGCCTATGATGGCTCAATCGCTAGAACGAAGAACTAGTAACTTGGTGATCCAAGTTCAAATCCCAGTCTCGGTTGATTAACACAAGCACCGCTGTAATAAATTACATGTGCTTCGTTTACAAACTCATCGTAGACCTCCCCGCTATTTCGTACCGAAATTTAAAAGCGTAAATAAAACAATGTGAAATAACATAATCAACCCTACCGACCTATTGAAAAAATAGTTTTCAATTTTAAAATCAAGTACGTGTCTCACGAATCGTCTCAGTAACGTCCCATGGCAAGCGAGAAAGCAGTTGTCCCTCAGCCCTTCGAAACGATCGTCGATGTTACTACTCCTCTTCTCGTAACAGACGTGGTTGCATTGTGTTTGGTGCTCACGGGCTTAAGCGAGGAGTTTCGCAGTTAATTGACGAACCTTGCTCGTGTTTAAGTAGTGGATCAGGCCATAGTCGCTCCATCTCACTCTCGCTCGTATCATACGCACGCAAACATACAGGGAGGCATATGGTGACCGTCCAACTTGGCTTCACACCATGGAAACCTTCTATGTTTTCTAATCGCTTCTCGTCTGATTCTCTATCTCGCCGACGCGCTTCATTTGATTCTCTGAATTGACTTCGCTCACTATGTCTGTTTCTCTCTATCGCTGTCTCACGCATACTTCATACTTCGTTCTTAGTCTGTTAAAGATCCAGCGAATCTTCTTGCATGCTTTTTGACGCTTAGAAATTTCAAAGCTTCCTTATAATAAAATAAAAAATTATTTTTACCTATTTTTGGTTATAAACGATCTAATTTCTGCATCGAAATTGTCCTATGCAGTAGTTTTATTTAGGACTTCATTTGCCGATCCACTTTAGGTTGCAATAAATTGAGAATAAGTTTCTATATAGAATAAGATATTCTATATATAGATGCTATAGATAGAAACAATTTTGAAATTAAATAGCTGTAAATATAATAATATATTGCTAAATATGTAAAGAGCAATACAGTAATAAATTCTGATTCAAATTAAAATTGATACTAATTTAACCCGTTAACACCCAACTTGACCATTTTTCGACAATATTTTCAGTGATGTGTAACACTAACTTAAAATGGTTCAAGAAATTCTTTAGATACCATTTTTAACGTAAAATTGTATGTACTTTCAGAATCTGATATTGAAATTATCGAATAATTTAACAATAAAAAGTGATAAACAATTTTTTGCAAAAAAAAACGTGAATTTTTTTAAAAAAAAATTCGTCTAACCCAAATTTTCGAATGGAAACAGGGTCCAACACGTACATATTTGGTCAATGGCATGTATACTTTATTGTAAAACAGTTGCAATACCGAAATTAAAAATGGTGGTCATCCAAACAACCCTTTTCCACCAAACTTTTCAGACTTTTCGGAGCGACTTTTGGATTTTTGGATATGGCCATTTTTTGATAAATCCAAAAATCGCTCCGAAAATTTTAAAAAAATTCACAAGTATTCTTTCATTAATTCTAAGCACTTTTTGTCCTATAACTTTTTTTGTAGAGTTGGTGTTTATTGAATTAAAAATTGTTGAACGTTCTTAGGCGCTACTGAATGTAACGTTGTCCGGGTTTTACCACGTGGAGGTGAACGTTCATTGAAAACCCATGCGATCGATTTTTTTTATTATTTTATTTTTTGCTGTTTTTTTGTTCTTTTTTAATAATTTTTGACTCTGAATTTTTTGATTAGTAGTAAATACTCAAAGAAGATAACTACTAATAGTGCTTTTTTTTGAAGCATGGTTCACAAAAATATTCATTATTGCATTTCTCACAACATTTAGAACTTCTTACTTTACATTCCGAGCAATACGAGCGTTTGGTTCCTTTTGCAAGCTCATGCTTCGTCAATAAAACTGTTTGTAGATAATGCCTGCTTATTTGTACTGCAAATTTTTTATCCCACATTTTTCGTTTTGTCGAACAGTATTCCTCAGAATAAGTGCATTTGTAATAGATGCTTGAATTATTCGCAACAAAATATTCCACGTCCATTTTTTGGATCGGATACTTGGTAACACTTTATTACAGTACTGATCGTGGATGTCTACTCCGCCCATAAATTGGTTATAAATTTTAAAAGCATTCGGAAATGGTATTTCCACCTTCTGTTGATCAGTGCTACTATATCTTTTTACAGCACCAAGGGGCTTGATACCTGCTGCAGTGGACAGAATTGAAACAGGCTTCGAATCTTGCACAGTAATAAAATTCAGTCCACTAGTCTGGTCATGTTGTACAGCAAAAGTACCTTTAAGAGATTTTTTATCCAAGATATTTTTTACTGTCCCTGTTGCTTGAAGACCAATTCTCTTCAGATGAACCAGTAAATATGGACAAGTAAAAAGATTGTCGAAATAAATATGATTCAGTTGTAATTTACGCGGAGATAAAGATTTCAACATATTGTCCAGCATTCGAATAACTACTCTGCTACCTAGAGTACAATTTGCTAATCTATCATTTGCTTCGTTTTTACCACAGTAAATGTCCAAATGAAAAAGATAACCAAACCTGCTACATAGAGCCCAAAGCTTGATACCAAATCGAGTTGGCTTTCCCCTTATAAATTGTTTTAGAGTACATCTACCAAAATATTTAACCATCATTTCATCGATCGAAAATGCTGTGCAAAAATAGGCGAATTTCTTTATGTTCGTGTTGAATATATCTTTAATTGCTCGAACACGCCAAACTTTGTCCAAATCATTTTTGTCCTTCAACTGCGAACATTTCAAAAAACTTTTTATTTTTTCAAATTTATTTCTACTTATGGAGTTACAAACTATTTCACTTTTTAAAAATGGGTTTGTCGAACAAAAATCTCGTTGAGATGGTCTTTTGTTATAGGTTGAGAAAATTATAACACCTAGAAAAGTATTCAAATCCGTTAGAGATAACTCATATCCATTCTCTTTCGTAGCGTCTATAATGTAATTTTTTAATTCTAGAGAGAAAAAGAACTCAAAAATCTCTGCTGGACAACAATTGAAAATTTTTTTCTGTCTGGTTCGGATAAAAAAATCTCATTCTCAGGAGAATGATTGTACACCTTCTCTCCTTTTTTCCAAACATATTCATGAGCTTCTTCTAATTTCTTTTGAGTATTATTATAACCATCAAATATTTTAGTGTAAGAAACAGAAGGAAATGGAACAGACGAGTTAGTCGTGACATTTTCATGAAGTTCATCTTCATTTAATCCATCATTATCAGACTGTCCCGAATCCTCATCAGGAATAAATACATATTCATTGTAATTTTCTTTTTCAGAAATTTCATATCGACTTCTTCGATTACTCGACATTTTCAGGTCGTTAGCTGATATATGTATGAAAGAAACGTGAGTGTGTATAATATGAAATAGGTATAAGGAGTTTAGAAAGTAATTTATAAAATAGGTATAAGAAAAGATAGCTAATTTACGCGTTATATAGTATGTATTTTTAGTTTATACTTATGACCTATTACGAACGTAAAATTTAAAAAATTACAAAGTAATCAGAAATAGAGCATATATTTTTTTCTGAATTTCTTGATATAGTTATTTATCGAAGTAAAATAAAAAACGAAGAATAATGTTCTTTGAGTAGAAAAAACAATAAATAAATGTTGATTTTGGTGAAACCAGGGCAACGTTACATTCAGTAGCGCCTAAGAACGTTCAACAATTTTTAATTCAATAAAGACCAACTCTACAAAAAAAGTTATAGGACAAAAAGTGCTTAGAATTAATCAAAGAATACTTGTGAATTTTTTCAAAATTTTCGGAGCGATGTTTGGATTTATCAAAAAATGGCCATATCCAAAAATCCAAAAGTCGCTCAGAAAAGTCTGAAAAAATTCACACGACTTCTCTGATAAATTCTAACAACTTTTTGTTCTATAATTTTGTTAAGTCGATCCTGATCGAGAAAAAAAATCACGAACCTTTCTTGATAAGTTTGGTGGAAAAAGGGTTGTTTGGATGGCCGCCATTTTTAATTTCGGTATTGCAACTGTTTTACAATAAAGTATACATGCCATTAACCAAATATATACGTGTTGGACGTGCGAGTGACACCTCTTTCCATTCGAAAATTTGGGTTAGACGAATTTTTTTTTCAAAAAATTGTTTATAACTTTTTATTGTTAAATTATTCGACAATTTTAATACCGAAGTCTGAAAGTACATACAATTTTACGTTAAAAATGGTATCTCGAGAATTTCTTGAACCGATAGCTAGAAACAAGAATTTAATTAAAAATTACATAAGAGACACAATTTAGAAGTTGTATGATGTGGGATATGATTAGCTAGTTCTAGTAGCTGATGATACTTATGTTAACTAACAGAAAGACTGTCACAACAAGTATCAGCGAAAATGTTATTAAATTAAGGCTTGAGTTTTCTTAATGATTTTTGTGACTTATTCAAGTATTCATGGTTCAAACTCACACTTAAACTCTCACTTGTCCTCACTTGATCTCTGTGGCTATTACTTAAATTTCTTCATAATCTTTAAATCTGACAATTCCCTGATACTGATTTTCAGAATATGAATTGGAATATAATGGAACTACAAAGAGAACCGAGAGCGTCGAGAACAAAAAAACTTTGAGAGCTGACTCACAATGGAGATAACTTGAAGAGTTTTGATAATCAAAGTAAGTATCTCGTCGGTTCCAATATGGTATTTTAGTTGAGACTTTCAATAGAAAATTTTTAAAATTTGATTTATTAAACATTTTTAACTTGGTTTTAATAATGATAATTTCAGTAGTTGTCTACTAAATTGATATATAGTAAATATACTTTAGTGATATTTTTAGAAAGAATTTTTTATTCTGAAATAATAACAGCACAGATGATCTACTGTAATTGACTCGAAAATTGTGAGTCCTAGTTTGCATGCTTGATCTATAATTTCAATAGGAATGATACGATTCTATTTTAATATAGTAAATCAAGGCAGAGCTCGTTTTGTATGATAAATCTCAAAATATGGATCTACACATAAAGCGAATTCACAAATTTCACATTTGTAACTACTGCAATACCTGTTTTTGCTTATAGCAGATAAATAGCAATTTCGTTATACTTTCTTCTCATGGTAAAACTATTTAGGAAAGTGCCTACTTGTAAATCTAAGATCACTCGACTGAAATATTTGTTTGAAGTCTCTAGAATTAATCTTCAAAAAGCCTCTTACCGCTTCTAATCGAAAGTCAGGATAAGAAATATAGTTACTAATTCGCATCTTGTATAATTTATGGGTAATACACAGTACAAAATTAAGTAAATGGGGAAAAGATTTCCGATACGATTTCATGGATTTTCAGCTACAGATTGTTATCTATCAATATCGTCAACACCTCCGACGTCCCTATTATACTCAACAATATATAACCGTTTCATTTTAGCTTCTTTCGTTCTCCAATGTTGTTATTCTATACTAATATAAGCAACCTCATGAATCGTCGTGATCATATATACTTCCTTTTCATCCAACCACTTGATTACAAGCCAAGTATCAGTGTGGCCAACTTCAATTTCACCGCTATTCAATTTCCTCTTCAACTGAGACATCCATTCTCTATTTTTACTTACTGTTCCACACATTCCAGTATCCCGATCATGAAGAAATTCTGAAAGTTCAGGAGACGAATATCGGTTATCAGTAAAAACTACGTGGCCTTTATAACAATAAGGCTTCAAGAAATGAGCTACGATATCTCCAGAAATTTCCAAGCCAAATTTCTGATAATCAGTATCTGATCCAGTATAAATAATAAAGCCTAACAGAAATACTTTCACAATCTATTAATGCAAAAAATTTCAAACTAAAGTGGTTTCTTTTCAAGGGTAGAAAGTGTTTGAACTTTAGTCTTCCATTCCATAACATCAAACTCTCATCAATGCAAACATTTTTTCGAGGTTTTATAGTAGATGATAATTGTTTATTCAAAAGGTCTATTAGAGATCTAATTTTTCGCAAAGGGTGATTTAGAATTCTTCATTATTCGAAAAATGCAAATAACGTAAAATTTGAAGATATCTGTTACGGAACATCGTATATCCAATTTTTGGAGTGATAATATAGGGATCCTTCTTAGTTCAATCTCAGGCAGGTAGAGCGAGAGTAAGGACATTTTCAGTAATTATGCATTGGAACCAACTTATTTGAGCAGTGAAAGCGATCAAGGGAATATATTCGTCGACTAGAAGCCAACGTGTACATGTGCGTATTTGATTAAAAGGGATTTTCATGAGTACACTCGTAAGAGGTGAAGCGATCACGGACCGAGGCAGTTTAAGTAAGCTCGAGATAAACCGTGAAAGCGACAAAAACAAAGGCATGTTCAGCAAGAACGAAAGTTGCATCGGTTTTTCATATTGAACGGGCATCAATTGTCGATAGTTGTTCAAAAATATTCTGCGAATGATATCAGCAGCAATATTTTCAGCCTAATAAATTGGACTCATTATTCAAACAGTTGTACTTTCGATCGGAGAGGGGAATGACAAGGAAAATTGTATACCATACTGGGATAGAAAGTCAAATGATCTGAGATGCGTGATTTGTAATACTAACTTCTTCTCGGAAGTCAAATCATGCACTTCAGAAAATTCAACTTTCTAAACTAGGATCCTAATATATTACTAGCATAGAAGAGTACTTAAAAATGCATTAAAAAATTTATCACTTCAACTTACATATTATTTATATACAGAAAGTAAGCAATTGCCAAATAACCTTGTGTTTTGCTACTGAATATCTTGATATATTTTATATAATTAAATGAGATACATAACACGACTGTTAACTAGCTACGTCAAGTTTTATATTATTCCGTTCAGTGGTAATGATAGTAATGCTTATTGCCACGTGTGTTTGTATATATTCTCGATATATTTGTGTACGTTAAAGTACATATACGGACTTGTCTCGGAGTGAGATATAGTAGTGAGTAATACTAGGACTGTCAATATCGACGATATCAACATCATCGCGTCATCTGATGGTGCAACGTCAGACTTAATTCTAATAATTTTCAGCGGCACGCGCCAATTTGAATCTTGCAAGGCATTTAATTCAAAAGTACGTAAACGGCATTTCTTCTCTCCCTTATCGTATTGGTAGTATAGAGATTAGAGCAGATCGACACTGAAGGAATTTGGATTATGGTTGCAGACTGAAAGTCGTAGAGCGTGAGGGAGGTCCTATACTGTCCTCCAAAAATTAATAACTTTTATTAATTTTGAATAACGATTCATATTTTTATTCGTTCTTTTGTTTATTTGCTTAATAAATATTTTTTGTCGAACAAGATATAGCCCGATATTATGTATTTATCGTATCTAGATTTTGAATTCTGCTTAGTTCGGAAAGCTTTTTAGCACGAGGAAGCTCGCGACCTCCATGGTGCTATACTATTAAATAAAATTAGATTAAATTATTATTTTAATTTTTTTTATAATGTTGCAAATAGATGTGGCCAAGTAAAGATAACACCGAAGGTAATTGATCGTTTTCTATCACTAACTATTTCATAATTGAATTTCAAGGATTATGATGTTCCCTTAGAATGAAAAGCTTATTAATTTGTATATATTAATAAAGTGTTTATTTTTTATAAATAAAAAATATATTAATCAAGTTAATAAGTAATTTAAAACATTTTCATTTTGCAACTATTCTTAGATAATAATTAAAATGAGAAACGCAATTGCAATTGTTTTTCAATGTAAAATATTCATTTTCAAATCTCATAAACGTTCAATGTTACACAAAGCTTAATTATTATAATTTTTTTGTTTTAATATTTAGCAATAATAACTATAAATACAAAATAAAACAATATATGAAATATTTACACTGGCAACTCCTTGAATACTGCGTAAAACAATAATTGCTCCATAATGACATTCAGCAGCAATTGGTATCAGTAGACTGCAAATGGCTGTAAGCAGCTGCGAACCACCGAAGACTGTCTTCGTACCAAAATATTGTGTAAGCACTCCGCCAACAACTTGGGAAAGTATATAAGACCAGTAAAATGATCCTATTATTGTTGATTGAATGGATGGATTCCAATCAAATTCACCTATTTCTTTCTATAATAATACGATTTTTTATTCATTATGCACTTGTTCATAAATGTAAAATTAATTATGAATCGTTGATTTTACGAGTCCATATTTGAAGTTTTTAATTACACTTTTAAAATGCTTTGGTTAGTATGTTTTTTTCTTTTTAATAAAAAATATCTTAACTTCTTAATGAGAAAGAGGTATAATATTCAAAACATTGTGTAATTAAATAATTCAAGTATTAATACATAAAATCTGTTCTTTCACTTAAGATATAGAAATGTTGATACATTATACATATACAAATTAAATACGTATAGAATACTTGTATAATATGTCATCTGACATTTTTAACCTATTGGTATATAGATAATAAAAACAAAAAGTTTTAAGAATAACTGTTTTTTTCTTATCAAACTGATAAAATAAATAAATTCTAATATATAGTTAAGTGGGTATGTGTAAAATGTAATTTTCATCAAATAAAATCAATAGATAATTTGGTCCAACCAAAATTGATGCATCATTAGAAATATTTAAAATTACATGGGAATTACATTGCGTATCATTAAAAATGCAAAAACTACCCCTAAATGAAGATTCTATTATGAAGATGTAGCTAATAAAGTAAGAAGAGAAAAATACAGAATAATATTATATTCATAGTTATTGATAACCTAAAAAATGCTCTTATTAGAAACTCTTGTCTGTCAAATTTAAGGTTTCTAAAGTACGAGATGAATCTTAAAATTCATAAGCATATATCTATATGCAATCCATCCATTGTAGCTATCTTAGCTAATTCTCATTTACTTCATCATATTACATATAAAATCATAAATAGAAAGAATAGGGCTACAAATTTAATAGTTTATGGTATTCCATAAACTACCATAAATAATGCTACAACACCAGCAAACCTACTAAATCAAAACAAAATTTGTATTAATTAACTTATTCTCCTAGGATTTCAATTTTTAGCGCAACTTGATTATCCAACTATGTACGAGGGTGGATTGATAAGTTTCCGGCCTGACAAAGAGATGGCGTCACTAGGCCTACCTTGAGGTAGCGTTCTATCGTAACATTCATAGATAGCTTGTAGCTATAGTTTCAGTCGGATCGCCATGTTAGTTTAGGCCTGAGAGCACGCTGAAGGCCCCTGTGTTTTTCGTAAAAATGGAAAAGCTGGAAAATCGTGCTGTCATCAAATACTTTTATTATGAGGCCTACGATGGCTCGATCGCTAGAGCGAAGGACTAGTAACTCAATGATCCGAATTTAAATCCCGGTCTCAGCCGATTGATACAGGCACCGCTGTAATTATTTACATGTGCTTTGTTTACAAACACATCGTAGACCGCCGTCGCTGATTAGCACCGATAATTGGAAGCATAAATAAAGCGACGTTAAATAACATAAAAAAAATACTTTTATTTGAAGGGGTTAACGCCAAAGTAAATTAAAGAAAAGATGGACTCAACACTGGGGATATCCTCCCTATCATTTTCAACCGTTAAGCAGTGGGTTTCCGAGTTTAAAAAGGGTCGTGTGAGCACCTCTGATGAGCCTCGCTCAGGACACCCAATTGAGGTCACAACTCGAGATATGATCGAAAAAATCCATCAAATATTGTTGAATGACCGCGGATTAAAAGTGCGTGAAATAGCTGAGAGCAGTAAGATGTCATATGAACGTGTGCAAAATATTTTGCACCAACATTTGTATATGGAAAAGCTCTGTGCAAGATGGGTGCCGCGTTTGCTAACAGTCGACCAAAAATTGATTCGAAAGAACATTTCAACCGCCAATTAGGCGCTGTATAGCGTAATCTAAGCTAATTTTTACGTCAATTCCTAACCGTTGACCAAACTTGGGTCCACCACTACACTCATGAAACCAAACAATAGTCTAAACAGTGGATTGGAACAGGGGAACCAACTCCAAAGAAGCTAAAACAATGTTTTTGGCGAACAAGGTTATGGCTACTGTTTTTTGGGATGCAAGAGGTATTATATACATTGATTACCTTGAAAAGGGTAAAACTATCTATCTAGTCACTAGCCCCGAATGACTATTATCTATCTCCTAACCTCAAAAAATGGCTTGGTGGTAAGAGATTTGCGGATAATGAAGAAGTACTCGAAGCTGTAAATGGGTATTTTGAGGAGCTTGACGAATCAGTCTATGAATATGGCATTACTAGAATAGAACACCGCTATGCGCAGTGTATCAGCCTTGGAGGAGATTATGTTAAGAAATAAAAAAAATGCTTAAAAATGTTGTTTTTCTAGGTCAGGCTGGAAACTTATCAATCCACCCTCGTAATTAAGTCTGAGATTTGATTGAGCCATTTCGAGGCGTGTTTTTATTTCTTTAGGTGTGATAGGAACTTCGATTAGGTAACAATCTTTTTATTTGCTATTGATCGATCTTTTGAATCTCATCAACATCTATTTTGGCTACCACATTTAGAAACCATATTTATTGAGCTATCTCTTAAAAACTATTTTAAATATATCATTACATTAGTTTATATTCCTCCATCATCTAGCCTTCAACTCTACGACTCATTGCTTAGTACATTAACCAGATGTTTTTGGTATACCTACGCGAGAAATTCTTAATTGCTGTCGAAGTCAACTTTCCAAATAGCTTCACTACAACTTAAACCTATAACGAAATTTATTTGTGACACCTTGACATCTCTCTTGCTAATTCAGGTGTCCTTCTTAAGAAGGAAAACTAGTTATGGCCCCAGCCCAACCAATCAGAAAATGAAATTTACTTTTGAAGGAAACCGTGTGGTTAGTTAGGAATCTCAGTTTTCCTTTGGACTTATACGCCACTCAACCGCGGACTCGACCTTTTTTCACATTTCTAGTGAGGTATTCAAGATTTTAAAATAAAATAAAATGTATATTCTAAAAGCAATTTGGTATAAAAATTATTATAATATTTTTTAGAAATTACTTTTAATTTTTAATATTTTGTATGTTTAAATCAAAAGTTTTTAAAATTTTTTTAAAGATTGCATTATGAGCACACTCATAATCTTCTATTGATTAAATCTTATTACTTTATACAGGAGGGGATCTCCGCTCCCATCCCTCTCCGCACCGCCTACCTTTCGATCCTACATCTCTGCTTAACAGACTTTATCAATTTTAAATTATAAAGCAATAGTTTAATTTAATGTTACTAAATTCCAACAAATTGAAAAAAATAACCTCAAGAAAACACCGATAATATTATATTTCAAATCCAAGTGAGTGGCTTTTGGATCTTTAGATATTATATCTGTATGCTGTCTTGCTCTAAATAAGCATTTAAACATAACGAACACAAGGAAGAAAATTTGACATTTTTTCATTCTGTGAGTGTTTCTTTCATTTTTTGCGCAATTCCTTGAAGAAGAGAAAGCACCTTGTATGAAAATATTGTAAGAGTCTATGAAATACGGGCTGAAAGGCCGTGAAAGTTTTCGAATTTGTAACGTTGAGCGACCTTCCGCTCGTTACGTAATTTCCTAACCCCCTTTTTCTTCTCCGGACTGCTTCCAGGGCGGGAACTCGGGCTGGATATATATTTAGATTTATATGTTTAGATTTATAAGTTAGATGTAAGATTGTACGTAAGATTGTACGTCCCGCTCGGTTGCACACGAAACGTGGCTACGTCTGCCAACTCCCGCGCTCTCTCGCGTACGCTCGCAAGAAAAGAAAGAGAGAAAAAAAAACCCTTACTTCCCTCCCTTCTTGGTGGCCGCCGCTGCCTAAATTTCCCCGCGTACCCCTTTCCCCGCTCGCACACTATACATTACATAAGAATACTTCAAGTTAAGGGCGCGCAGGCCCACTCACCCGCTACCGCTAAGTATAGGCGAGGGCGTCCCCTCGTGCGCTCGCTGCTGATCTCGGCTCCTCTTCCGCGGTGATCTCCCTTGGAGAGAGAGAGAAAAGAGATAAGGTATCTGCTGTCCGGGCCCGCACACCGGCTTACACCACTGGCACAAATATCGTCCCCGCACCACTCCACTTCCCGAACTGTTTATCGTCCCCGGCCTTCCACACTCTTCCCTTCCGTACACAGTCTCCGTCACTCAACTACCTCACGGTTCTCCCTTTTTACTTCAAAACTTTCTTTCTTTTCAGCAATGGCTGCGACACGTGTCGATTCTACCGGCTTTAAAAATCTTCTGAAGTTCTTCTTGATCTTCACCTCCGATTCTCCAATCGCAGCTCTTCTTTTCGCCATCATCCAATTATCAACCTTCTTCCCCGATTTGCACCAATTATCGTGCGTCTTCTCCGATCTGCGCCAATCTCGGGCTCTTCCGCCATCTTCATACCGTTTCGACCGACATTATCGGTCTGCAATGTCTGGTTTTCTGACTTATTTCGCGCGCCAATTTCAAATTTATCCGGGAGATATATCTATATATAAATCTCCATGTTGGTAGTTCGGTGCGGCGCCGCTAAGAGCGGTGGCGCTGTTGGCCGCTCTTTCCCCGCGGCGACTTCCGTCTTCACGTTGGCTGCTACTTCCAGTGCGGTCGTCTGCAGTGCGGACGTCGCACACTGTGTCCGACTCTCACTAATCTTGTTGTGTTTTTCAGCGTCTCCACGCGCCCTTCCTGCTAGTTGAGCTGACATCGTTGAGCTCGATTGTTGTTGCTGCTTCCTGTTTTTTGTGTATGCGGCTTCTTTGCGTTCGTTCAGTATGTTGCACATAACCTGATGCGGCCACGTGTCTTCAAATCTTCCACTTCCCGCTTACAGTGTCTACATGGCTTTTGGACCTTTGCCACGTATGCTTGTTTCTTTATTTTCTTTTATTTTATCTCTTTAATTTAGTATTTTCACTCGCGTCTACTTTACAATTTCATCATATCATTTCCCCGTTTCGAGGTTATGTTCTCTCTCTCTCTCTCTCTTCTTCTGCATGCGTCTAACTATCTGTGTTCATCTGTATCTCTTTGTTTTTCTTTCTCTCTATCTGACTTCCTTCCTTGGTATGTAAATCATGATTTCCATCTCTCTCTATATGTGTATTTTCTGTATTGTCTCTGGATGCATATTTTACTTTCTTTTCTCTCCTCCTATCTTCCTTTCATTCTCTGCATATACTTTCTTGATGTCATTTCTACAGGTATATTTCCTTTTTATTGCATGCATCCATGTTTTACTGTAATTTTCTTCTTCTTTCTTCCTTTTATTCTCTGCGAATACTGTCATTAGTATTTTTTTTTGCTATTTGTATATGTCTTTATTCGCTTGCATGCATGTTTTGCTTCATTTTCTCCTACTTTCCCTTCCTTCTATGCGAAACTTTCTATTTGTTAACAGCATCCCTATAACTTTTCTCGCTAATTTTATTTTTATCTTTTATTTATTAATTTTTTCATTTCCAGGTTGTAGCTGCTGCAATTCCCATTGCAAATTCAAATAACTTGTCCACCGGGTGAAGCAAATAGGAAGGCATGTTTTGCTCCCTTCTATCACAAAGTGCTATTAAATATCTCACTAGTTTTAACCGTCGCTTATTAAGCTGAATTATAGTAAAGGGAATTACGATCGTTTAAATCAGACCCTTGATTCCATTGACCAAGAGGACCATGAAGGCTGCAGGGTCCAAAAAAAGTCGATTCAAAAAACTTATAATACTACATTATTTATTTTTAAAAAATAAATAAAGGAAAATTTTATTAAGGATTTATTAATATTCAATAAAATAACAAAAAATGTTGTAGAGATAATTTAATTATTTTAATTTAATTACATTTTTTAATTGAATTGAATTGAATTATGTATTTAAATACAAAAATTAAATACATAAATTTCAATATCAAAAGTTTCAATATCAGTAGAAATATATCTATTTATCGCGAAATAATAATCACATTTGTTTGGTCAACCAGTATGTGGCCGATATAAACGGTGTAATAACTATCTTGCGATACTCCGCTTCAGACTGCTTGTACGCATGAACAACGTGCACAGTAGTGCCGATGCGCACAAGCTAGTTAGTATAGTTTAGCTTGTGTACATGTGGTTCCCGCTCGAACCAACGTTCATGTACACACGTAATATAAATACACGCGAACTGTATAATCTTTTTAATTCGTAAAAGATGTATTATCAATTATTTTATTTCCCGGAGCTACTTCCTCTTCTAGTAACTAGCAGCTACTTACTGATATTTAGAATGCGATTGATCGCTTAATAAAATGATTATTGAATGGACTAACGTCTCAATGAGATTTCGATTAAAGATGCGGACCCGATATCTTCAATGCTGTCACGATGCTTATGGAATCTTATATGCGACTAACCGTATTTTATAAATATTGTTCTTAACACAGAACACGGCGTAATACTCGTGGCTGTTTCAAAAAATTATTGATTACAACAATGAATACTATTATAATAATTTAAAATTATATAACAAAAAAACTCTAGAAAATTTTTATAGATAGTTGATATAATAGCAAACAAAATAAGTGCGGAAGATCAATCTATTTCTTTTCCAGCAGTTAAACTAACTGACTTTTCATATGCCCCCATTCCCCCATATTCATAAGTAAGACAGTGACTATAGACTGTTGTCTGTCTCTCTCGTCTTCACCAAAGACACCACTGCTGTTAACGTGGTGCTCGTTACAATATATATATTATATCATCGATTCTGTATAAAAAAGCAATATCTGAACGTTCATTTAAAAAATGTGCTATTTCACAAATCATTTTTTTTGCTTTCATTGCAATGTGCACCTCAGCCGAGATATTCTTGATATTTGATTTAAAATAGGAAAATACACGATATCTATATAATATACAGGGCATCCCATTTTAATCGCCCCGTACGAATCACTCTGAAAATATGAACTTTAGAAAAATAACTATCAAATAAAAGTTATAGGATTTCAATGAGGGCTTCCAATAGTGACCTTCACCATGACCTTTTATAATGATATTGAAGGGCACCCAATTAAGGGAAGAGTATGTAAACCTCACCAGTAAAGGCATTGGTTACAATATATGTTCAATTAGTCGCCCATTTTCTTGAAGGCACGTATTTATTTGCTGACGGACGCTCAGGCGGACTTTCTCTAATGTATAAATCATAATAGATTTAAAAGCTTTCCTTCTTTTCTCTCTCATATGATCTGTGATAGTTGGAGTTTGAGCAAACACTTGATCTTTTACAGCACCCCATAGAAATAAATCTATCAGTGTCAGATTTGGTGATCTGGCTGCCCATTCGTGTACTTCGCTGCCAATACCAATCCATTGATTAGGATATGCGGTATTTCAGAACGCCTTAACTTATCGTGTACGGTGTGCTGTTGCCATCCAGCTGAAACCACATGATTTGTCTCAACGCAATTGGTACTTCTAACAAATTTAGTACTTCTTTCTGGAAAATATTCAAATAGGCCTGATCATATTATTTCCAATTATACCTGCCCATACATTCAATTATCATCATTTATGTACACGATGATCCCTTAGCCAATAAGGGTTTACTTGGGAATAGACATCGGCATTATGGAGAATGATACCTCCCATATGATTAAATTTCGCCTACTCTGTAACAAAAAATTTGTCGAAAAAAAAGGATCTTGGCGAATCCTATTAATTGCGAATCTTCAAAAACTTATATGTCGTTAATCATCTCCCAGTTCAAGAACATGAGTGAGTCGGACATGGAAAGGATGCAATTCGAAACTTTTTAAAATGCGGTTAACTTTTGTATGCGGGACTCCGTGCCTTCGCCCGATTTGCCAGGTAGAAATATGGACATCATGAGCAACCAAAGTCTGCACACCTCCTACAATATCCTCTTTAGAGCCAGTTTTGCGCCTTTTTCTTTCAGATTACCTTGTTTAGCTGTACTCACTAATCGCTTAATAGCTTTCCTTTCTGAACATCAAGCGCCTGGATATTTCTCTGCAAAAAATGTCAAAATAATAGCATAGCTTTCTAAAAAACGAAGATTTTAATTAGTAATTTTAATTAGTCGATTAGATTTTAATTAGTCGGGCCGATTTTCGGAGAGACGTGGTGATGAAGACACTTCGTATGCGGGAACCGACGAAGCAAGTCGAGGCAGGAGAAGCACGGAAAGACCGACCAAGCAGTGGAAAGACGAGATGGTAAACACGTTGTCGCGAGTTTTCTCGTTGAAGTTTTTTTGTGGCGTACTTTCCGTGTTTTTTTCTTGGACTGCAAGTACTGCAACTGCAGTACTGAACACCCTATTCACTCCAGATTCTTTACAGGATGTAATGCAAGAACAGAAAGATATGAGGGACATGACCAACACCCTTCCGCTCAGGGGAGCCGAGGTTCAATCTCGCCGAGTTTGGGATAACTTGTCAAAAGGTAGGCTGACACATTCTTGCCTACCTAGTGTCAGAGATAGGATTGGGGTAGATTGGATCGAGCCGTCGCGATGGTTAATCCAATTCCTAACTGGACCTGGAGATTTTGAGTCATATCTCTCTTGCTTCCATCTCAGAGAAAGCGATACATGTTCATGTGGGGAGGTGGATACACCAGATCACGTCCTGGCGGTCTGCCCAAATATGAGGAAATTAGGATTAGGTTCCAAAGAAAAAACAATACCTATTATTGAGGTAAGAGCTCTATAGAGCCAAGCGTCCTATACAACGCTTGAAAAATTAGCAAAGGAACTCCTCCAAACCAAGGATTCTATTGGAGCGATAGAAACTCTGCTTGAAGCAGAAATCACAGAGGAACCTGAATAGGTAGATAGGGAACTGACAGTTGGATTTAACGGATTTATACAAATATATATACACATAAATCATATACGTGGCAAAATATAAGGCAAAATATTTATATATTTCCCAAATAAGTAGACCGGCACTATACACCGGTCTAAAAATCTGTAAATAAGAAGCCGCAATAAGAAAATAACTAACCTTTACACTGGTTAACAACTCTAGTCTGGAATAGGAATGTGGAACAGTAGTTCGGAACCCACTATAAACTGTAGGTCCACTAAAGTTGCAGTGATGTACAAATCTGCAACTAAAAGAAAAGTTGAGCAATAATGAAAAGTTTTACAGCACAACCGGCCGATAAAGTGAGAGCTAAGTGTGGCCGATAATGTTTATGTGTAACAAAGCATAACTTAGCGACCTTCGTTTTTTTTGAGTCATAATCAGGTGCTTCGGTGGCATGCCGATTTTAAAAACGACCCTGAAAGCATCAAAGTCGAGGTGTAGAGCGGAAGATCAATTCAAGAGCGAACCGACGCGAATGCGCAGCACGTGCGCAGCCTTGCTCGTCAAGTCCGGCGACTAACCATTCGAATGTTGGCTGATGAGTTAAATATTAATCGGGAAACAGTTAGATTAACTAATGATAGAAAACAGAAAACTAATTTAAACAATGGATGAAATCATTTCAGTTACGACGTCACACTACTATACAACCGTAAAAAAAAGCCTAAATTTGAAAACTTCTTGAAGAATATCGATAAAACAATCGGATTCCTATTTTAACAACATTTTTGATCCATACAAAATGATGGCGACAGACCCATTTTACCCAAAACGGTTTTTCTCAGGTCTCCACCGATGAAAACATAGTACCAAGAGTAAGAAAGAAACATAAAAAATTAAGATTCTAATTTTTTTTGTTTTATATAAGTTGAATTAAATATTATATTTAGGACTCACATTGATTTAAATGAAACAAAAATCAGTGTTCTACAAATTGTAGAGCGCTGTAAACCTTAACCTCGTAATTATAATTCGGTATACAAAATGCTTACCGTGTTGCAAACATTGATTACAGTATTTATAAAATTTTTTACGTAATCACAATATTATTTAATATTTTGTGACTTACTGTACATTAAATTATTTTACTTATTTCTTTTATTTTTATGCAGCATTCTTTTTAAACTATGATAAAAATTTTCTTTAATTTACATATAATTGCTTTTAGAACGCTACCAACTGTTTGAATTGAAACATATATGCGAAGCTCTCTCAATAGTATACTTCGCAATCGTGCCAATTTTCCGTGACTATGAGATGAATGATGCAATAATAGATAAGGCAAAATTGAAAGGATACAGATAATTATTCTATCGTAAGGTTTTACAGAATTATATTACATTATAGAATCACTTACCTTATATTGATTACCGTCCTCGATGTGTTGTAAAGTGAAATTTGATGAAAGGTAGCAATTTGTTGTCATAGAAACATCAATATCTGTATTATTTCTTGACTGATATTTTACCATAGATACCATGGCTATATTAATGTCCATTCTCATCATAAATGATACAACAAAACCAGAAAATGAGAGCATATAAAGTACCACTCGAGCCGGAATCATATCTAAGGATTATTACAGAATTAGCTTATTAATGAGACATTCTGTAATCAAGAAACATTCTTAAAGTAACTAGAAAAATATATATGTAAATTTAAAAAAATTATTAGATAAATAGATTATTCCTCACAAAGATGAGGGGGTAAAGATTAATCTATTTATCTAACAATGATTCTATTTGTCTTTCGCCAATACTCACCTTTCTACCCTTAAGAGTTATACTTAAATTCGAACATATACAAAAAACATTTTCCTCCCAGTTACGACGCTCTCTATCTATCGCATAAAGCATAATGGTACATTCCAAATATATACTTATTCGTCCATACAAATCATATCACAAATTGTAATTCACGTTTCATTAAAAAGACAGTATAATCATTAAAAATATTTTTATCTACTAGTCCACGAAAAGCAAGCTAAAAACAGCTTACAACAATTAAGTGGCCCAAAGTCTGATCGCCGGATTATTGCAAATTCTATCGATTTCGTGGAAAACGTAAGATAACAACAGAAGCAATAATAATAACTACAATACTAATAACGCTAATAAAAATAAAAATAACAATAATAATAATAATAAGATTTTTAGAACGTTAGTGGAAAGTTTATCTCTTCCCTTCATTATACGGATTCACAGTCTAAAGGCTCTAGCTTCCTAGCAACTACTGCTGCAGTTTCACTCAAGTGTATTCAGGATTCTAGCCCAATAAAATCACTGCTAATTGAATGATCTGAATGGTGTTGAACGATCCGCAAATTTTCTTATGTGGTCCAGAATAATTCGACAATATAACTGAATAAGGGAAATAATAAGATTTGTAGAGAATGTGACTGCTTCAATAGACAGATATTGACAAACAAAACACTGTAAATGTGAAAAATACACCGACTTGTCCCAACTTCCAGGAAGGATTCCATAGAATTGTGAACCGAAATGGAAAGCTGAGCGACAATGGTTGGAAAAAATAAAAAGCAACAAAACAGACATGGAAAATACGATACAGATACTTCAAAAACTATCCACACGAACCTAGAATCCAAAGGAGGAGCAATTCTAATCAAACCGGCTGAACCGATTTAAGGAATTACCTTATACGGACTGTGCTTAAAAAAGTGAACGTATTAAAAAGTTTACAACTTTGGTGACACTGGACTTTTTGCCTTGGAATGCTTCACAACAATGACCGATGTTACGAACGCCATAACTCGCAAGATAGAAAAAACTGCAGAGCGCAAGCCTCGTGTGTTCAGGATTAATGTTTGGAGATAGAGAGTAATGATTTGAAAATTTTAGCCGAAGGAAGCGATGGTCTGAGTTAATCTTCCCTTTTGATACAAGTTGCTGTTGACGATATAGTCTCAAGGACCATTCTCACAAAGAATGCAAATATACGAGAAAGCATTTTATGCATTGACCAACCATAAAAACCGAGAAGCACCGTTCTGATTCAGTCTCGTGTGAAGCATTTAAGGTAACATTGATAAAACTGAAAACAAAGATGGCAATACCCCAATGCAATCTAAATCTTTGCTGTCGCGCAATGTGCTGAGAATTAGTGAGATTATAAAAATAGATTAACACTGACTTTATTCGCTTGTAGCTAGACCAAGGCGGCATTATAGATACATGGAAGGGATGTGATTCGTATTGGTGGAATCCGTATTGAGGAAGATTACATTTGAATTCATGTTGGTGATGATTAGTTTGTCACTATCCAATTAAGCCCAAATTATAGTGCTTGTGAGTATGCGGTAAAACTTGAAATGATTGAAAACGGAATTCAAAATATCCCTGGAACCCAGCCTCAATGGATAATTACATTGTCTGTGCAATAGTGTAGGACATGAAATCGGGTAATATATTTAGCTTCAAAAAGAATTAGTACTATACTACTATTAGTACAGATTTAGGTATGTAGTGTGTATAAATACAAGCCTGTATCGAACTCTGCATAGATATCCTGTTTACTGATGCACAATACAAAAAAGGGGCGTATATCTTAATCAAAAATAACATGCACGGCATCAATTTTTTTGGACTAATCTTAAGATACAATCTTGTTCGCCATGTATATTTATGGTACATAATTATTATACATCTTATTCGCTATATAGTGAATAAGATAATACATTATGAAAAGATACACACAAGAATAAGTATTGCATATCATTTATGTGTAAAGTAGAATAAATGTATATGGTTCCCCCTCTCCCATTACCTGTTTCATCACTCTCTCTCTCTCTCTCTCTCTCTCTCTCTCTCTCTCTCTCTCTCTCTCTCTCTCTCTCTCTCTCTCAATTTCTCGTTCTTTCTCTTTCCCTCTCTATGTCCGTCAATATTGTATCTAAGATTATCAATAAAGACAAATCTATCTCTCGCGCTCTCACTCGTATCTCAAAAAATTCGATTATATATGAACATCATTACTTTATCACCATTGGATTAAAAGTATATGAAGATAGTATAATGATGCATTTAATTTCAAATATTCCAACATAAAAGTCTTTGTAATAGTATTTATATATATATATATATATATATATATATATATATATATACTTTTGATAGATATATCATTCTTAGAAAATTTCTTATAAAGATGATGAGCAAAAATTGATGATTCATTAAAATTTTTTCATTTCCCACCGATTTCTCTACAGTTAAATCTACTAAACCAATTAACATCAAAGTTTTTTTAACGAACGTAAAGAATTCACAATATTAAAATTGTTTTATTTAATATTACTATAGATTTATGAGAAAAAAATTATGTTGAGGTGAAATACAACAATTATAAAGTATGTATAAAAAACGCCAGAGCGTTGATGGCAATCTATGCTTGCCTTACAAACATTACTACGTGTTTGAATGTGGTTTTATAAAAACAATGGGTGAGGTGTTTCTCTAAATCTTATTAAAATCACAAAATTTATAACTACGCAACGATCGTCGCAAATAGCAAGCATCTGACTTAAGAAAATAAGACAACAGCATATGCATAAAATAATAAGAAAATTAACAATTGGAAGATCTTTAATGGTTTGGACCCATATTCTGAAGACATTTGTGAAACTGCTCAGAAAATTAGTCAGAAAACTATTGTAATTTATACTTAGAATTTCCGAAAACAAGTGACAGTAGCAATTTCTACAGATAATACATAGATAATTTCAGAAACACATAAAAAATATTTAGAATCAAGCTATATATAGTTTACTAATGTTAAAACATTTATCGATTTTATTTTTGTTCTCAGTACCATACAATTTATTCGATATCATGTCTGTGAAGGCTATTTCAAATTTTCAAACGAAAATAAATCAACAATAATTATAATATGATATAAATAGTATAATGACGAAACAGAAAAGAGTATCAATCAACGTTTTTAGTAGCTTTATACAAATGTTTCTAATTTTTTTTTTATTTTAAATGTGTTTCTTTACTTAATGTTTTATTTCATATCTGAAAAGATATATTACCTGCATATCTCTGGGTATTGTGAGATGTCTTATATACAGTGGATTCCTCATACCTAAAAAAAATTTTGTTTGAAAATCCTTCTTAAAAATTCATTAAAAGACATGTAAGTTTTAAATATTATAAATATAATATATTAAACATAATTGTAATATTTGAAAATGGCAAGCTTTTAGAAAGTGATTTGAGGAAATGAGTGAATGCTTAAATATAGAATTTTTCAGAAATTCATATACTAATAAAAAGCGAGACTTCATACTAAAATAATAGAAGGTTGATTCTAAATAATATATATTTATGGAGCATACTAAGAATTTTAGTGAATATATAATACCTACAATCTTGTATATGAAACTACTTATAGTGAAGACCGAATTTTTTTTTCATAGTACATTATACACCATAGACGTAATATTTCACTCTCAATGGTACAGTCTAGGTGCAGGGTGCAATACCCTTCTGAATCGTTGATCGATAAAGCCTCCCATGAAAAAAATAGATGTTAAACTAACAAATATTTTTATCGACTATACAGTCATTTTTTTCAGATTCTACTGGGATGACTATAAATAAGTACAGTCAGACTGTCATTATTTCATTATTTATCTATAAAAATTTTATTTCATACGACTGCAAGACCAATAAAAGTATTTTATAGTTTTGTTTGCAATAGGCGACAAAGAACAATTTTCAAATTTAAAAATGAATGTTCGTAATAAAACACAGAATCACTTAAACATGAACTAAATTTACTTTTCAATAACTGTTTCTAATTTGATTAAATAAATTATTACATTTTATTAAATAAATTAATTTTTGTTAAATGATTGAATAAATTCATACTTTTTCATTTTCGTTAACATTTATAAGTGATTAAATAATTAATCTTGAAATAAGAACTTTTAAATATTTTTTTGAATGAGTTGAAAATGAACAGATCATTACATATTTCTAAAAAAAACAAACAGATATCCTAGAGGTTTCAATTTTTTTCCAATATTCTCTCCTATAACAATACGAAATGATATCCAATTTTTGTGATCTCCCCCATGCCGAAGTTTATATCTACAGGTTGTTCAGGTATGCTTGAAAATTTACTAATAACTTCTTCGCTTTTGCAGGTATACCTTACTTCGAGCGTATGTGAGGATGGTATTATCACAATGTTAGCCATATATAATGGATCTCTGTTGAGATGCAATATTGTCTCTCCATACACTTCTCAAGCTCCTCGGCTCTCTAATATTCTATCTATTTCAGCTGAGGCTGTGGTTACCAGTGCTGCCTTGTTGATACAAGCACAAATGGTCAAACTATAGCATTTAATCACCAGGCTAATTTTCAAAGCTCCTTGGCAGAGTTCCTGTTCCTATAGATATTGCCTGATTACTGAACTAATGGACCGCCGCTTGACTTTTATACGGTTAGTTCAGGGACGTATATTATGTAGACTATGTGATAGTTTTCTTATATCTTCTACATGAAAATGTTTACTCATCTTGCCTTTATCATCTTTTAGGTCGAAGTTAACAGGAGATACTTCCTTACAAATAATAAACAGGCCATTGCATTTCGGGGCTAGTTTTGTATTAACCGCATCCGCTTTGGCGGATAATTCATACAAGCACATTCATTTTAATACACGGTCTCGCTCTTCAGCGCTCCATTTTCGTGTTTCAGATCACAATAACCTTTTTGTTCTTAAAAGCTCTTCGCTAATTGGCTTTGAGATGAGCTCTAATATTTCTTGTAATTTATTTATTCAGTTTTCGACGATAGTATTCGTTTGTTGATCATATAATTCGAAAAAAGATCCGCATTTTAGATCGACACTTAATTCAGATCCAAAGTGTAAGTATACCGGTGTAAAACCCGTTGTTTTAGACAAGGCTGTATTGTAAACAAATTATAGTTCGTGTAAATAATTATCCCATGTTTTATGATTCTTCTGTATGTATTGTGAAATCATGATTTTCATTACTTTATTTGCTCATGCTACGAGATTGCATTGTGGTGTATATACGGTGCTCTTCTCTGATGGATTTCTGAGTTTTGAAGCATAGACATAAAATTCTTTAAAGATAAATTGTCTTCGCTTATCTGAAAGTGCAGTTCTTGGGCAGTCAAAGCGTAAAGTGGTCGGTTGCTTTATAGTGATTCATATTGTTTCAGCTGTGGCTTTTTGGAGCGGTTTCAACTCTATCCTCTTGGTAAATTGATATTGCATTACTAATAATCATCTGTTCCGTCTCGTCGATAGTGGAAGATGTCCAATGACCTACGAAATCGATTTTCTATGGTTGATTGACTAGTGTCGCCTGTAGTTTAGCGGGTGGCGCCTATTGCTGTGTTTTTGTCGTGTCAACCGTCCATTTTGTATAAGAAATCTGGGAGCTTTCGATATCACTCTACATATTTTTGTAAGTATTCATACTTGAACTGTTCATTACTGGTGAAATAATGTGTCGGAAAGTAGATCATCCACATGATTTCAAATTCATATTGACTTAATTCTAGTGCTCAGCGGGTTCAACGACCAGACGAATTTCTATATTAGTTAACCACTTCAGCGAGTGATGGTCTGTTAATACGATGAAGTGATATTGTTCGAGGTAGTCAGGAAATTTGCAAATGCCTCATTCGATTCATAGAAATTCTAGCTCAGTGGCGAAATAATTCTTTTCCACTGAGGAGAGCGTTCGGCTTTTTCTCACATGCCTGAGTAATCAGTGCTCCCAATCCATCTTTACTGGCATCCCTTTGCAGGATAAACGGGCGGCTGGACAGGATAGAACAGGAAAGGATGGATGCATTTGTGAGAAGTTTCTTGAGCTTGTCGAATGCACTTTGTTCTGTCTCGCCCCATATCTATTTTGCTTTCTTCCTAATGAGACAATGTAATCGCCCGGCAATGTGACAGATATCTTTCAAAAATCGTCTATACCATTATATCAGGCCCATGAATCGTTGTATTTCCTCCATATTTCATGGTAGCGCTAAATTTAGTACACCAGCTATTTTTTCTGGATCAGTCTCTAAACCATTCTTGTCCACTATAAGGCCTAAATATTTGAAGCTTGAATGAGCAAGGCGACACATTCCCAGATTTCATTTGAATTTTTCTATTTTCAGGAGGTCGAAAACTTCTTGTAATTTTTCCAAATGCTCTTACACTTAGACGAAACTACTATCATGTTGTCTAAATATGCAAATGTATGTCGCACTATTTTTGGTGTAATCACTCTACCTAAAACCTTTGAAATGTAGCCGGTGCTCACTGCAAACCAAAAGGCATGGCATTCAATTCAAAAAAACCTTTTCTGCCACCGTAAAAGCAATGATAAAGTGACTCTTAGGCGTTCATGCTACCTGAAAGTATCCATTCTTGAGTTAATTAAATTAATTTGTAGTTACGGATAAGCAATCTTTATTGATACCTTATTTACTTTTCAGAAGTCAACACAGAATCGAGCTTTTCCGTCCTTCTTTTTTCACAACTGGCGAACTCCATGGATTGTACAGTCCTGATAACTTTTTCTGCCATCATTTTATCAACTTCTTCATTAATAAGTTGCTATATGACTAAATTTCGCGGTCGATATTTTTGTTTAATAGGTATTTTTTTCCTTAAAAACGATTTGGTGTTTGATTAAAGGAATAGGGCCCTTGATGTGATTAAATTTTTCCATTTTTGTTTTTAGAAATGTTTTTAATTTTTGTTGTTCTGCCGGATTCAGATTTATAAGTCCACAGAGCTTTTCGATCGTACATTTTTGATGTACTTGATTATTGGTTGTTTTGGTAATTTCAGGGTTATTCAAGGTTATATGGATATTGAGTTTCTTAAGAGTATCCATACTCAAAAGCATAGGATGATTAAAACGTTTGTTTTAATTTTATCCCTTACATATATATTGGTCCATGCACGTTCTTTTCGAGAATGATTTTCAAGCCATTATCCAGTACAGCACTACAATTACTTGGTTCACTATTCCACCTAAACCTCAAACAGATTTCACTGAACTATTCAATTATATAGGAACTCACAGAACCAGTGTCTTGGAGTGCTGTCACTTTTTGATCGCCGATCATCACAAAGTGTTGATTGTCTGTTTCTATTTTAAGTTGGTGGGCCGAGCGGGATTCGGTTTTACCCTGGCCTACGGGATGTTTCCCGTCGGATGACACTTACAATCGCGAGTATACACTCCGTCACGCACATAGTACGAACAGAAAATCTTTTGAATGTTTTCACACTGAAAACGATCATTTCCGGTTTGTTTGCACTTCCAACAGCACTTGTTACGATGATATATGGTAGCTATATTATTATTAAAATTTTGTACACGATGTTCTTATCTTCTAGATTTGAATTCAGCTTTGTGTGAAGACGTATCAATATTTAAGTTCTTCTGTTTTTCATATTGTCTCTAGATTTATCTATTTATCTCCAGATATTCGATCACTCGTTACACAATATCTGATGTCGAATTTGCGTCTTCATGGCGCATGTAGAGGTGATATTCGGCTAGCATATTATAATACATATTTTCGATTTTTCGTTCTTCTGTAAAACTTCCTCGACGTCTCATGAGTGTAATTAAGCAATGGTCGAATGTTCGATTGAATATCTGTCGATCTAAATGATGGCGCTTTTTGGGTGACAGATAGAATTTTCTCAGACCCCCTTTAGTTCAGCTAATGTTTTAAAATTCAAGGTGTAATTACGATGTCATAGCTGTGCATTACCTCTTAGATTCGAGATATCCGCTCGGAATTGGTTTGAATTGGACAAGCTAGAAGATCGTAGAAGCTTATGGATCCGCTCCAAAAATAAATGCAGATTTTTCTATCAAAGTGTCAATTCCACATTCTCATCTGATCCATTACTTTAGCGTTTTCTTATGCAGCCATCAGTTGCTGTATATAGATGTTAACAGGCGAAGATATACCAAATATGGTGTATTTGGTGCACTACGTACGATAACAGAACTGGATGTTCTAGTGGATGATTGTTGATTGAGGAATTGCAGACGAAGTTATCAGATTCCTTCTTCTATTTTATCTAGATCTTACGTGCGATTCATGTCTTTTTGAAAAGCTTTTCATCTTCAGGCTTATCACTATAGACCTTCGGATGAGCCCGTACATGCGATATAAATCACCGATGTTGATATGCTTTCACACCGTCTGTTAGTAAATTATTTTCCGACAGTTCAATTTCGCTTTGTTCTTTCGATTTTCAGCTTACTCGTGGACGATTTATTTTACCGAGATACTACTTTAATTAGAATTTATAAAAACAGTACATTGTGTATATTTTTCAAGAATAGAGAAAAATAATTTCCTTTTAATATCTAGGTAAAAACGGTTATTTCTAATTCTTCACATGTGCAGCAGATATTATTTATAAGACAAATTCGATATATGTTACTTAGTGTTTTAGCAAACTCGCCCCCAGGTGTTTTTCATACAAATCGAATATGCTTCTCTTACTAATAATAACTTTTATTATCCGGTAAAAGAAATTATTTTCATATTCAAGGAACAAATATATATATATATATATATATATATATATATATACTGCTTTTACGGCGCTTTTACTAGTAAATTATTCAAATAGCCCTGTTCGCCATATAATATTGCTATCCCCCTCGGGTCAGCCTACATGGTAACACTCCAGAGTTACTCGAGAGGGAAGGATATATATGCAAGAGCGTACGGTGGATCAAATAAAATAACTTAGTATAACACAGTTTATAAGTTTAAAACAATAAAGAATATTAATTGATTTACATAATTTCTTTACATAGAATATCACCTTGATGTTGTGGTGTATTTCAGTAATAAAATAAAAAAATATCGAAAAAAATAAGCTACGTATAATTAAAAGAAAAATAGCTCTGTTTTTCGCTAATATAATAATTCTGCGTTATTTACCGTTCGCTTAACCGGTGCTATTTTCTACGAGGGAAACTTATAATTTATACGAATCGGGCTTATTATAGTAACGGCGTCACTAAAAGCAAACACTTAATTCCGCCGATCTTTTGAGAAGCGCCTCGCAACCAGAATCACGGTGGTCATCCGTCCACCGGCGCCGATTATATTACTATATAACACCTTACCTGATTTTTGAGGAGCTCGTCTTCCTGAAAAGAGGGAAGGTGATGTGTGCTACGATACTGAGGCGTCTATTACATAAGAATACTAATTAAAGATTTATTTAATTTTCTCAACAATATTACAATAAGACCAGTGAAATAACGGTTGGGCACCAGCTGAGACACGGCTCTCAGCGCGAGCTGTAGTTCGCTCGCCTTATATTTTCACATCGGTCATGTAGCACTGAACGAACGCGCACTCCGTATTAGGAAGGTGGACACAGCAGGCTCTCTAGGGCGGCGAATTCCACGCGGTGTGGATGATAGAAACAATTACGCCGCAAACACTTTAAACCAAGCTAGCGCGATATTTACGTAACGATATACTAAATTATACTAGTGATCCCGGGGCGGCTCTCTGTAGATTTCGTGAAAACCTCACTCGAGGACAGAACTGAAGAGGAGAACTTACCCCGGTCTCCACTTACCTAGCTCTCCACTCGCCCCTCACTCCTCGATAGTGGCTCGTACACCATGGTAGGCGTCTCGGGATGACTGTTCCCGGCTCAATTCTCGATTCCTCGCCCTCGCAGGATTGCCTCTCGCATGGGACCTGAACTTATCCTCGTGCACGGATATTGAGGTCACCCTCACCGCTCGTTAGCCTTCGATGGCTTCTTGCGGCCACGCTTCTTGGCTACCTGGCAACTGAATCTTCTCAAGAAAGAGCTGTTGCTCGCTCGAACTCCGAAAGGCAAGAGAGAGAAGTATACTTCTCTAAGCCCGTCACCAGCCGCAGTCGTCCCGAAATATGTCCCGTATGGCTCGCAACTCGCGGGATATGTGGTCGAATAAATGAGACGAAAGTATCTTTTGTTTATCATTCGGATTTACTGACCGATAATATTAATATGGAAAATATGTTGTTCACCGAAAGCTTTGTAACGCATTTCCCGCGTTACAATATATACTACCAAAAAGGTGTCTATGAGAAGTTTCGCGTTTGGACAGTAGTATTCCTTTTTCTCATCATTTTTTTTACTTTAGTATTCGATGTTCAACTGTGCCTCAACGAGATCTACGGGAAATTTGATTTGCCATTCTACATTTAAAGTTTGCAGGAGTTTTGAACGATTTTTTACAAAAGTTTTCTGTTAAAGGTTATACAACTGTACTTGGAGTTTAGGAAATATAGTTAAATATATAAAACAACCGTTCAACAACAAAATTTTCTGTATTCTGGAATTCCGCCTGATCGTAAAACCTCCTATAGATATCGTGCGTGTATATTTAGAGTTAGAGTACTATAATCCTAACAGAAAAGTCTCCGTGAAAGTCGCCTGAATATAACAGGGCATCCTGTTATACAGACCGAACATCAAGCTTTCTGTGAAAGTCATCTGTGTACATCTAGATATCCTATTTTACAGGCTGAACGCGAAACTCTCCGTAGGAACTCCGTCATTCGAGTATACTTGCATGGGTTTTGCATCGTACATGTACGTATCTCTTTTCTCCGTCTGTGTATTGATTCTTACATGGCTTAATTTCGTGCTTAGAAAAAATGCCAGCGGATGGCGCTGATGATAGACGTAAAACTTTTTATAAATATTTCATTTTTACATAGTTAATAAGTATTCAGACTGCATTAAAAAATGTAAAGATATATGAACCATTTTACTTACACCTTACCAAATTTGAAGTTCAAATTATAATTAGATCACCAAGAATATTAAGAGGCGAACTTGGTTTCTAAACTTCACGCTTAGATGGCGATATCAATAGTACGAAAAGGCAGATGTGTCGGATTTAGTACTTATTTTTTAGTTTTGACATAAACCAATAAAATTCAGTTAACAGACGACATCATTTGTGTAAATATTATAATTTTTTGATCAATGAAAAATGAATCGTGATAAATCGTTTTTTCGACATGTCCTTTTGCACTCTTTTGATTTGAAAAAAGTGTAATTATTGATTAAAAACTTATCGATTACTTCAAGAATATTGCGGCGAACAAGCTCCATCGCTTACAACATGTAAAGAGTAGTTTCAGCAGTTGATCAGTGGAGATACCAATATTAATGACAAAGATCTTTCTGGACAACAGAAAAAGTTTGAAGATAGTGAATTACAAGCATTACTGGACGAAAACTCAGATCAAACACTAAAAGAACTCATTAATAAGTTAAGAATCAGTGACAGAGCAGTTATGATAGAACAGTTTACATACAATGAGAAAGATTTTTAAAGAAGGAAAATGGATGCCAGACGATTTAACCGAAATTTAATATTCAGAATGAAAATCCAGGTTTTTTTATTTCAACTCTATTGAATTTTTTTTAGGAGAACATTGTTTAAGTTATAATTAGTTAAACAAGTAAGGAACAATGAAACTTTTATACAGTAGAATTTTTCCTAAAAATATAGAAATTTCTAAGGAATAAAGCTGCTTATGTTCCAATAATATATTTGAAAAGTTAGGATTTATGTTCAAATTGTACTGTTATTTAGCATCTTGGACTATTCTTCGATACCCGTGATTGATTAAAATTTTTTGAATATTATAATCACATCTACCGTTGAAACTTTATTGAATCATTTTAAATAAAGTTAGATTAGACTTTGTTTAGATAAACAACGATTTAACAATACACTTTGAACTCTTCTTCGATCCTGAAAATGTTATTTCTTCAGTTTTCATTATTAGTTATTATAGTGATGAATAGTATAAATAAGGATAATGTGACTGTCATTATTTAATTATAAATATATTATTTTATACGAATCTAAGACGGATGAAAATATTTGTTAGCATAGTTATATTATAGTTATGTTATACTGACATATAGCATAGATAGTTTAAACTTTAAAGTCGATATCTGTACAATTTTCATTTTAAAAATTAATAAAGACTCAAAATTTGTTCTTTAGAAAGTTGTAACGATTGAACATACATTTTTCAAGGACAAAACTCAAAAGCTTATATCCTTAACCCATTAAGTCCCAAAATGACATTTTTATCATGGTTTTCAACGGCGATACTTTCTGATAAAAAAAGCTATCAGAAATTTCAAAAATAAAATTTTCGACGTAAAACTTACTGATCTTTCAGAATATGAGATTCATTTTTTCAAAAAATGCACCTTTTTTCGAACTTTTCTTTTATTGAAGTTTTTCATATTGAAATCACATATTCTTGTTTTAACTATGAAAACATCAAATAGTTCTAAACTTGAATTTAGGTTATTAACAATTGTCAAATTTCATGTGGCTGCAAACGAAATAGCGTCCTAAAGATGAAAAAAATATTAAAATCTTCAGGAAGTTTTTACTCAAAAATGATGGTCTTCTTGAATTGAAAACTTCTCGAATTTTTCAAAATTGCAAGTTTTTAAAAAATTAAAACAGTCGTCGAAAAATTCTGAAAGATTACAGCGTGTTCTATGACAAATTCTAAGATCTTTTTCTAAGACAAATTCTAAGCCTGAAGATCAAAATCATAATCATAGAGTTTGGAGAGTACGTAATATTTTAGAAACTTTCAAGAAAAATATTTTGCAATTTGGGTTTTTTTCTACTGCTTTGTCGATAAATGAAATGATGGTGAAGTTACACGGGAAAACAGTTTTGCTTCAGTTCATGCGAGTTTAACAGTTTCCGTAACAATTCTGGAACACTTCTTGTAGGACCTCTCCCAGTACCCTCATCACATTCTTAGTTAATTCTTAGATGTTGTCAATGGAGTCAAAATGTCCATATTTGACGAATTTTTTCAAATAGGGGAATAGGAAAAAGTCGCAGGGTGACATGTCCGGTGAATAGCGCGGATGAGGTAACGTTGCCGATGCCTTTAGACGCCAAAAACTGAAAGACACTGAACGCACTGTAACAGGAAGCTTTGTCGTGATGCAGAACTTATGTCTTCACGATCTCTGGACGCACTCTGAGCACCTTTTTTCGTAATTTTTCGAGCACGTTGCGGTAGATTACTTGATTTACGGTTTGTCGAGATGGTACAAGCTGTTTATGAACCATCCCTTTGCCGTTGAGGAAGCAAATGAACACGGGTTTTACTTTGGATTTGCTCATTCTCATCTTCTTCGGCCTTGGTGCTCCAGGTGTCTACTGTTGGCTTTGTCGTTTAATTTCGAGGACATATTGAAAGAACCAACTTTCATCACCAGCAATAATTCGATCAAGAACAGTAGGATCACTTTCAACCTGTTCGAGACAATATTGAGCGATGTTCATTCGGTGGGCTTTTTGTTCTTCTGAAAGATTCTTCGGTATCATCTTCGCGCACAGCTATTTCATGGCGAAATCATCGGTTAAAATCTTTCTAACTGTTTCCCGGTTAATATTCAACTCGTCAGCCAATATTCGAATGGTTAGTCGCTGGTCTTGACGAACAAGGATACGGACGCGCATTCGGTCGGTTCGCACCTGAATTGGCCTTCCACTCCACGCCTTGTCTTTGACGCTCTCACGGTATACCACCGAAGCACCTGACTACGACTCAGGACATCACTACCATACTTTAAGCACTTTTTCAAAAGTCACGGTTTCGCCGAGTTTTGCACAAAATTTTATCGCGCACCGTTGGTCTAAATTTCTCTGTTCACTTTTCGTGATATGCACTATTCGCGCGTTGTTACAAAACACTAAATATTTGACGAAGAAATAATCGTACAAGGATCGTCAAGGTCTCAATCGATAGAGTAAGGATTTACTATTACGGTGGCGGAGTTACAAGTTCGCAGTGTTACAGGCCGAGAAATCAATTCAGTCGCATACTTAATTTTCGGACATCGTATTATTTGCCGTTCTGCTGTGACTGCATATAACTATTTTTTATAGTAAATAAGACATAAAATCTATTTCATTCGTTGATAACGTGTGAAATTACGCTTTTACACTTTATAGTGCATATCACTGTTTCTGTTAATATGAATTCTACATATGTTTTTATATTTTCTAAGAAAAATTTTTAAATTTAGCAATTGAAAAGTTTTTTTTATAATTTTCACCATTAAAATCCAATTGGTATGAAAATAATAATAATATAACATCTTTAATGTAGCCATTGTTGACTGATTTAAAATTTGAAAGTGAATCAGTTTCACACTCATTGACGCCCTCCTCTATTATCGCTCCTTTTTTATATTTATAAATAAATAGTAGTTGTTTTCTAGTTTAGTTAAACTTCAAGTTAACAAAACTAGATTCAGTTTCTAAAGAAAAGCAACTTCGATATTCAACATGTACACGGCATCAAATGATCACTCACTTTGGTTGATTAAAAGATAAAAAAACATGGGTTGGAAGATTTAAATTAAAATTAAAACCTAATACATTATATGCATATATATATATATATATATATATATATATATATATATATATATATATATATATTGTAACCGCCGAAATCGGCGCTTTGTTAAATAAATGTTTAAAACCGCGAATGTTCACGCACAATCGCGAGATGTCCGCGTCGAGCCACGAGAGTACGTGAGAGACGAACGGAGAGAGTGAGGAACGCGAAAGGAGCGAGCGCAGTCATACGTAACCTCACTATCATCACTGGCATCAGCCCCAGACTTTGAGAGACTTTCGGTTCATCGTTCCTATTTTATAAGGCTCTCCTACTATCCATAGCGGGTCTCCAGTATCATCAGGAACGAGTGAGCATGCATCGGCCATCAACGCTCGCCAGCAACGAGCATGCGAGAAAGAGAAAGAGAGAGAGAGACAGACAGAATGATGACGCCATCTCCGAAGGATATACTATATCTAGATATAGTATATATATATATATATATATATATATATATATATATATACACTACTCTGTAAAAATATGAGTAAGACTTCATTTATATAACTTTTGAAATCTTTATTTATTCTTCTAAATCTAATTCATCCCACTCAACCCCCCCCCCCATTGGAGATAATGTCACTATGCCAATGCATTTTCCAATGTTGAAAATATTTTTTATACTCGTATTCCGGTATGGCCATCAGTTCCTTTTTTGATTCGGCTTTTATTTCTTTAATCCAATCAAAACCGTGTCCCTGAAATGGTCATTTCAGTTTGCTGAACAGCCAGGAATGACACAGTGCTAAATCAGACGAGTACGGTGGTTGCGGAACAATATTGATTGAATTTTTAGCGAAATGTTCACGTAAAATCAATGCAGTGCGACCTGGTGTATTATCGTAATTACCGCACAAATCAAGAGTTGTCTTTTCATAAATCTGGCCTTTTGAGATGTATAGCTACATGCAAGCAACGCATAACACTCAAATAATATTCTTTATTAACCGTTTGGCCGGTTGAAAGAAATTCATAATGCACCACACCACGATAAATGAAGAAAACAGTTAGCATAACCTTGATTTTTGATCTACTTTGGCGTGATTTTTTCGGTGTCCGCTCTCATTTGGCACGATATTCGTTCGATTGATCGGTTGTTTCTGGATCGTAAGTGTAGACCCAAGTCTCATCTTCAGTTATTATACGTTCCATCTTGTCCTGATAGACCGAAAGAATCGTTTCATCGACCTCCTTACGACGCTGTTTTTCCAATCAATTCAAAATCTTTTTCAAAATGGTGTTGACTGACCCATTTGAAATTCCAACAATATGAGTAAGCGCTCTAGTAGTCAATCGACGATTTTGCAGAACCAATTCGATTTTATCGACGTGTAGCCCATGATGTTCTTGGTCGTTTTTGATGTGGTTCGTCTTCAACGCGTTCTCACCTTCTTTGAACAATTTGTGCTAATCAGAAACACTTGCTTTTGACATTAGCTTTACACTTTCCAAAGTCCTTCTGTAACATTCAAACGTTTTGGCGGCTAATCTTTCATTTCGCGCACAAAATTTAATGCTACTTCTTTGTAGAATAATCTCAGACATTATGAAAACCGAAGAGACAACTTTTCTTTGTTCACAAAACACAAGCCCAACTATATAGCAAATGAAGATAATTGCGTGAAATTTAACACAGATAAATCTCACAGTACTACCAGCTTAAAAATAAAAACATTTGTCCGAATCGGTAAACCTGGGAAGTTTGAACTGAAAAGTCTTACTCATGTTTGTACACAGTATTTTATTACAAATATCATAAATAGAAGTTTTAAAAACATAAATTACCCACGTTTTCTCCAATCCAGATCATATACATAAAAGAATAAAGATACTTATTAATAATTTCGGGATTTTATGTTATTAATTCGATTGTAATAAGAAAATAAAAAAAAATGTAAAATTATATTTATACAGTTCGTACTAAGGATATACAGCAGTAAATAATCTAAAATTTGTAACTTTGAAAAAGGTGAAGTAAAACAGACGGAGTCTCTTTTTCACCTCTTTATTCTTAGTATTCTCACTCTCCATTATAATATAAAACTATATGCTTGGAAAAGGATATAGTTGAATTTAATCTTTATCAGAGTCTGTTAGCAATAAAACTCAGCATTATTCAAATTGATAAATCAATAGCCAAAGCAGGCTATTTGAATAGATTTTATTATTACATATTTAACAAGTTTAACAAGTTTATCTTTTTATTCGCATTTTTTTCAATAATTTCAAATTTTTCAAAATTATAAATTCAAAATTTGTTTACGAAGTTTACTATAAAAAAATATAAATATCTATAATCTAAAAATAAAAGTAAATTCTAAATTTTATTCGAATTCACTATTATATGTTGAGAAAAGATGAATCTTTAATGAGCTCTATACATTATTAGTGCAATTAACGGTGCAACAAGAATGATAGTTAATTATAATTGTTTATTTTAACCTTTCACAGCTCTCCATTGCAAGATTTCTTTTTTTTCCTTTCATGTATATAAAATTTTTATTGATGGTTCTCAAATATATGTGTTATTACTCCTGTTCTGAAACAAATAAATTGTTTATTTATATTAGAAAATTACAAAGATGTATTGTCATTTACATATTATAAACTTTTGTAATGTTCCTATACTTTTTTCAATAGCTTATATAGTATTATTTCAAAGTCAGTTTGAGAGAGAGTAAGTATTAGAGGAGCGCATTTCGGATCATATAAAATAAGTTTATTCACACAGAGTACTTTAGAAGTAAATAACAAAAACAGTACATTATACTGAAACCCTATTTACACCTTTTTATATAGAATTAGGTATAAATATTTATTTAGTATTTACATTCGAAGATTTCTGTAACAATCAAAAATTAACAACAATAATCTTATAAGATAAGATAATATGCTGCAGGTATCTATAAATGTTACAGAGTATATGTATTATATCATACTTCATATCATCATATCATTCATCATACTTACTAAAAGACAAAGCGTGTTTTTGCGTATATTTCATTTTTTTCTATGCAGAAAAAATTGTGTATAGAATATCTAAATGCGAATATGATTACAAAGGTTATAAAACAAGAAAATAACCACATAATTTTTTAAAAAGATTAACCTTTAGAGGGTCAGGATGACAAGATGGATGTGGCTTATTTTTAGCATACTCAGTGAAAAAAAATTTAGTTCATATCGCCATCTTGAGTCCGCCATTTTGAATTTTGAAAGTTTAATTACAGAATCGTATTCAACAATCCCAAAAACCCCTAGGTAAACATTCTTGAGGCTTAGGAATCTTCTAAACGTTTCTTACGAAAAAGAAAAAAATTACTATGCGCAGTACAGTACCGGACCGGAATGACGCCTGGAGGCATCATGCTCCGATCTGCCTTGGCTAAGGTTTGGCCTTAGTTTAGTTTTTTGTGCAAGGTCTAAACTCGCTTCTTTATAGAAAAACGGACCTCTTGAAATTTCTCAAATTCCGACACTCTTAAAGTTAAGTCTATAATTGTCAGACGTTCCATTGCTATGGAATTGGCAAAATTAGATAAAATTATGTTAATGTTAACGTGGTTTCGTTTGAAGCTTGGAGCTGGTTCCGTTATAAACGGTCCTGTTAAACTGAATTTGAATACAAGTAATAGAGCACATAAAACGATAAATAACAAAAATACTTTGCAATTATGTAATATTAGACAAGAATCTCTGTGTTTTGTACAATATTATTGAAATTATTCGAAAGAAAGCGCGAAAGTAAATGAATGTGAAGATGTAAATTGTGTGATTGAGTCAAGTCTATGAGAACTCCAGGGAGATTCAATGAATTTCATTATAAATAACAACCAAATCAAGTATAAAAAGTTTATAAATAATCGGAAATTATTATTAGAAAAAGTTCTTTTGTTTGTTGAAACTGATCTTACACATTAATTTAAAGCTGAAGCTAAACAAAGAAGTGAAAAAGGTGAAAAGCTGAAAAGGCTATAAAATTAAAAAAAAAAAAAAAAAAAAAAAAAAAGTTGCAATACTCATTGGCTTCTTTTTTTTCTTGGTTTTGCTGAACATTATATCCTTTGAAAGAAATATTTTTAATTTAAGCAGCAAACCTATTCTACACGATATTTAAGATTTCTGCTATTGTTCTAAACTTGTTCTGTGATTATTTACGCGTACAAATAAATGCTGCCCGCTTGCATTTCTCTTGAGTTGTCGGCACATATAATTTCTATATGACAACTGGACGGTTCACCATGGAGCCGGAGCAATGCATCAGATTGTTACGTATAAACATTGCTGAAGAAAATAGGAGTTTATTGAACTCACTATTAACAACAATAGCAAAAGATTATTTTGCTCACATTACATATAACATATATTATAAGTTCTACTTCTTTATATACCACTGCATTAGTTTGACATAGTAATAGATAATTAGAAATAATAGACATAAATTATTAGAAGTGTGAATAAGTCTTTTCCGTTTTTTGTAAGAGATGGCGCCACCAATACTGTGCGAGTATTCAATGGTTACATATGTCATAATCAAAGCTTATTCATATGTCAACAATTCCATACTAACACATTAGTTAAAATTTTTTCGCATCATAAATTTTTGATATCGTGAAAATGTCGAAATTTGAGCCGAGTCGACGTCATTTGCGGGAAGTTTCACTTTATTGGTTCAATTTGAAGAAATCTGCTGCCGAGACGCATCGATTGCTTCAGGAGGCTTATGGAGAAGGTTGTGTCGATGATTCAAGTGTTCGCGGATGGTTTCGATGCTTCAAAACCGGTGATTTCAACGTGGAAGACAAGGAGCGTTCCGGGCGGCCGCAAATCTTTGAAGATCGAGAATTGGCGACTTTGCTTGATGAAGATTCTTGTCAAACGCAAGAAGAACTTGCTGAAGCATTGGGAGTTGACCGAACAACCATTTCCAAGCGTTTGAAAGCCATGGGAATGATCCAAAAGCAAGGAAATTGGGTGCCGTACGAACTGAAGCTGAGAGACGTCGAACGGCGTTTTTTCACTTGCGAACAGCTGCTTCAGCGACATAAAAGAAAGGGATTTCTGCATCGTATCGTGACTGGAGATGAAAAGTGGATACGTTACGATAATCCGAAGCGAAGAAAATCATGAGGACTACCCGGCGATGCATCATCATCGACGGCCAAGCCAAATATTCATGGCGCCAAGCTCATGCTCTGTATATGGTGGGACCAGCTAGGTGTGGTTTACTATGAGCTTCTGAAACCGAATGAAAGGATCACAGGCGAGGTCTATCGACGACAATTGATGCGTTTGAGCCGCGCACTGCGAGAAAAACGGCCACAATACTCCGACAGGCACGACAAAGTTATTTTGCAACATGACAATGCTCGCCCACATGTTGCACCGCCGGTGAAAACATGCTTAGAAACGCTCAAATGGGAAGTCCTACCCCACCCGCCGTATAGTCCAGACGTTGCTCCGTCTGATTACCATCTCTTCAGATCGATGACGCATGGCCTGGCTGACCAGCACTTCCATTCCTACGAGGAAGCCAAAAAATGGGTGGATGACTGGATAGAGGCCAAACCGGTCGAATTTTTTCGCAACGGGATTCGTATGTTGCCAGAAAGATGGGAAAAAGTTGTAGCTAGCGATGGCCAATACTTTCAATAATTCATTTGTAACCATTTTTTCACAATAAAGGCTCATAAATTAGGAATAATTAGAAATAAGAGCCATAAATAAGTTAATAAGAATAAATAAACAGCATAAATTAGGAATAATTAGAAATAACAGACATAAAATAGTTAATAAGAAGAAATAAAAAGAATAAAGATATAGTAATAGATAATAGAGATAATTAGAAATAATAAGCATAATTAGAAATAATAGACATAAATTAGAGTAAGTATAAATTAGAAATAATAAGAATAAAATAATAGAAATAATCAAAGATAATAGAAGTAACATAAGAATAGAAATCTAACTGTGAAATCTAGCGATTTGCTATACTTTTTTAATTTAGAAACTGTTACAAGGGCACCAACTATAATTATAATTCTTTTTTTTTATTGGTAATCTAACGAGAAAATTTGTTTAAATCTGTAAACTACTAAAGGAAAAAAAATATTAGACGGTAATTTCAAAATTCATATCCGTAAATTCGTCAAACAGATTCTTTGTAAGCGCGTATTCGGCACGTCACGACTGTGGTCGGCCGTCGCCGGCCGCCGCCGAACTTCCCCCCCCCCTTATGCCATCCTTCTTCCCCAGCGAACGGGAGATGCGCGGGACTCCGTGCTCAACCACCGAGCACGCTAGTTGTGAAAGAAGAAAAGAAAGAGAACGAGAGGTAGAGGGGGGCATAGCGTTGGCCGTAGAGAAAGGTGCGAGGTGAAGTTGGAGAGAGAGAAAGAGCCGAGTAAAGTTAAAGAATAAAGCGTAACGAAAGCATAAAGGAAGAAAGCAGATATCGTGAGTTGGGCGAGAAGATGAGACAGCGGGAAGAGCTAACGGGGAGAAACCCATCGGAGGCAGCAGTGGAGAGAAGGGTTCGAGAGGCCCCAGCAGCGCCGGCACCGACGACAAGCCCGTGGACGCCAAGACAGGAGGACCGAGCGCACCCAGGGAGCGCCATCGTGGTTTGTGTTTTGGTCGTGTTCTTCCCTTCCTTATTTTGTCTTTCTTTTTTTGTGTTCCCCTCCCCCCCTTGCCCTCTCCCCCGCATTAGTCCAAGTTCGGTGGACGCGTCGGGGCGCGGATCGCGGTCGAGGGGTGTCGGAGCACGCGGACTGGGTGTTGTATAAGTGCGTTATCGGAGTAATTTGTGTAATTGCGGAAACGATCGGATTAAATAAACGCTGTTGAGTGACATTGATATTGGACGCATATTTTCTTTTCCCGATACATTTTATTCCCCTTTCCAGGCTGGCGAGACCTCCTCTGAGGAGATAGAGGTGAGTAGGTGAAGGTAAATTTTTTTTTGTGTGTGAGCGCGAACGATTTGTAATCCTGCAAGAATTTATTTTTTTTGGGGTGGTCGTAATTCGCCGCATCACAATATATATATATATATATATATATATATATATATATATATATATAATAAAAAGGTTCTATCTAAGCATCCGCTTTAAAGAATTGCTATTGGCAGACAATATTGTTTGCTGCAATTTCAGCGTACATCACGAACTAAATATACGCGATATTTAATTTAAAATACGAAAGTATGTAAAATATAGAGATATATATATCTTATATACGACTACTAAATAGAAAGATTGTTTTGTGTTCAGACAGTAAAATAATATGTATAGGTATGTCTGTACAAGTTCTACGGCGAGTTTCGTGTTCGGATAGTAAAAACGGTGTCCAGGTGTCTCCGGACGACTTCTATAGGGAGTTTCGTGTTTTATCATCCGAACACTAAACTCTTCGTACAAGTAGTTCCAAAACACCTGGACATCGTATTTTACTTGCCGCACACAAAACTCCTATTAGAAATTCTCCCGAAATATATTCCATCGTAGAAGTTGTATGAAGACGGATTGTGAAACGCAAGGATTTTTCTGATCCGGATTGGCCAACCGGATTGTAGACAGGGTTAACTCCTTAACTATCGGTGACACCAGCTCACGACCGCGGCAACACGTCCGATACCGCCGATCGACCGGGCCACATCAGACCCTAGCGCTAAGAAACTGCCCGGGCAGCGCCCAGGTCTAGCCTCGCACGATTCGCCTGTCGGACTTCCTTGAATCGTCCAGGCCTGGTGACACCCGATTCCGTTCCCCTTACTGAACTTACTCGTTATTGTAATCCGAAATTTACGACCTAGGTCCGCTGGCCCGTAAGCGCGAAGCCTGATGTATCTTTCGTGAATCACCCGTCCCGCGTCTACAACAAAATGGCGGATGCGCTTACCGCTCGCTGCTCTCGTCCCTTACTGCTCTTTACGGGATTTCGTTAACCGATCCGATCGAATCACGATCGTTTATTGACGATAACCGCTCCCGCTCTCTTTCAGGAGAACGGGACGATAGCCAAACAAAGGTAGTCACAGTGTCGGTAGCCGGTGTATTAGTTTAAAACTTACGTGATTGAACTGTCGTAAAACGTACTTCTGCGCCGATCTGCCGCACTGATCGGATCGACAAGTCTAATCACTAAACTCCGGATAGAAGTACAGTACCTCATAAATATATTTATTAACACAACATGAAAATAGATACAAACGGTGTTGATTATTAACCGTATGCGCTCCGCACGTCATCTATTCAGGCCTAAATTAATAAAATGGCAGTCGCCGTACTCACCCTTTCTCTAGACGAATTGCGGCCCGTGGCAGGGGAAGTCCTCGTTTTGAACGTCTATACTCCAGGCGGTTCGGCGCAAAAGGAAGGAGCTCGCGTACTCTCTTGAACCTAACGCCTTTTCGGCGGCTGGCGACCTCCACTACACCGTCCCTATCCTACCTAAAGGTATCGCGGCCGCAGTGGCGACAAGCCAACCGCGCGTGACATACGTGATCACCGTGTCTCTGTGTGACCTCTTCATCTTCGAGCTCGGCGCCTCTTGTTTACAACGCGGCTGAAGTTCTTCTCTCTGCTTTACTTTCCTTCTTGGCAGTCCGAGCGCGATCGGTCTTGCATACTGTATGTTTACAATTGGCGCGTCGGGCCGATGCTTTTCACAGATGTAATTCAACATGTTCTGTGCTTGGCTTCTGAATTCCTCGGGGACAATATTCGAGCATTTATTATATATTATAATTTTTATTTTAACGGTCGTGACTCGAGATCTTCACGCTTAGGAGGCTTATTTCGCAATATATTATGAACGTGTAGGTTTTGCAACGTTACGATATATATATATATATATATATATATATATATATATATATATCTTGCTCATAAATGTATACGTGTTTATACAAAGTTACATGCCACAAAGGAAGAAGAAACAACGGATGGATGAAAAAACGCATGCAACTTTGTGTCTGGTTCCTCACCATAGAGAGGATTTTTTTCTTTCACTAGACTCCGCACGGGTACTAACTTTCTCACAACTCGTTCCTCGGTTCCGCAGAATGATAACCATTGCCCTGAGCGTGATCGCCTACCTGATTGTGCACTGCTCCAGATAGGGTTTGCCCGCAACCCTCTAGCGCTCGTGCCCATCAGCTCAGGATTTTGGGCTCTTGCTTATCTATTGTGATCTTTGTCCCCGCACGGAGATACGTGGCTCAAGAGGGCCCGTAATTTTTAGTCCATCCCCCCTGGATAGCATGCCACGACTTCAAGATCAGCCCGCGATGACTCATTGTAAGTGGAGAGAGGTTGAGAGAGAAGAAAAATCCTAAGGCATAATAGGGTTTATTCAATATTAAATGGTGTTACCTATAGCATTTACGTGTGTATTTAATTTATACTTTCTATATTTCTACTATACTTCCCTTTCTCTACTATATATATATATAGATGCGACAAAAATTTTAAAAAATATTCTCAAAAAAACACTAATAAATTTGGAGATGTCGATGGCCTTGTGAATGTTCAAAAAATATATATATCGTCTTGGAGTCAAAAATTGTTCGTAAAATAAATTCCTGTTTTACCATTAATTTTTTTTCTAATAAGAAAAAAGTTCATAAGTACGAAAATGATGAAAAGTCTTTCCAGATTCATTGCGTTTAATTCATAATTTTTTGCGTTATGAGGTAACAACACATAAACTCTGTCTCATTATGTAATAACAAATTATTTGATATGATAATAATATTATATGATAATATATGAATACAGCTATATTAGTACATGTTTTGGACGTTTTCATATTTGGTGATTCTATTATAACACTAGCGTCCCCCGTCACCGCTTCGCCCGAGATAATAATTTAACCGATTTCTTAAATAGTTCAATAATAGCTAAGTACAAAGTACTATATATATATATATATAGATAATTTACTATATATATTGTTACTTAATTTACTAATATATATATATATATATATATATATATATATATATATATTGTTAGATTATTTTAGCCTTCTATAAATAATAAAGCAAAAAATACTTGAAACTAAATATTGGAGAGTATCGTAAAAGGATGTAAACATATGTGTCCGCTGGGTCTTATTACGATCTGCGTCTTTGCTGCCCTGCGCGGCAAATGATTAATGAGTTTATTGCCTAGATGGCCGATGTGTTTTTATAGGTTTTAAGTTTCTCACAAGAGCTTGCAGAGTTTTCAATTTCGAGTACTGCAGTGAGTCTTGCGTTGTCCTTTAGTTTGAACAGACGTCTTTTCTTTCCTCGTTTGAAATAAAGTTCATGTTAAAAGATTATTTCATGTATCTTTATTTTAACATTCCACCTACTATATTTAATAAAAATTCAATAGGTTAAATCAAGTTTGTAAATTAAATAAAGCTATGTATATATGTCGATTGAAACGAGCAGTAAGCTGTTGGTTTGAAACTTTTGATAAATCATTAATAGAAAATGGTTTTAAAAATTCATTAGTTAATCGCTGCATATATATATTTAAATAAAGGAGAAATATTTAAGAATATATAAGTTGTACTCTACGTACATGATTTAGTAATCGTTACAATCGATATTCACACAATGAATAATTTAAAAAAATTATTTAATGAATAAATTCAGAATGACAGATTTAAAAGAAATTAAACTATTTCATGGATAAAAAAAATTATAATAAGATGTATTTACGATATATATAATGAAATAATTAAATTATGAAATAATGAAATAATGAAATTATGAAATAATGAATTAATGAAATAATGAAATAATGAAATTATGAAATAATAAAATTATGCAATAATGAAATTATGCAATAATGAAATTATGAAATAATGACATAATGATGTACTTATTCTTAATTAGAGTTCATATATAAAAACGATTTTAAATTAATTTAACATCAGTCATTGTGATGCTGTAAACACACTAGTTGAAAATAATATAAATTATAATGATTTAAATTCAGATAACAAATATGACGCCCTTTTCAAAATCTTATCGGATGCTTAATTTATGTAATGATTTGTACGCGTCCAGATTTGAGTACAAAAAAAAAAATTTTTCTATATAGATATTCAAATAAAAATAATACAGAACTATGGAAATGCCTAGAAAGAGTTTTAAGATATTTTTAAAGGTTTGATGAATTTAAAATTAACTTATACAAAAGGCAACAGTGAAAATATTTTAAGCGGTTATCTTAAATCTTATTAGGATGGTCATGAAGGTACTGATAGAAAAAGTATAACAGACTACTTATTTGAAAGTTATTTGAAAGTTATTTGAAAAATGCACGATTTGCTGGAATACGAAAAGACAAGCATCTGTAGCAGCTTCTTCAACAGAAGCAGAATATATGACTGAACTTGAAGGTGTTAAAGAAGCATTATGGCTAAAGTCTTTAATAAATAGTATAGAAATTAAAATCATGAAACCGATTGTAATTTGTGAAGACCATAACGGTTGTTTAAGTATAGCGAACAACCCAAGTAATCATAAGCGATCAAAACTTATAGATATTAAATATCATTTCTCGAGAGAGCAAAATTGAGAAAAATGTAATAATATTGAAACATATTTCCACAGGGGAGCAGATTGCTGATGCACTAATAAAACCATTGCCAACTGTGAAATTCCTCGAACTCAGAAAAGGAATGAGCATGGAGGAATAATAAAATATAATTCATATTGTTTTCATAAATATATTTTATATTAGTAATAGAGACGGTTTGAATAGGTTTTACTGGGTTTCCCTATTCCTTGCAACAAATGTTGGACCGTGTGTAATTTCCCAGAACAAACGAGAAAAGAATATGACGTTGTGCACAACAGCATGAAAAGGGAGCTGCATTTGCACACAAACTTTTGAAACTCAAAAAATAAGAAATTCTTAATAACAAATATTCAAGAGAGAAATCGAAAATTTAAACGAACGCCAGTGTCAATTACAGCTTCTACAATCCTAATGTAGAATTTAGCGATGGTGAAAAATGGAGAATTATAACTAGGATGCTTAATTTGGAAAACTAAAGTTAACCTTCAATTGACCTTGAAAATCAAGGGCAATATCAATTTAACGCCACCATAAAGTTTGTCTTACAAAACAAATTACTTTAGTATTGGTCAGATATGCTCAAAGTTCTTAATAATCGGGATTTCTTGGCTTTTTCCTACTAAATAGTAATTTAATCCCTAAATGACCTCTCAAGGTCATTTTGAGCTATAATATGAATACATATCCAGATATAAAACTTTGTGACCTATCAGAATCTGAAATAAAAAATAGCGGTCCCTATTTAAAAAAAGTGAAGATAACCTTCAAATGACCTTGAAAATGATCAATATATAATATTGATATATATAATCAATAACAAATCCAAGGTTACCATTGAATTCAACCTTAAAAACTGCACAACTTTTGTATTTAAAACTTTTTTCCATAGTGCTTACTTTATGTTGTAAGTGGGGGTCCGGAACATTTCGTACACCCTGTATTATAATAAGCCTGCATTCCAATAATTCGTTAATCGCACCGCAAAGTATAAATATTGGTTCGACCTCGTCAAATTAGAATGAATTATATTGCGCCAAGAAAGGGGCAAATGGAGAAATAGTAAACTTTTTTCGAGTATAGCCGCATTCTGTTTTTTGTAGGATTCGGATGAATTTTTAAAATTAATACAACCAGATCATCAGATATTAACAACGCTAATTTATGTATTTATAGTTCAGCACAAAACTTTATTCCGTTACATTATTGTAATAAAAGCTTGGAACAAATCACAACATTCTAAACCTTAACCACATTTCTTGCAAACAGCTCTAAATGGACTGTAGTCTCAGAAAATACATAATTTTATACGAGGTGGCTGTTTTCAGAAGTGTGTACGAAAAACGAGAGGGAATGAAAAGTTTCTGGTCCGACCTAGAGATGGTGCTGGCAGAACTAATTTCTGGTTTGTATTCTATTGTAATACATATGACTAACTCGTACATTATTTCTCAGAACGATTGCTCGATTAGTATATATTTAAGAGCCTACTGAACACCATGTCTCTATTGCTTACGTGAAAATGCAAAAAGCAGAAAAAATGTGGTTATTAAATACATCTATTTAAAAGGACTAACACCACATAAAATTAAAAAAAACTAGATTCTACATTGAAAGACTGAGCTCCATGATATTCCACGGTTAAATAGTAAGTTTCTGAATTTAAAAAAGATCGCAGACGCACTGCTTATAGATTTCTTCCAGGACATCCTGCTGAGGTCATAACTTCCGCAATAATTAAAAAAATTCACAACATGGTGGCGAATTACCATAGACAAAAGTTGAGCGAGATAGCTAAGATTACCAAGATGCCAGTAGCAGAACTATGTAATATTTTACATGAACATTTGAGTACGGAGAAGCTCTGTGTTAGATTGGTGCTACGTCTGCTACACTCGATCAAATCTGACGCGGAAAGCTGTTTATATTAAGAATTGGACGCTGTACAAGCACAATTCCAGTGAATTTTTGGGTTGATTTATAACTGTTAATGAAACTTGGATTCATCACTACACTACTGAAAACCAAACACAGCCGAATCGCTGGACTAGACTATACTTTAGTTAGAAATAAATTCTAAAATATTGAAAACTTAATCTACGTCTAAATTGGCGGAATTAATTATTAAAGTTTATCTTGAAAGTTGAAATAATTGTGCACTATCGTAGGAGTGGTTACGTGAAAAAACAATAATAACACATAGAAACAGATTAGCTGTATAAGTCTTTTTATAGGCTTGGGTAAGCTCAATAAAAAAAATAAAAAAAAGAAACAGATTAGCATTTAAATTACACAATATTAGCAAAATTAGAAGGAGAATTTAAAGTATATATATATATATATATATATATATATATATATATATATATATATAATAACGATAATTAGCTATCGCATCAACTTTTTCTCCAAATAGAAGCTCTTATTATTTTATTAAGAAATCTTAATACTCCTAATTTATCCAATGGCGCATTATTACAGATTAAAATTCTGCGAATGATATTATAGAAGCTAGAATTCTTACAGATCGCGCAGAGTGAAATAACACTGGTCCCACAGATTCGTAAGGATTTCGCACGACATACCCATCCAATTCTAGCAATTACAATTTCGTGTCCTTTTTTTTACTATTAAGATTAATAGATCTCAAAGCGAAACATTTAAATTCACTGAAAAAAATTGTTATTTTAAATAACTACAATTGTTCAAATTGAATTGATCAAAACCTTGTTTAAACAACTGTTATCATTTATTTATTAATTATTTATCTTTTTTTATCATTAAAAAAGTGGTTAAATAAAGCGGATTTAGTTTAAACTAAATTTTTTAAATTAAAAAAACATTATTAATTATCTGAAAAGAATGTATTCAAATTGATTAACTCAGAAAGTGAAATTGAACAAATTCTTTTTCTTAAAAGTATTAAGTGTAATTAAATAAGCATATTTATAATTTACTAATATTTTAATCACACAAAAGACGCAACAGTCTGCTAGCAAGGTTATCGCATCAGTATTTTGAAATACGCATGGTATAATATTCATCGACTACCTTGAGAAGGGAAATACTAACCATATAGATTATTACGTAGCGTTGTTGAAACGTTTACAGGAAGAAATCACGAAAAAAAACGCCTCCATTTGAAGAAGAAAAAGTGTTATTTCATCAAGACAATGCACAGTGCCACAAATTGTCACCAAGTGTCACAAATTAATGAAAACAATGGCAAGATTGTATGAACTACGCTATGAATAATTGCTTTTCCATTCGCCGTATTCTAGAGACCTACCCCTCAGTGACTTTTTCTTGTTTCCAGACCTCAAATGAATATTCGCTGGAAAAAAAATTCAGCACTGATAATAAGATAATCGCCGAAACTGAGGCTTATTTTGAGAATGAAAAGAAATCCTACTATAAAAATGATATCGAAAAATTGTATGATCGTTATAATCATTGTGGCATCCTCGAAAGCAACTATATTTAATTATAAAATCCAATATTACCAAAAAAGGGTTTTACTATCTTAACCTACGAATTTTTTACATCACATATTACAATAAAAATTATGAAAAACTTATATATAATTATTGTTGATTGTAATACAATATACACTGTATGTTTTCATAGTTTCAGATTACGAAGATGACTGCCGAATAAGTTAAAATGATACAGCTCCGTTTTATATTTTATTAAATTATAAGATATTAAAAAGTTATATCTTTAACAAATATTTATTTGATTTAAATAAATATTTTTTAAAATTGGTAATTGAATTTCATAAACAAATTTTTGATTTTCATACATCAAAAAAGGTTAAATAATGGTATATATGTAAACCATTTATTTATGTTAAAAAGTATTTATTTAAACTTACAAATCTTTTTTTCGATGCAGGTACGAATTGATTTGAGCTTAGATAGTTTTTTGTTTAGTAGTTATCGCTCAATTTGCGGAAGCATATAGTAGTTCCTTATAATTTGGTGACAGACAAAGAAGTCGAGTAAGTTTTCAAAAATCTCAATTTTATTATAATAATTTGTAATTTATGAATGTTAAAATTGTTCTAATTCAATTTCTAAAAATGAATATTCATTTTTGTAATTTGATCGCTGTTGCATTATTGAATTGTTCACATAAATAATTGTTAAATATTAAATTCCTTAATTTCTAATTCGCTTATAAGTCGCGCCTTATTTTATAACATAATCGATTAATTTGTATAAATTTAGATTTCAAGGCAATACCTGCGAAAAAAATGCTGCGTACATATATATCATAGCATAAATAGTCACAAATGCTTATACATATACTCATATCCCAAGTCGGTTCCGTTTATATCTGTAATTCTGTTCCTTACGAGTAAGGAGGAAGTCACCTGGTGTTCAACTGAAATAAGTAGATAAACGTGTAAGGGGATGTGCGTACAGTAAGCTCATTTAACATCATATCTATGCTTAGAAAAAACTATCTTATACGGAATATAAAACAGTTTAATAAAAATTATAAAAAAATTTAATAATATTTTATATTAATTATATGAAAAATACATGTTATAAAATTTTACTGTACTTTTTGATAGTTTTTTTCAGATTTGAGAAATCACATAAAGTGACTAGGAAAATAGATTAAAACTATAGTAAAGAATTTATTTTTTATAGTCTATTAAACGATTACTGTACATTGTGTCTAAAATGACTAAACTTTTGTAATTTTTCGTAAATTTATTATTGTAAAGAATAGTCATTTTTCTAATACGATTTTTCTCACTGTAGCTACACTCAGAGATGTACTTTCCATATTGATTACTCCAAATAATTTTTTTTAATTATAATTCTTAAAGAGTTTCATAACTTGAATATAATTTTAATTATTCTAGTGAATTGATAAAAACTTTTAAAAACGTATTTAATTCTCTCTTTGCCTGTCAAAGAAAATGACGCTAATTAGTCTAGGAAAAATATACTTATAGTTGAATAAAAAAAAATGTATTTTATTTAAATGTGGAAAAATTCATTTCAATTAAGTATGTTATAATAAATTTCGAAATATATTTAAATAAAAATAGTGAAAAAATTTTTAAATTTGTACTTGTATAAAAAACAAGATAATTATGACGATTATAAATTTTAAAATAAATTTAAAATGATTTCATAAGATTGAATTGTCTTTTAAGAAATAAATTCGATATTTATTGCAACTCGAATAATTTATGAGTGACTGTATTCATCTGCGCAATATGTAAAGAGCTGTTGAGATCAAAATTAACTATATTGAATAATCAATAAACTATCAGAAAATTCAATAAGTGAAAATATTTAATTTAATTGTTAATGATATTAACTTCTTAAATTTAAAATAATGGTTCTAAGTAGATAAGCATGTCATCAGTGGTAATAAAATTCAATGCAATATAAGAATAATTGTAGTTCAAATCGATCGAAAAATATATTTAAGATCACAGTTTTTTGAAAAATATCTAAATGAAACTGAATTAAAATAATTCTTTATTATTTATTATTCATTTCACTTACACGCGCGTACACACACACACGCACACACACACAAGCGCGCGCACGCACACACACATACACTTATTAAGAACTTACTGCTTAAATTTTATAGCGCTTCTTTTAACTCTTTAAATAAAATAATAATGCATAGTACGTTCATATTAAACATAGTATTTCACATTCATATATACAGTTGAAGTCTGAAAGAGTTTAAAATATTTCTTGACTGAAAAATATTCATTCCACGTAAACTCAAAGTATACAGAGACATAAAAACTACTTTACTAGATTCTGAATAACTCTCGTATAACAAACTTCATGAATATCCCACCTCACCGCAAGATTTTCATTATTACTTTAGTAATGACTAGTCTCTAGTTACCCGATGTCATGCAAGCCTATTACTGATTTTTTTATTCTCATGCACGTTCCAGTAGTTCATATTGGTTTAATTCTATTTCTTTATATTTAGAATTTCTTATATAGATTTATGATTAATATTTTTTAAATAAATTAAAAATATTCAAGAAACTGTTATATAATCAATAGTTATTTAATTCTTATTCTATTAAACAGTGAGAAAGTATCTTATGATTAAAACATAAGAAATGAATATTGTAATTCATCACTCGATTTAAAATGCAGTGCAAATCTAATACAAACTGGTTTACTAAATATAAAAATTTTCATAAAAATTATATATATATATATATATATATATATATATATATATATATATATATATATATAATTAATATACTACAGTTTTCGCCATACAATTATCAATGTGTAAAAGACATTAAACTAAAAGCTCAATATTTCTATATTACTTTTTAGGTGTAAATGAAAATATTTAGGAGCACAATGAAACTAAAAACTAAAAAAATCTATCTTTAGAAAAAAAACTTATTTACTCATATGTCATGACGGAGCTAGGAAAACATTTCTTTTGAAATACATATAAAATTAAAATCTTACAACAGCTGTTTCATAGTTTATGTGCAAATCATTATTAAAAAAATAGTTTTTATATTACTTTTAAAGAATACTATAACTTTTATAGTTTTAGCAGTATACTGCATATTTTGTTTAATAAAATTATTTATGATCTTATCTTGGAAAATTTTAAATGTTAAAGCATGGATATTAATTTTATTTTCATCATATTTTTTACATCCACTAACTAATCTCTACTTAATATACTAAGAAATCACTAACTAATATCTTTTATAAGAAGCTGCCGAAAATGCCTCGCGATAAATTTTGTTTATGTTATTTCTACAAGAAAAAAACATGAAGTAGCAAGCGCTTCTGAAAGAGAATTTGTATATGACATAAACATTTTTAATTTTTAAATTTAATTTAACATTTAAATTAAAAATTTTAATTTTTATATTATATTACAACTATTTATTTTATACAAATATTTTTATTAATTAAACATTTATAGGTGCAGTAAATTATGCACTTGGACGTATGTCTATTAACAAATTTTTAATGTGATGAATGTACCACGCAATAAATCCATAAACTTTGAATTAAGAAAAGGTAATTAAACCTATTATTGAAACTATAGCTAAGCTTATTATTCAGAAGGTTCTGACACAGAAACAAATTTAATAATAGATAGAAAAATAAAAATTCAAAAACATCAAAAAGAATTCTAATACCTTGATTTGTATATAAAAAATTTCAACATTTTTCAATTTTTACTAAATATTGATTTCTTAGTGATTTAATTTTTAGAATATACAAATACTTTTAAAGTATTTAAAAAATAATTGTACATTTTTTTAAAATTATTCTCTTTTATCATATATTATTTTGATTTTGTTTGGAAAACAGGTTCTTGTACTGTGAGGAAATAGAATATAAAGCATGGTTATTTATTTTAATTGTGAAGAGAACGTGCCTCCATTTCATAATTAGTCTAGCGTCATCTCTGGCGCATTTTAAAATGATAAACAACCCCATTTGTCAGTGTAATCAAGCACAGTAAAACTTAAACCACATAACATGGCAATGTGAACTTTATAATAATGAACGAAAAGAGTTCATACATAAACTACTCAAAAGAAAATTCTCTCTTCCCCTATCGATTAAACAGCTAATTTATAAACCAGATATTGAAGCATGTTGTCACGTCTTCAAATTTCTAAATATTGTCATATAAGCGTATAAATCGAATAAAGAATATATTGTTCTGTTAAACTATAGAATATATATAGTCAATCAAGTAACAGCGTGGTCGACTTTACTGGCAGGTAATGAAAGTTTTTGCTATAATTCATTCGCGAGCCGATAGAAGGAATATTTGTCCTTGATCCATTATTAACAAAGGTTCAGTCGTCGTTGATCTTTTGAAAGAGAATCACGTTAAACGCCATGAGTGCTAAGTACGCGATGCCCTACAGGCGTCAAAGCTATGTACCCAAAGCTGTATCCTTTGCACCCACCCGAAAAATCCCAAAATTTTACAATTAACGGCTGCTAAGTATATGAGAAAGTCGAAGGCATTTATACAGAAGTGGGTACAGCGATATAAAGTGACTATAAACGTCGTGGGTCGATAGGAAATGTCGACAAAAAAGATGAAGAAAAAATAGTGAATCTGTTTTCGTGGAATCCTCCTTTAACATTGCGGCAAGGACAAGCAAAATTAATGGCAAAATTTTAGATATATGCTACGAAACAATCCGAACCAATCTTCGTATGGCCTGAAATGGCGCAACACAATGAAGAAGCCTCTATTGACTGAAAAACGTGTGACAAAGCGAATCGCTTGATAAAGATTTTAAAATGTCATTTTTACTGATGAATGTTATATATAGGCACGTTGTATCCTCATGTGAGTCTGATCAACTTCTACCAATAGGCTTATTCAGCGGACCGTAAAACACGGAATAAAGGTGCATTTTTGGCGTTGCTTCTCAAAGCAGGGATTCGGTACTTTGCACCTCTTTATTGACAATCTAAATGCCAAGAAAGTGATAAAAATCTATAAAAAGGCATTACTACAATTTGTGAAACGATGGTTTATCAGAAAAAATGAAGATTAGATTCTGCAGGAGGACATATATATATTGTTAAAAACGAACCATCAAATTTTTATTCGTCTTTCGTCATTATAAATTTGTAATTTCAAAAAATATTCTATAAATTAAAAAGAAATGGTTTTTCAAAATTCGAAGCACGATTAAATACTTTAAGTATCAATATCGTATGAGATTAGTTAAAATCAGTATCATGCATATACAAGTCCGGAAACTCTGGTTGCGAATTCCCACTTATAGTAGAGATTCCAGGGGAGACAGGCAATGCTTATGGACTACGTACGTCCATCTTTCAAATTGTGCAGAGGGCCCTACTCCGGAGTTTCAAAGCCAAACGTCAAATAGATTATGGAAGATAGCGAGGAGTGAAAAATAGACTCATATAATATTATTAGGTTTTAATAAAATTTATATTACATTTATTTTATTTTAAATTTGTTTTTTTGTTTTTTACTATTCGTTAAAAAACATTTTAGACTATTATATTGCCAAAAATTATATCCACATATGTCGTTATGACATGATTTAATATGACCTTAATTTCTAAAATACTTGACAAATTATCAATTCTAAAACCAGAAAGTTTCTAAGTAATATAAACTCATCATATTTTAGTTAATATGATAAATCATCAATTATGTTTAGTATATTAACCATAGATATATTCATTTAATAAAACTAGCATCCCCCGTCTCGGCTTTGACCGAGATAATAATTGAACGGTTTTATGAATCAGTTGAATAAGGTCTATGAGAAAAACACTATGTATAAATCTATATTACCGTAAATAATTTTATCGGTAGTTGCTTCCGTATAAAAAGGTACTATTTCGCAAACCATTTTTTGCTTCAATTTCAGTTGGCACAACTCACTAAATATTCTCGATATTGAATTTAAAATACGAAAATATATAAGTACATCTTCAATACGAATTGCTCTTAAATGATGACTTCTAGAAGGATGACTTCAATTGGAATTTTTATGTCCAAGAGATAAAATAAGATGTCCACATATCTCGGAACGACTTCCAAAGGGAGTTTGGTGTTCGGATGATAAAGAAATCCTGATATATCTAGATACTTATCCACCAAAAATTAAACTCTCTGTAGAAATCGTCCGAACATACCTGAACACCGCATACTACTGACCGAAGATGGAATTCCCGTAAAAGTCGTCCGCAGACACATATACATTTTATTCTACCGTCTGAGCAAGAATCTCCCTATAAAAGTGGTCCTGAGACACCTGGACATCATATTCTACCGATCAAACAACAAAAAGTTCGTTGAAGTTGTCGCAGCATACCTAGGCACCGTATTCTACTCTCCGAATATGTAACTCCCTGTATATGTAATCGTGCTCTACTTTCAGAAGACGAAACTAATATATTTTTCTATAGAAACCGTATGTAAGATACATACATATAATTCCTAACTTTTCGTATTTTAAATTAAATATCAGGAATATTAAGATCATGGTGCACACTGAAATTGAAGCAAAAAAAATGGTCTGTGAAATACTACCTTTTTAAAGTAGACGCTCAGATATCGCCATTTTATCAGAAAGCGACGATGTATACAGTTTCGAAATTGTTGGTAAAGTAACTTCCTATTTTTCAATTATGTTTATTGTTGATCACCAAAGGAAAACATAGCCTTTGTAACTCCGGAGAAAATATAGACAGAGATAATAGGTTATTATCTCTAAATAGAATACCTCGCCTACTATCTCTGATATAGAATATTACTTCGAATTTTCGAGCAATCGGTTCAGTAGCTTTTTTATTTATCATGTACAAACAAAAACACTAATGATTTTTATAAATTAATATGATAATAATAATATAATATAATATATTATACGATATGATATTAATACAGATTATATCTCCTGATATCGAGGACAATTCCAATCTGTCAGCTATTTCTTCATTGTTTTTTAAAAATTCCTAAGAGTTATTGGAGCTATTTTTCTCGGAATCAACGAAGAATCATGTTGTGGAAGCTACTGCGGAGAATCATTTCGATTTGTTTAAAAATGATCTAGAAAGATTTTTTGTAATCATAAAGATTACTATTTTCAATTCTAGAAAACGTCTTTATGATTATTGGTCAACAAAATGAATCCTAAACTGTTCAATCATTACCGGAATTATGGCCAGAAATAAATTTGTTACCATTAAGAAGAATATTCGAGTTTACAAATATCAAGATGAAAATCCAAATGGAAAATTTTGGAAAGTAAGAACGACGTATGACATGTACCGTCAAAATTGCATGCAATTTGGTTTCTTCGACTACAACCTATCGGTAGATCAGGTAATGGTGAAATATTTCGGTAGATTTGGTATCAAGCAGTGTATCAGGAATAAGCCTATCAGGTTGGGAATCAAGATGTGGGCACTTTTTTCTTCTGATGGATACATCTATGACCTCGATATTTACACAGGTAATTTAGAGATAACACACAAAATGTGTTTGATTCTGTTGGATTGAGTTCAAGAGTAGTAATACAGCTACTTTCTACTTTGTTCGAAGGAACCGAAAAAGAAGATTTGAGTAAGTACCACGTGTACTTTGACAACTTTTTCTCTAATCCAGACCTAATGATACATTTGAATAAGAATGGTTTATCATCAACAGGCATTGTCCAGCAGAATCGTGTGAAAGAAAAGGTCGAAATGCCAAAAAAAGCTGAAAGAGGAACTACTAATTCTAAGCATGAAGGAAATTCAGGATTAAATTTCATTACGATAATGGATTCCAAACCCATATCAATTGTCTCAAATAAATATGGGGATGAACCGAAAGTGGCAATGCAAAGATAACAGGAATCGTCGAAAAATTCCATTATTTTCCTTCATTCTTTTTTCATGTACAGTCAACACATGGTTGGTGTCGATCTCCACGATCAACATAGTAATGCTCTGATGCCTTCGATAAGAGAAAAAAAATAGAGATGGTATCTTTTTATGCGACTTATTCAAGCATATTTAGCGAACGTATATTATGATTTACAATTTTCTTCCTGCATAGGGAAATATAAAATGTTCAAAAAAAATATCAAAAATAGTGGAAGCACCGATTTTATCTGAAGAGCAAAAAGGCTAATATTGAATAAAATGACACTTTATTAGGATATTAATAGCAAATTTGCATATGACTATTCATATGAGCTGGCCTGGTTTTAATAATTTAATCTGATAACTTTGAGTTAATATTCGACATAATTTCAATAGCCAGGTACTGGCCACTGATGGAACTGACTTTACATCATTTGACATTACTTAATTGTCTAACCTTGTAAGATATAACATAGCAAAATCTTTGTTCACATATTTAAAACACTTTTGTAATTGCAGAGATCTCGTTGCGGAAAAAATAAAAACGCTGTATCAATGGAGAAATGTTAAGTCCTAAAACTAGGGATTATTTAGGGATTATTAATAGGGCTTATTTAGAAGCTAATCAGTTATATAGTTGACTTTGAAAAAAATCCGAAATTCATAGGTTGTGATCTCTTCTTCTTAGCTTATAAATAATCTATATTTTATGTGTGTGTATAGTTTATCTTGTGTGTGTGTGTGTGTATGTGTTAGAAATATAATTAGCATGTATTGTGTACGAACGAATGCGTACGCAGGTCATTCCCTGATCGAAAAGGTACTACTAGGCGTGTTGGGAGACGATCGGCGGAAACCTGAGAGAAAACGTCCCATTATGCAGGTCGCGACAGTTTAACGTCACGAAGGTATCGAGCTGAGTCAATGAGCGAGGGTAGACACATTGATCGTGAGGACGATAGAGAAACATCGGGGCGCGTGTGCGCAGTTAATATAAATATACATATATATATATATATATATATATATATATATATATATTTATATTATAATAACTCCTCCGATCGTTAACTGCGTACGCGCACAATACTATTTTACTACCCGCACGATCTACGAAGTCGACGCAAAACTCGGTTTTTATACCCTTCAAATTATAATATGCCGCTTATAATGCATATGTCCAAAATTTATTGACTTAAGTAAGATTATTTTTAATACAAAACATAGCATGTGTTCTTTCAAAGTAATATAATATATTAGGTTGTCAAATATCACCCTTCCGCTTTTTTGCTCTTCATTCAATGCTTTATAAAAAGTGTTAAAGTGGTTGGATTTACTTCAAATATGCGCCATTTTGTTTGATAATCTGTTTCCATCTGTGCGGCACCTTCATAATACCCCTCTCATAGAAACCCCTCTCCTTATTTGCTAAAAACTCGAACAGCCACTTTTCACAAGCCTCTTTTGAGTCCAACTTTACACCACCAAGGACATTCGACCTGGACAGGAACAGGTGGTAATTACTTGGCGCTATGTTTGGGCTATATGGTGGATGCGATAAAACCTCCCATCCGAACTCCCGTAGCTTCTGCCGAGTCATTAACGAAGTGTGTTGTCTGGCGTAGTCCTGGTGGAACATTACACCCTTACTGTTGGCCAATTGTGAACGCTTCTGGTCGATATCCTGCTTCAAGCGGTCCAGTTGTTCACAGTAGATGGTAGAATTAAGCGTCTGACCATATGGGAGCAGCTCATAGTGGACGATTCCCTTCCAATCCCGCCAAACACACAGCCAAACCTTCCTGGCCGTCAAACATCAAGCTTTTTTTTGTATCCAGCCTTCTGCAGAGGCTTTTAAATGGTTTGGTGACTGACTCTTATCTCCTGGCCGATGTCACAAGATGACACATGCCGGTATAACTCGATAAATTCCATGATTTGATCGGTATTCGTCGTTACAGGTGTTTCGCCGGGTGGCTTATCCATGGTATCGTTTTCACCAGCTCTGAATCGTCGAAACCGTTCCTTTGTGATTCGAAGTGATAGCGCGCCATCCCCAAAACACCATTAATCTCACGGAACGATTCTCTAGCGGATTTACCTATGACGAAGGAAAACTTTAAAATAGCGCGAATTTCGGCGTTAGTGAACTCCATGTTTACACGTCTATAACTTGAACGCAATATCCAAACTAATCATGCATAGTATGTACATAGCCGCGAAATTCGTAAGACAAAAAGACGGAAGGGAGATATTTGACAACCTAATATATATTTCGAATTACAGTTCTTTTAGCTTAACGTGTACAAACCAACAAATGCTTTGTCATCATAAAATATGATGTTATTATAATATGAAATGAACGATGATATGATATAATATGGTGTGATATGTTTATTATAATCCCAATTAACAACTAGAGAAAAATTAAATGAGCCTTGGTGCTTGCATAAATTAATTATTAACATAATTATTTCTAATAAATTTTAAATAATTAGAATAAGCTGTTTATTAATAAATTATAATTATTTTGTCCCGATGTATAGGCACCCTCAATTTTATTGAAAACTAGTTTTCCCACACAGAGTTCGAGAGGATTCGAATTGTACAAAATATAAGGAGATACCACAGGACAACACCAGCTTATGACCGCTCATGGCATTCTCCCCAACTGCGGAGTAATATATGAGACCGCGAACTATTTATCTCTATCCTCCACGGAATCTATAGATTATGGAGTATAGAGAGAAGGAGAGGAAACTCTCTGTTAAATGGAAAGTACCTCCGAAAAGTTTGGCAAGTCACGTAGTTTATTTCTGGACACATATGAGTTAGCATTTACGCCTTCTTCATATAAGGCGATTTTATGCCAAATCATACTAATACTAATTCATAAAGACGAATTGTGTTTTTGTTTGTATACATTAAACAAAAAGCTACACAACTAATTGTTTTGAAATTCGACATATATATTTTATATTATTTTCGGAGTGACATAGTCTATGTTTTTTTCAAATTAATAAAAAAAAAGATAACGTAATCGAAATAGTTACTTTACCAATACTTTCGAAACTATTTATACATATCATCACTTCTATATTAAAACAGTGATATCCTAGCGTTCGCTTAAGTAAGGTGCAATGTAACAAACCATTTTTTTCCTTCATTTTCAGTTTGTGCCACTAACTAAATATTAGTGGTATTGAATTAAAAAAACGTAAATATACGAATTATAGATATACCTTCATCTTACATAAGCTTCTATGTAGAAATATTGTAATTTCATATTCGAAGAGGAAAATCGGATGTCCAAATATTTGGGTAGTAGAATACGATATTCTTGTATCTCCTGATGACTTCTACGGAGATTGTCATTTTTAGATAATAGAACACGATGATCAGCTGTCCTGGGGCCACTTCTACGGGATTTTTCTTGTTAGGATAGTAGAATGCGATGTCCAGGTATTTCGGGACGACATACAGAGGTTTTGTGCTCGAACAATAAAATACGATGTCCAAAGACATCACATTTTCGTATTTGAAATTAAATACAGTGAGTATTTAGGTACTGGTGTCAGCTGAAATCGAAATTAAAAAAAAGGTCGAAATGGTACAATTATGGAACCATACAGAAGCGATGATAATTACATTAATTTAGAGGAATATAAAATTATAAAAAGAGTAATTTTCATATAGTAGTATTATTTATCTCTGTTAATAATCGGTTAAATTATTATGTCTATGAGGGATGCTAGCATAATTATATTACGCAAGCTCTTAGCACTCGAGTCCTACTATCAAAGTATCTATCTGCTTGTGTTCGTACTCCACGGTAAGAGAGAGCATGAGCGCGCGGGTGTAAGAGGGAAACGGCATGCTTCTCTCGCGAGCTCAGAATCACCGCGGCTGTTTTTCGCTGTGCAAAATTTATCTTCTCCCGCATTATTATTACTTTGTTAATCGAAAACTTAAGCCAGAGGGAGAATAAGAAGGCAAGTATGAAGTTCTCTCTCTTTGAACCTGCACTAGATATTAATTATAATTTCGTATGTGTATCACTGTTCTTCTATTCTATTATATATATATATATATATATATATATATATATATATATATATATATATATATAGTTCTATCTATTCACTTATATATATATATATATATATATATATATATATATATATATACACAGACATATACAAATGCTATATAGAATATCAACCTAATAAAAAAGGACTGACTGATATGAGTCATTATTATTGTAAATATGCTAAAAGGAAAGGAATTATAGGATGTGGTTCGCACTTATCCGCTGCTATATTTCATTTGACTTATGCACGGTACCTATAAGAAATTATAGAATCGGTTAAATTCTAATTACTTGTTTGATTTAGATTAAGTTACAACAATAACCGACATAAGGTGAATAGTGACAAAGAGGATTCAGGAATAAGAAACTTTGTAAAACTAAATAGCTGTATGAAAAATTATTTTATAAATTAAAATTAAAAATTATAGTTATCTCGACTTTTTGAAAGAAATTAATAAATATTTTTATTCGTCTGGCAGTCTTTATAATATAATACATTAACTAAAATAATGACAGTCAGACTGTCCTTGTTTACATTCACTCTCGAAGAATCTGAAATAGAACTTATTACTACAATAAATTATATTAAAAATTAAAAATAAAAATAAAAATAATAAAAACAATATTCTATGTTAGTAAAGGACAACCTGACTGCCCCCACCACCTTAAATTTAAATTCACCTTTGGTGTCCGACAATTTGACACAAAATTTTTTTTCAAATACAGTCAGATGATTAAGTAATGCAACCGATTTTATTTTTCCGGCCTGTGATAACACTGCGAACCTGTAAATCAGCCACCTCAATAGAAGATCCCTACTTTCTTGATTGAGGCCTTGACGACCCTTTCCTTTTACGATGATTTCTGCACCAGCTGTTAAGTGTTTTGTAACAACGCACGAGTAGTACATGTCAAGAAATTGGAACAGAGAAATTTAGAGCAATGGTGCGCGATAAAATTTTATGCGAAACTTGGCGAAATCGCGATAGAAACTTATGAAAAAGTACTTCAAGTGTATGGTACTGATGCCGTGAATCATAGTGAGGTGTTTTGGTGGCCGATTTTAAAAAAGGCCGTGAGAGCGTCAAAGACGAGGCGCGAAGCGGAAAGCCAATTCAAGTGCGAACCGACGAGAATGCACAGCGCCTCAGCGCCCTTGTCCGTCAAGAACGGTGACTAATCATTGGAATGTTGACTGACGAGTTGAATATTAACCGAAAAACAGTTAGAAAGATTTTAACCGAAAATTGCGCTATGAAAAAGCTGTGCGCGAAGATGGTACCGAAGAACCGTTCAGATGAACAAAAAGCTCACCAAATGAACATCGCTCAAAATTGTCTCGAGCAGGTTGAAAGTAATCCTACTCTTCTCAATCGACTTATTACTGGTGATGAAAGTTGGTTCTTTCAATATGTCCTCAAAACTAAACGACAAAGCCAACAGTGGATACCTGGAACGCCAAGGCCGAAGAAGACGAGAATGAGCAAGTCCAAAGTAAAACCCATGTTCATTTGCTTCTTTAGCAGCAAAGGGGTGGTTCATAAACAGTTTGTACCATTTCGACAAACCGTAAATCAAGTAATCTACCGCAACGTACTCGAAAAATTACGAAAAAGGGTGCTCAGAGTGTGTCCAGAGATCGCGAAGACATAGGTTCTGCATCACGACAAAACTCCCTGTTACAGTGCGTTCAGTGTCTCTGTTTTTAGCGTCTCAAGGCATCGTAACGTTACCACAACCGCCCTATTCGCCGGACATATCACTCTGCGACTTTTTCCTATTCCCCTATTTAAAAAAATTCGTCAAATATGGACATTTTGACTCCGTTGAAGACATCTAAGAATCTGTGACAAGGGTACTAGCAGAGGTCCCACAAGAAGTGTTCAAGAATTGTTACGAAAGCTGGAAAACTCGTTGGAATAAGTGTATAGATGCGGGAGGGGACTACTATGAAAGAGATCGCAGCAATGTACCTTAATTTTTAAATATACTCGATTTTTTAATTTGTTTTTTTAAAATAGCTGAAATAGATGAAAATATGTCAAATATATACATTTATATTATGATTTCAGAGTTCAGGGAATTTTGCCAAACCTGATAAGGTTAAATATAAGAATATCGCCTATAAACAAAAAATCTGCATTTGAATGAAATTTACAACATTTATTAGAAATAATTTTTGAAATTTTTCGAAATTTCTAAGATTTTGCAACGAAAATTCACTTTCTACCAAAAGCAACTATGATATTCATAATTAACGCCTCAAAGGCATAAGTATAAAAATTTGATCAAAATCGGGGCTAGGTGCTTTTTAGAAATTTATTTAATATTATTTACAATTTTGTTAGTTATCAATACAGAATTTTCTGAAAAATTTATTTCTTCAATTTTTTTATTTTTTCTTCAAAATGTATTTTTGGTTTGGTTTTAGTTAATTAACACAAATAAAATAATTAATAATTAAATATTTTTCATTTGTTATAATAACAAAATTAAAAACATTTATCATAAACTAGAACCCTTTAACAGCATCTACTTGTGATGTGGAACTTGATGCTGAAGTTACTTTCATCCTTCAAGTTCTTTGTTCCTTAGTTTTTCATACGTATATTAGATCCAGAATTACTTCATAATTTATAATCATTGTAGCTTATTATATGAAAACATTTTTTTTTTCTTCTCGTTACGTTTTTTATTATATTTTATATTATATGAAATACGTAACTCATTATATAAATCATTTATAATTAATAATATTATATAATATTATTACTATAAGTATTTCATAATTGTATTATACTTTAGCTGATTTAAACTTACTATATATTTAAAATTAAAATATATACAGATTAACTTTTCATTGTGCTAATTTTTTCTAGTTAGATTTTAATACAAAAAGAGTAATAAAATAATTTTATTATTCTGAAAATAGTAAATAAATGTTCAAATTATTAAAATTAATTGCTCAGGATTGATATTCAATATAGCTTCAGTCAATAATTACAAGTAGCAATTTGTATATCTGTAATGGAGAATATTTTAAATAATGCAAACTTTAAAAGCATAGTGAATTATTGTAGCCATTATTTCAAATATAGTTTATACATATGTTTATTACAAATTATTTCTGTATTAATTATTTCAGAAAATAATTTAGATTAAATTTGTTACTCCTTAATTCCACATTAAATTTAAAATAAAATTAAAATTACATTTATATATCATAAAAAATTAAATATTATCAATAATATTTAAACGTATGATGGTGAAATTAAAAATTCTACTTATGTGGACTGATATAAAGCAAGCTAATAAATATTTTTATTAGTTTTATAGTTGTTTTTATAAACTAATATAATTCTAATAAGCACCCTTATTTATAATTATCCTTGTAGAATCTGAAATATAAAAATAAATTCATTATGTGAATAACTTCCAATCTCACTGTGCCATGACCAAAACTTTGCACATCTTCATTCCCATTATTTGAACCCACTCTGACACCTCTTCAGGAACTCAATTATAATCCAGCTTGCCAAATGTGAAAATTTTTTATAAAAAAGATTATCTTTTATTAACAAAATTAATTTTTTAATATTTCAGAGCTTCTGGGGTTAAGTAAAAATATGAAAATTACTGCCATTATAATGAAATTAGTTTGTTAAATAAAATATAACACTAACAAAAATATTTCTAAATTGCTGTTATCCAAATCAGCTATTTATAAATCAACTTTAGAATAAGAAACTGTAATTTTATAAACAAAACATGTAAAAATATCAATTTTATTTTCATGTCAATCTAATGAAATCAGTTTTTAAACTTGCGCAGTGTAAGATCAGTTTTTGTTATTTTACCTTACATAAAAAGGAACATAAGCAACAAAATATAATCAAATAGTTGAGTCTAAGAAATGAAAATAAATCTAAAAATATTTTCTTATAAGAAGTTGTAGAGAGCCGTAATTACTCTTACCTTGTATTAGAAGCAAAAAATAAATTGATAAGCCTCATCGGTAGTTGATTATTTACTGCTATTGTCATAATGCATAAACTATGATGTTCTGCATCAAACATAAATTTTGTATTGACTGTTGATATTTTATTCATAACAGTATTTTCTGGATTTAATGTTTTAAATACATTTCATTTTACTGTAATTTAATTTTCCATATCCAAATAAATTTGTCAGTAGATGTATCACATTCAATTATATATTAGTCATGCACAACATTTGATTATTAGTTTCTTTAAAAAGTACTCTACTGCACGATACTATTATTTCACAGCATTTAATATATACAAAGAGAAAATTCAACAAAATATTATTTGAAGCTTATGAGTAAAAACATTCGGTTGAATGTTCCTAATTTTAGAACTAGCAGACGAATTAAATTTAAATACGAAAAATCTATATTCTCTTAGTATCAATTCATCAGTATCGTCTGGTATACTTTTATATCAATCTAGTACCAGAATAATATCAATACAAGATTGTTCCTCACGAAAGTTAAATATCTCATTCGATCGTAGCGCCTAATACAGACATATATCTAATGGGAAAACTATAAATCCAATCTTCATACTACTGGAAAACAGCCGAGTTTGTCAGCCCAATTAACACGTACACGTCAATGACACCTATTGACAAAGAAATCACGACATATACGAGGGCGCCACTGCATAAAAGCATAAATTGCTGTCATGGGCATTAAGATTGTTCACAGTGTATATGGGGTAAACTGTTTTTTTTTTAATTAAAAAATAAGTGTTTATACTGAAAACATTTATTTAAACGTTATATTATATTTTATAATCCCATAGAATCTTAAACAACAGAATAAATGTGATATAATAAGTTTCTTTACATTTTAATTAAACACATAATGTAAAAAAAATCGAATTAAAATAAAAATCATTTTTTAAATAGATTTATCTCTCTAAATAATTGTTATGCATGTATTTTGTTTAGAAACATAACTATCACTGCAGTCATAAATGACTGTTTTCTTATCTCATTTATTTTTCATTATTTTGGTGTACTCTCTATCACCGTTTACCATTTCAATATAACAAAATAAATTTTAGCAGTATCAGATTCAGGCATACAATGAAAACTGAAATTAATATTAATATTGCTATAAAAAGTAAAGTTCTTAACATCAAGCCCCCCCTCATAAAACCCTTTCGATGATGCAGAGAAAATTCCAGGACGCTTTTTTATAGTCTTAACACTGCTATAACATTTCTTAGACTTCACTTTGATATATTTCAGTAATTTTCAATTTTGTTAAAAAAATGTTAAAAACTCCAAAATTGTACTAATTTAAGCAATGCTTTCTCGTACTTCTGTAATGCCGTTGTCCGATATTTTTTAGTTATCCTCTCCACCACTAGTATCATGTATTATATTTAAATTGTCATTAAGGTTATTCATAGTTAAATTCGATTACAATATAGACTTATATATTAAACCGTGCGCTCTGAGAACAGAGTTAATAGTCCGGGAGCCAGCGACATATTTTAGTAACCAATTTATCCTCAGCCGAAAATTAGTTTAAATGATTCCTTTGAATGTACTCAAGACTGGAACCATCGTCCGCTGTAACCGGCTGTAACCGGCACGTAATCTAGATGTGACAACACCAGGCACCCACACTTTGTAAAAATGATAAAAACCAAGTTTTAAGGAATAATCTTGAGTTTAGAAAAAAATTGTTCAAATAAAATTTTGTAACATAGTCCTTTGGTGAGAGTTAATTCGTACTCCGGCTCAACCCGCCTCAGCCCCGATCGCTCAGCCCGCCAACGGGTTCTTTTCACCCCACCAAAGGCTATGTCTAATTTTTACTTGCATAAACGGGTGGCTCCGGCTCAACCCGGCTCAGCCCCTAGTCGCTCAACGCGCCACTAGGTTCGCATGTGCAAGTTCAATTATCAGTTCTTATTTTTAATTATTCACAGTGCACACTGCACTTTGGCCTACGCTCAACCCGCCTAGGCCCTTGGTCGCTCAATGCGCCACCAAGTTTGTTCGACTACACACTGTGCAGAGAAATCCCATTTTCACTCTCGTGCAACCCGCCAGAGTTCAATTTGGATTTTTTCCGTTATTTTAATTTACTTTTAGCGACTTTGCTGGAATTGGGATGCAAATGAATCTTTCTGATTTACTAGAAAAATTATAAAAAAATATTTATTACAAAAAAAATATATAACTAATTAACAATGATTAAATTCTTTCGGCGCCGCTGCGCCAGCCGCTGTTTCGGCTGCTTTGCTTAGTTGCCGCGCGCCATTGTCCACTGAAACAGTAAATCATAAAATACATTTATTTTATGATTTATAAAAAAATATTTACATTTATAATATAGCTTAAATTTAGCGCTCTGCGTGAACGTATTATAATTTCTAATACTATTTTATATTACGCAATCGCGTCCCATTCTGAGTGTGCTGAGATTTGTCGCCCGCTATTGCGCCGACGACAGGTCCCCCTCAATCAGCCAGTCTCGAGGCCGCTGGCACACTGAAAATCAGCAGCCAGTGTGGCTCTATTTGAGATTTGGGAGAGAACGCTCGCTCTTCCCTTTACCACGCCTAGTAGTTTAATACTGCTCTTCGAACTGCCTGCGACTCGAAAGCGCTCGCGCGTCTTCGCGGTGCTGCTAGCGCTTTCCCCCGCGCCGTGCCGCGCCACGAAGCCCTCGGCGCTCCCCCTTCGCTGCGCCGCGCCGCTCGTGACTTCGCAAGTTCAATATAATATCATTCGCGCGAGACTATGTGCTCGTCGCAAGTTGTAGATCCTGTTCAAAACAATTTTTTATGTTCTATCCATTTTTGCTGTAAAGCTAATAATTATTGAGAAAAACGCAATTAATAATAAGCGTTTTCAGCTACTATAATCAACCCAAGTTACAGTCGATACGTCAGGGATCTGCCCCGCTGCTCAGATGATACATGATACAAGTACTTTTTAATTTGTAATTTTAGTCATAAAATTCTAGTTTTAAAGCAAAAACATATAGAATGTAAAAAATTTATTGTAGGTAGATCTCCAAATTTTTTTAAAAGAATATTTAACAAACTCTCTACTGTTTTATATATCGTCATTTATATGTTATTATATACAAAGTTTTTAATGCTTGTCATCATAAAATTCGGAGAACTTTGTCTATAACATTCATTTTTCTAATTTGATTATCACAAATATATTTAAGTTAGAAAAATAACATATACAGACTCTTTAATTTCTTAGAAATACATTTACTGATTATAATATGATAGAGTGGCTTGGAAGGTGCTGTATTTAAAAGTGGTTTCAAACTTACAAAAAATTTTACATTCGCATCACACTCTGTCAAAGAATCATATAATAGATAAATATGACAAAAATTATTCAAATGACAATAAGATTCTGGAAAATTTATTAGGTGATTCGATGACAGTGCACCACGCGAGATATCCATCGTGTTGCAGGTTCCCCGAATGCGCGTGCTACAACTACAGTTTTATGCATCAGTTGTCATTTAACTTATAAAATTGTTTTTCCACCTTGAATGGTGGAATGCATTGTTCTACAATGCATGTAAGTTCATTTATAATACTTGTTAGGATTGCAACAATTTGGAATGTATGTCCGCTGAAGCAATGAAAATTGTGTTCTCTATAACAGAAATGTGAGTAAAGTACACTCGAAAATGTATGCTTCAACTGTAGTTTCATCTATCAGTTGCCATTTATCCTTCAAAATTGTATTTCCATCTTGTTCTACAATACATATAAGTTTATTTTCAATAATATTTAGGACTGTAACATTAAAATTTTCTTTAAAAATAGCAATAATTTAAGTAAGTTGTTTAATAATTGCAAAGAAAGGGAAGATTTATGTTTAAAATCTGGAGTTGTTTACAAAATTCATTGTATCAATTGTAAAATACTATATTGGACAAACAGGTAGATATTTAAAAAAGAGAATTTATGAACATAAATATAGTTTGCGTAGCTCACATATTATTTCCGGTTTAAAGGAGCATTGTTTAAAGTTTTTACATTCTTTTGATTTTGTGAATGTGGATATTTTGGAACATGGTATCAATAATAAGTATAAAAGGAAGAGTCTTGAAAGTATTCACATTTCCAGAAACCAGAATAATGTGAATTGAATGTTAGAGTCTAGTAAATTGGACAATGTTTATCATTCCTTATTAAATTGATTGGTTTTGAAGAATTTGTGTAGAGGAGAAATTTAGATTTAATTTACTAAATTTGGTAGTGGGAATAAGGTATATATAGATTAGAATATAAGGTTTCGTTTAGTCCCTGATGACGAGCCATAGCGAGCTCGAAACATTGGACTGGATTTTCAATTAGGTAAGGGTGTTGGGGACAGTCAGACTGCACTTTACTAACAAAAAAAATTTTTTCAGCTAATATTTTATTTTCAGATTAATCTACAGGGGTGACTGTAAACAAGGACAGTCTGACTGTCATTATAATTTTTAATTTAATTTTTATTCTTATTTTTCTGATTTTTATGTATTGATACATTAATGTTAATGTAGATATGTATTGATATTGTTACGTATTGTTTTCGAATGATTTGATTGGACTGTAAGACCAATGAAAAAATATTTATTAAACTATAGTGAAGTTTGTAAAATGTTAACAAAGGAATTTGGTGAGTCTGCTATGAGTAAAGTAAGGATTTACAAGTGGTATAAGCGTTTCCAAGATGGCTGCGAAAACGTTGAAGATGACGAACGACCCGGACACCCAAGCACATCAACAACCGATGAAAACGTGAAAAAAGTGAAAGAAATGGTTATGAACGATCACCGAATCACAATCAGAGAAGTCGCTGATGATGTTGGCATATCAGTTGGCTCATGCCATGGAATTTTTTTGAATGTTTTGGATATGATACGTTTGGTAGCAAAATTTGTTTCAAAATTGTTGAATTTCGAACAAAAACAGCGGCGAATGGAAGTTGCTCAGGAGTCGCTAAATGAAGTTAATAACGATACAAAAGTACTAACACGTATTTAATAGGTGAGGAAACATGGGTTTACCGATATGATGTCGAAACTAAGGCTCAATCGTGCCAGTAGCGGCATTCTGGATCGCCAATACCGAAAAAGGCTCGATAAGTGCGGTCGAATGTGAAGGTTATCCTCACTGTGTTGTTCGATTTTAATGACTGAGTGGATCTTGAATTTTTGCCACAAGGTCAAACAATCAATAAGGAGTACTACCTACAAGTTCAACGCCGTTTGCGTAAAGCAATCGAAAAAAACGCCCGGATTTGTGGCAAAACATTTCATAACTTCTGCACCACGATAATGCACATTATCACACTTCATTGCTTGTTCGTGAGTTTTTAGCCAAAAATAAAACTTTATCGATGCCTCAGCCTCCATATTCCCCAGATGCGGTTCCTATATAATCGAACCTCGAATAGGATCGACTGATCTACTCCCGATCCGGGACCCGCGTGCCCGGTGCGTTTCGACCGCAGTCAGCGACCCGGCGCGCTTCCCCAAGGGGGAGGGGAGCAACGGGCTAGAAAAAGAATGATAAGACGAAAGAAAGAACCAAAAAACTAGGCTGTCTATACCAGAAATAAACCAAACAGATAATCGATATTTGCCTGAAGTAGGCGCGGATCCCGACGCCGCCGATGGTTGGAGAATGGATGCAGGTAAAAGGCTCTGTTTGGAAGGGAGGCGCGTATGCGCAGCAACTGAAGCCGCGTTCTCTTCTCTACGTCCGTGGCTCATCTCTCTGGTTCTTCCTCACCTTCATCCTCTTTTTTCTAATTTACTCTCCCTCCCTTCCTTCTCGGCTTCTCCGTTTACTGCTTTCGCTCCGATCTCTCTTCGACTCTTCTCTCGTCTCCCATTGCTCCAAAATTATTTCGCCGCCTCTCTCTCTCTCTCTCTCTCTCTCTCTCAGATCCACGTTCTCGCCTTATCTCGCTCTCTCTCACCTCCGTCTCTATCTCCGTTTCCTCTGTTGTTCTTTTTCCACGTCTCTTCGCCTTCTATCTCTTTTTCTCTCTTTAACCATTTTTTCTTCTTGTTCTCTCCCATCTCTGCTCCCTTCAATGTTTTCACCTTGACAGCCCATAGCTGAGTTCGCGCCGCGCGTCTCTCCAGATCCAACCGGGAAAAAAGACGACGGAAAAAGGGGGAGGACGGTCGAGACACCTCGGACGCGACGCTCGCAGGGCGAATTACAAATTGTTTTAACGTTTATTATTCAAGAAGAATGGTATCTTTGTTCCTTCTTTTCACTTAATTACTATATCAATTAAGTTTATTTTATGTTGCCTAGTATACTAAATTTATGATGTGATCTTACATTATACTTTAACTTATTTTATCCTATTTGCCTATTTAATTTATAGTTTACAAATTGGAAAGGAAAAAAACGAAAATCAACCTCACGAATAATGCACGATAGTTATATAATGTGGAATAATTTAAAAGTTTCAATGAGCCTACATACAAAGGATATACAAAAAGAAAATTTCAAATATGTTCGAACCCAGTACGATTAGGTATTAAATTTTACACTTCACGTGTTTCAGATCCGAAGTACGACAAGATCAAATGTGATACGCATATATATTATTTTATACACATTGTAATATACTACTGCTGGGAGGTTTAAAAACAATAACAATTTAAAAACTTGTGTGGAACTAATTGAATTTTAATATATATAATGAAAAGAAAATATAAATAGCAATCACCTTAGCGTACAGACGGGATACGAATAATCTAAACACCGTCCAAACCTCTTTCGTAAAATCTCAAGATTTTCCTCCAACTAATATTTGATTACCGTATTTGTAAATCATATAAAAGTCAGTTTTTAGGAAAATCTTCGGTTTTACGCGTCATGGTACGGATCAATTGTATACCTTAGTTGTATACAGTTTGTGGCCTTTAACGAAGGTTTGCTCGCGATCCTGACTTCAATAATTAATTAATTTCAATTCAAACCCAATTAAATTAATTCATTGAGTCCAATTCAAAATTTCAAATTATATCTTATAAAATAAGATTTAAAATCGCCAACCGATGATTTCGTTAAGCATTATTCAATATCTCGTGTGTACTTACATATCATTTATAAACAGTTTTTATAATTCTTTGATAATTTTATTTGAAATTTAATTGATAAAAATCAGATACAATAGTCTTATAGGGCTCACAATATCTTCATAATTATTTTTACGATTTTATACGTAACTCGAACTTAAATTATTCAATTTTTACCATTCAAAGTTCCTTGCAATCAGTATTATGGACTGTTTTGAATATGATTATTAAATAATTATTTTACAATCTTTGTAACATTTCGACAATTTAGTTCCACTTTTGTTTTTGTGAAACACATATATACTTGCCGTCGTCTGTTCGTCCGCGTCGTCGTGGACACGATGCGTCAGCGACGATACCGATTTCCTCGCAGGCCGAGAGTCAACACCCGCGGCCGATGAACCACTTCTCTGAGCCCTGATTGGTTCATAAACATTAACCGTACTGCAAAAACTATTAAAAATTAAAGAATGTATACAATAAAGAACCTATATATATGACGCATAATACTTTCCAGTAATCGTTTGTCCCTTTTCCAAATAATCAATAAGGATAATACGACGTGCATCCTAAAACACAGTAGCCATAATCTTTCCAGCTGATTTCACCGGTTTTACCTTCTTTGTAGCCCGTTCGCCTTTAACAATCCATTGTTTAGACTGTTCTTCGTGTCAGGAGTGCAGTGGTGTATCCATGTTTCATTTACAGTGATGTACTATATTCAACTCAGCTTTTATTTTTTTGCTGTTAAGCCTTTTAAATAGAAATGTTTAATAACTACTCTAAACTCACTTTTTTCCATTTTCTTAAGCAAACAAAAGTTATTTAGTTCAACTGACGATAAAAACGAAACCACTTTGCCAGATACCTAGTGAGGAATGATGCTTACTAGAAACAGACAATTTGCGATGCTACAAGCGCCATCTCTTAGATTTTCGAAGGACTTATTGACCTCCCCTCGTATATGTTATCAGAAAAGTTATTAAAAATGACAAAAATTCATTACAACATTGCCATATGTACGTACTGGCAACTTATTATCAAACTTTGATATGCTACATTTGACTCGCAACTACTCGTGATAGAGCAAGGCAATAAAATATGATCCTGCAATAAGAAGCTTTGATAACGAACGATCTTTCGTGTATAACATCGAGCGTTACATAAATGTAATATATATATGCATATGTATGAAAGGGGACTCACTGTTCTTTATTCCACTTATATATATATATATATATATATATATATATATATATATATATATATATATATATATAAATTGGATATTAATATTTGTTATCAGAAAAGTTATTAAAAATTACGAAATGCATTGCAGCATTGCCATACGTACGTACTGGCAACTTCTTCTCGTGCTTTCAAAAGCTACATTTTACTCGCAACTACTCGCGACAGAGCAACGCAATGAAATATGATCGTGTAATAAGAAGCTTCAATAACGAACACTCTTTCATGTAAAACATTGAGCGCTGCATAGATGTAAACATGTAGTATGCATATATGATCGTCTGAAACTGTATAATAATATAGCTTTTTTTTATAAAACTTAAACTCAAATATATAAAATAAATGAGTATATATATATATATATATATATATATATATATATATATATATATTCATAATAGTTTTAATCCCGTATATACCTATAATAGTTAAAAAATTTAAATCACATGGCCCCTTTACTTTATTGAATTTATACGATATTGAACGTGTCTTACTGCTCCATCTCTTTCAATATGCAGCAACTATATATCTGTCTCTTTTGCCACAACTATAGTTAGTTATATATTGGATATATGGTTACATTGTCAAAGCATTTACATTTTTGGTTTTCTCAAACTGTGTGGCATGTAGAGCGATAAACAAATTTTATTTGGTTCATTTTATTCTACAAGTGGGAAAACTCGAATGAGATGCTCCACTAATGCATAGAATTCACAATAAATGTTTTCTTTCGAATATCTGAAACATACTACATTGCGTGTAACAGACGATTCGTAAGATCAAACTTTTTGAATTGTTTTTTCTAATTTAGAAAAATAGATTAATTAATATCTCAGTTTTCCAACTTATAGAATAATCTGAAGAATTTTATAAAATGTTTTATCACTCTAAATAGAACGAAATGACGACAAAAACCGAAAAAGTAAATTTCTTTCTGGTTTAGTAGTTTATCGTAGCGCTGCGAACACCGTAAAGTATACTCTTTATGGTGTTTTTATTTTACTATAAAAAATGGCAAAACGTAAAATAATTTCGAGTGTTACCAGACATTTTTAAAATTTCTTTTTTTTGCATGTGAATCCAAGTATAACCCCCTTTTATGTTCATTATTCCGATTAGCAATTAAAGAACGTAATAAATGGTATGTGAACTAAAAATGATTCAAATTTATCACAATTTGTTGAAATATTCAAAATTAAATAAACTATAAACAATAATAATCCAAAAGTCCTTTGTATGCATAACCTTTTGATTTATCAGTATATAAAACAATTTTATAATTTATATATATATATATATATATATATATATATATATATATATATATAAACAAATCATTATATGTTGCGTATAGATTTAATATAATGAAATACAATGATTAAAATTTAATGTGTTTGAGTAAAACCAAAACAATTTATTTACAACGTTATTGATATACAATTAAGATTTAAAATATATTTACCAATAATATTAATTATATACAGATAATAAAACAATATTTTAGTAAATCATTCTGATTACTACATTGAACAAACTTTTATTTATTATATAATAAAAATTAAGGTAGTCTTTGTTATACCTAATGCATATAATGAAAATGGCCATTATAAACAGAATTAGGAAAAAGAATTTGCTAATCCTTAATTGCGTTCTATTTGAATTCTATTACTATAAGCTTTTGATACTGTATTATAAGCATCAATATATCGATCCATACACATTGCAACACATTTCTGTAACAATAAAATAAGGAATTCTAATGTTAACTTTATAAAATTAATAACAAATAACTTTATATTATATTTTAATTTTCTAAATTAACAATAAATGGGACAAACCTGTTCTGAATTATCAAGATTTGTTCCAGGTTTTTGAATACATTGTTTGAAACATTTTTCAGTAATTTTCTAAACATGTTTTAAATAATTCATTATAATTCAACTGAGTAAATAAATCTATTCTTAACGTAGTAGATACTTATATTTACCGTAAGTAATTCTTGAAAATTTGCTAAAGCCATTTCTTGTTTTACTTTTTCCATTAATTCATCCTTTTGAGCTCCTGTTAAATTTCCAGTCCCTAAAGCATCCATTTTATCCTATTATGAAATATAAATTGAAGATATATTATTAATGTTTTAGTTTTATAGAATGGATAACACAATTAGATTTTTTAATACTTTAAAAAATTGATACAAGTTTAAAAATTCATTTAAGTACAGAAATATCTCTAATAGAATATGTAAAAATTAATAAATAAATAATATTTTAAAACTTGCATAACAAAGTTATAAAAACTAAGGGTATATATTCAATACATTTTAAATAGCTTATTGACCAACTATTTACATTAAATTAAATAGAGATAAATAAATATAATATCATTAAATTGAATACTATTAGTATCTAATAATAAATGAAATAAATTTTACTCAATACAATAAATTGGTTTTTTAAACATACAGATAAATGAAGTGATGTATTTATATATTTATATGACGTTAATAAATTTTCTATTGAATTTGATTTTATGAGAACTTTCCAAGAATTTAAATGCAAATTACGTCCAGAAAAGATCAGTCTTCTTATTAAATATAAGACATTTATTATAATTGGCATGCTTTGAGTTTGACAGAGATTAAAAAAGAGTCCGCATCTTGGCATACTCTACCTCATGCACTACATAGACAAGATATAGAGAAAAGGAGAGAAATTAGAAATGGCATAAAATTGCAGGACTGGAAACTCCTATTTTTTCGACGTTTCAATATTCTTTTTTCTGAGGAAATAGGCGCGTGGCGGCGCTGGCAGCATTTAGTATGATCAGTGGTATAGAGAGAGATAATCAGAGCCCATATAACAAGACAGTATGATATTTTAGCTGCCATGAACGGGCGCTCCGCCGCGGTCAGTTGCTGAAGCAGTTGCACTCTTGAAAATGCATGATCTGAAATTAGATGGAAATTAGTTTCCAAACCATGAATCGAAATTGAAAGACATATATATTATCTGGCGCGATTATCAGTCAAGTGTGAAAACAATCGTTCATGAACAGTTAATTTATATTTTCAGATGTATTACGTTAATCGAACTAATATTTTATCCTGATTTAATAACTGTAATTACCGTTTCTATTTTTAAAATAAACTGAAACCAAAAAACTTCTTAAGACTGCAAACAATACTTGACATTACAAATTTGAAGAAATTATTGAAATATTTTTAAGCTACAAACTACATTTTGTAAAAATTTGATATGATATTTTAGCTCCTTAATTCTATCAGCACAGTATAATTTTTTAAGTAAATGAATATGAAAAATATATTTAAAGTAAACTAATCTATTATAAATAATATAATAAATAAGAAAGATAAAAGATATTTCCGAAATATAACATTCAAATTTTCTTTAAAAATAGCAATAATTTAAGTAAATTGTTTAATAATTGCAAAGATAGGGATGATTTATGTTTAACATCTGGAGTTGTTTACAAAATTAATTGTAGCAATTGTAAAATACTATATTGGACAAACAGGTAGATCTATTAGACAGACAAACAGGTAGTCTTGAAAGTATTCACATGTCTAACAATCGGAATAATGTAAATTTAATGTTAGAGTCCAGTAAATTGGACAATCATTCCTTATTAAATTGATTGGCTTTAAACAATTTGTGTAGAGGGAGAATTTAAATTTAATTTACTAAATTTGGTAGTGGGGATAGGGTATATATAGATTAGAATATAAGGTTTAGTTTAGTCCCTGATGAGGAACCGTAGCGAGCTCGAAACGTTCGACTACATCTTCAATTAGGTAAGGGTGGTGGGGACAGTCAGATAGCACTTTATTAACAAAATTTTTTTAGCTAATATTTTATTTTCAGATTAGTCTACAGGGGTGACTGTGTACAAGGACAGTCTGATTGTCATTATAATTTTTAATTTTTATTTTTATTATTTTTGTATATTGATGTATTAATATTAATATAAATATATATTGATATTATTACGTATTATATTTGATTGATTTAATTAGACTGTAAGACCAATGAAAATATTTATTAATTAGTATATGGTTTAAATGACAATTATTTAAGAAAATAGAAGAGAATTAAATTTTGATAACGAAAACTTCTTTTCTGAAAAAATAGATTATTTTAAACAAAAAAGCTTCTAAGCATCGTTCTCCTAAAATGCATATGAAAATTTTATGATTTTTTAAAATACAAATTTAAACATTTTTTTGCAAATACATGTAAAATTGCAACATATTCAAATTTTTAAAAAATTAAAAAAGTAATAGTTTTAAACGATTTAAAACTAAATTTTATGTAAATAAGCAATGGTTTTATCAATGAATATTTGACCCTTTTTACGCCATTTTTTGATATTTATTGTCTCGTTCTGACATTATTATCATTTGTTATTTTTGTTCAAAGTTAATAAATATTTGTTTAAATTCGTGTATGAATTAATTTATTTTAATATATTAAATTATTAAGTAATAACATATGCACAAATAAATATACAAATATGAAATTGTACAAAGATTTTAGATAAATTCGATTATTTTTTCCCCCAATAAATAAACTACATACAAACTGTTTAATATATTCTAGAATTGGCAAAAATTAGGCAAATCCTCGGATATATCAATGGAATCTTCATATCATTCGTTTGACATTATTTTAGTTCAACGTGAAATGACATTTCGTATAAGGATATTTTATCCTTATTTAATTACTTTAATTAGCGTATTTACTTTTAAAATAAATGAAAACCAAAAAACTTCTTAAGACTGCAATAATACTTTACTGTAGGTACGTGATCCTGCATTGCAAATTTAAAGGAATTTTTGACAAATTATTAAGCTAGACACTAGATATTTTGTAATCCTTTTGTATGGTATTTTAATTACTTAATTCAATTATAGTTGTAATATTTTTCAATAAATTTTAAAGTATATAGAAGTGTGTGTGTAATATTTACTGTTAATATGTGTATAGCTGACTTGCCTACAGCACGCTACCGTTCGCTTTTATATGTATGTATATGCGTTGTTTGTTTCGCTTTTGTTTTAAAGGCAGTGCGGTTAGCTTAGTCCTCGCGGTTGATTAACTTCCCTTATGAAATGAGACGTTCCCGAATAAAAAATTCGGTTCTTATGTATTTTAATCCATAGAATACAAATTCCTTTTTCTAAGCCCACGTGTTAATAGTATTTATTTGTAAAATATATTATTATGAATTTTCAGTAACTTAATTATAATTTTTTAATCTGTTCATGTAATATTTAAATACGCATATTTTGTTTGTCCTCTGCTTATTATAATTCGTTATCAAATGCATACTCATTTTAATATTTATTATTCATCTGCTTATTATACTTTTGTTAATACTTAGAAATCTACAAGATATGCCATTTATCATGAATGTACAAAGTGATGTGGAATTAAACTCGGCTGAATACTAAGTTTAGGAAAAAAGTTTTTATAAAAAATATATAAGATTTATAAGTTATAAATTTCTTAATAGTCTACGAACATATATTATTATGTTTTCCTTTATCACAATCAGTAGGACATCTGACTATATCAATGAACTGATTTTTAATTTAAGTATAAAATATTTTTTGTGTTAATATATTTTGAAATTTCGGAAAGTATTTTATATAAGATTTTTATGAAATACATGAAACGATGTATTTACAATTATTACTTTGCTAAGAACACATTCAACTTGCCTGACTATATATATACTAATAAATTATTTTATTATGCGTTATTCGCTACATACTAGAACAGCATGAAGAGGTGTATGCGCATGACCATTTTCTATTGTAAATTACGGCAGGCGATTAAATATATATGTTCGTGAAGCGACCTATGCGACCCATATGGATTAGTTTTAATACTACGCCTCAGCTGCGGTCTATTACATGTATAAGACGTGCGCGTTTTTGTGAAATTTTGTGGATATACGGAAGAGTTTTGAATACGAACAAGCAGTGTTCATCCAGAGTTCGAACCGAAAGGTTTTGTATGTCGTCGAGTAAAGTCTTGTAATTTTTTTCAAGTAAATAAACTAGTACTTTCTTTTCAATAAGTTTGTCAACCCTCTTTTCTTTATCATTTGTGATATTTACATCTTTTTTCCATTATATACATTTACACTAAATTACATAAAATATTTAATTTAACGTTTTTGGCGACCGTGACAGGACACTCTCATAGAGAGCAGATAGTGGTTTTGTGTTATTTAGTAATTGATACGGTGGAAAAATGAAGTCTGCGAAAAGAAAAAGGTGTGCAGCGAGGTGAGTTTACTAGGGCATTAAACACATTCAATGAACTCTGTATTTCGGGAGGTGATGACATTGACCAAGAAAGCGTCGCCTTTGAAATATTAGATGAAAGGATAAAAGAACTGGAAACCACAACAAAGACAATCATTGAAAATATGTATGAGAATATGTACGATATAACTGAGGACGATATTCAAAGTGAGTTAAATAGCACTAGTAATTATAAAGCCACGTTTTTAGAAACAAAATTATATCACGATCGACGGGTAAGCCAGGAAACAGTAATAAATACTACACCTCGATCGATAGTCATTCAAGAACAAACAGATACGAAAAGAGCATATAAGCTACCCTAAATTGAGCTCGTAAAGTCGGCGGTGATGTGCGCAAATGGATATTGTTTTGGAGTTTTTCAAGAAGATTCATGAAGATCAAAACATTAGTCTTGAGAAAAAATTTCAATACCTCATATAGTCAATGACCCCGAATTCTCGAGCAGCAGTTTAGTGAAGAGTTATCCACCTATTGCAGTAAACTATGAGAAGGCTGTTGCAAGTTTAAAGAAACGTTTTGGTCGTGATGATATATTAATAGAAACGTATGTGAGAGATCTTCTACAATTTGTGCTCATAATGCACATAACACATAATGGTTTACAAGGCCGTAAGGAGTTACGTCTATCCAATTTATACGATAATCTGGGGTCTTATTTAAGAAGGCTAGAAGCCTTGGGCGTAACTACAGATAAATATGGTGCTATTTTATATCCATTGGTAAAGACGTCCTTACCTGAAGAATTATTGCGGGCATGTCAACGTAGCAGAGGAGATCGACCTGGCACGACGTCTGTTGATGGAACTATGGAAGCGAGAGATCGATTAAATCGTTTGATTGAATTGATTGTGATTGAGGTAAGAAACGAATTAAAAATTTCAATGGCTATGGAGGGTTCTAGTCTGATGGCAAAGGAAAATACAAGAAAAATTAAGACAAGCAATGAAAAGACAACAGCAACGGCTGTAGGCTTGTTAAATATCAGGAAAACAAACGCTTTTTGTATATTTTGTGACTCAAAGGAACATTTTAGTGATCAAAGTGATAAAGCAAAGAATATGTCGATTGCTGAAAAGCAAGGATGTGTTAAGAAAAAGGGCAGATGCTTTAAATGCTTAAAGCCGGACCTTCAAGCTAGATTTTGTCGTGCAAATTTAAAGTGTGGGAGATGCGGTCATCGACACGTAACTCTAATGTGCTCAATAGAGATGCCGTTTTATAAAACTGAACTGAAGGAAAAACCAAAGGACTCAAGCACGAATACTACTAATAAAGAAACAAATTTAGCCAGTATATTAAATACAATGAACGTGTTTTTGCAGACACTGTAAGTTGAAGTATATAATGATAATAAATCTGCAGTTGTACATGCCTTGATTGATACGGGGTCGCGGAGATCATATATATTCAAAGCTCATAAAACGATGCAGCAGGAAGAAAAGGAGTTACGAGGCCGAGTTTCGAGCGATAGTAAAAATAAACCGTATAGAGCGTTGTGAAGTACGAATGCCTTGGCGAGAAAATCATCCGCAGAGAATCTGTCCAAGAAAATCTATCCATAGCATAGAAGCATTTGGAATTTAACAGTTGCTAAACTGAAAAGAAGAAGTTTTTATGAGGACTACGCAGCAGTTTTCCGAGAATGGCTTGCAAAAGGTCTTGTTGAGTACGTGCCGATAACACAATAAATAACTGGAGACACTATCTCCTTCACCGCCATGTCATTACGAAAGGAAGCACGACCCGTGTACGACCTGTATTTGACGCGTCTGCTAAGCGGCTGCCCGATCCATCTCTCAACGATCTCAGGAAGGAACCCAACCTCATCGAATTGATACCAGATGTTATACTTCGTTTCCGTGCAGGTAAAATCGGCATTTTGCTAATATTGAGAAGGCTTTCGTACAAATTAGCGTATGTGAAAACGAACGAGATTTTATGCGATTTCTTTGATTTAATGAAGATGGAAAAATAATAAGCCTTCGTCATTGTCGTCTAATTTTTGGTGTATGTTCAAGCCAATTTATTCTTGATGCGACTCTATCATTACATTTAGAAAATTTGATTCGCTATCGGTCCGGTAGAATTCGCTCTTCTCCCGATTTATCGTGAACTCTGCCGCCCTGACGCGCTTTAGCACGTGCTCAAGCCATCTCAGGTGCTCCTCGAACGACTTTGACAGTATGATGATGTCGTCGAGGTAAAAGAAGGTATAAGGCTTGAACTCGGGCCCGATCACACGGTCGATAAGTCATTGAAAGGTGGCGCCGACATGTCTCAACCAATATGGCATCCGGGTGAACTGAAAAAGTCCCTTTCCTGGCACTGTACACGCAGTGTTCAGCACGCTCGATTCAGTGGTATTTAGTGATACACACTGCTGAGATCGAACGTTGAGATATGCCTTACCTTTTGGAACTTGCGCAGAATATTATCCATGTAAGGTAGTGGGTAGGCATCTACCTGCGATACTGCGTTGACTTTCCGAAAATCAACGCAGAAGCGATACTTGGCATCGGCCTTCTTGACCATGACGACGGGACTAGACCACCCGCTCGTCGACGGCTTGATGATTCCGTTCTTGGGCATGTCATCGACTTGCTTATGCATTTTTCGCTCAATTTTTTGCGAGACGGGGTAATACGTTGCTTAATGGGTCGAGCGGAATCGCTTAGTTCATCGGCGTGCGGTGTTTTCCCTTCTGCCCATCGGGCTCCCGTTTTTCGGGGAGTTGCGCGGGGGCGCCTGCTTCGAGTCATGGTGTCGACGCTGGTTGCCGCGCGGACTCCCGCTTCCGTTGCTTCGCGGGGTGTACGATGCCGTGATGCGCATATCGAAAGGCGGCTTCGGTAGCGTCCGACGCCTCGAAGACCGACTTGCCCGAGCGTGCGCACCACCGTGGCTCATTGCTACGCGGACTGTGCGTATTTCTTCGGCAATCAATTTCCAAGCCGTGCCGATTGCCGCGTCGGGCGCGACTGGCGTTGGCAAAGCAGCGACTCTTGTCGCCTTTTGCCCTCCGGCATCAGGTTGAACAGTTACAGCTGCGATCTAAGGCTAGCTGCTTCTCTTGTAACGCCTAGGCTGATACGAAGCCTCGGGTACCGCCGTACGCTCAGGTGACGGCGGCGGCAGCTCATATGTCCACCGCCATTTCCAGCGGTTCGCGCACACTCGCAATTTGATCACGGCAAATGCGGTCTTGTAGGCGCGGTAGCATGTTTCGGTTCCTACGCTCTTAACAGCGGCGGGGCAATTTTCCGCATAATCGTTTCGAGACAGATGATATAATAACGCACCTGTTCGTCTTTACCCTGCATACGCTCGTTTGCCTCAGAAACTAGCCATTGCTGATAACGGCGGTTTACTCCATACCACCTACGGGCTTCTGCATAAAATCCGGCCAAGTAGTCCATAGCTCGCGGTTATTGCGGTACCACATACCGGCAACATCCGCCATAAGTTCAGAGAGAGACGAAAGTCGTTCGCTCTCTTTCAAGTTCGCGAACTTGCGACATTCTTTAACTCTCGTAAGGAAAAGTTGAATGCTCTGATCGCGAGCGCCCGAAAAGAATATATCCCATTGACGCACAATGTTGCAGACATCGCGTCGCTTCGAGGCGCTAAAGGCGTTCGTCGACGGCTGTGCGCCTGCCGCAACAGTCGAGGGACTCCCCCTCCCGCAGACTGTATCAGTTCCTCTGCGACTGTGCTGTCGACGCGATGGCTCCTTTGCCATTGGCTCTGAGTCTGTCGTAGGGGTGCGCATTGTTGGTGCGTCGGGATCTTCGATGTAGTTTAGCGTGAAAGTATCTCGGTAATTCACTTGTGGGCGTTATTATTCGTGAACGCCATACTTGACGCCGGCGTGAACGAGGGGGTCGATGGCGTCTGAAGAACCTCATGAGTTCCTTGTTCTGTTAAAGCGTGCGGATCTAGCCTCATACTAGATTCCGCCGCTGGCAGCTGATTGAACAGGCTGAAACTTATTTCGGTTAGCTGTTCCACTTTTTCCGCAAGAGCTCGAATTTGCTCTTGCGAGTATGCGACGTGTGCACGCAGATCGAATACTTTTTCGATATCCGAGCATGATACAATCGGTTACTCCTCGTGTGTCGCGATTTGCACTGGCAACGTTTGCTCTGCCGCCGCTCTTTCGGCTGGTTTCTGAATGGTTCGGCACTATATCACTTACTGCCACTAGCGGATGTGGAATGGTCGCATCAAAATTGCTTGTATTAGCCGACGCGCTCAGTTCTTGGCATTTTTGCTCCATGAACACGCGGCGCAGGTGGAGTCTTTGTTCAAAAACTGCATCAGCGTTTGGCTGATTAGACTCTATAAAATCAGTTGCCGTGTGCTCGCCCACGAGCCATCGACAGAGACGGTCACACTTTATGAATCGTGAGCCGTCTGTCTTTAGCTCTGTCGCGTTCAAAGCATCGGCTTACCTGGTACTGTTCTCTTTCCATTTGACTTTGCATTTCTCGCAAACACGTGGCTGTATGCCAAGAGGAGCTGTGTGTGCGTGAATGCGTATAACTTAATTTTATGCGCTCGCAATAGGGTATCTTATTTTGAATTTGAAGAGATCTTACTTTGTACAAAAATGCGGGTTGTTGCATCGGTTCTATCTCGGTTGCACATCAGCTCCAAGTGAGCGTGAGTACACATGAAAAAAGGAGATAACTTAGCGATGAAGTTCCCGTATGAGTTGAACCCAATGAAGAAGAAAATTTTAGTATTTTATAAAAATAATAAAATAAAATATTAGCTAAAAAAATTTAATATTTTATATTTAAATATATATTTATATAGCTCTTCTGATATATAAATATCGGGTGACCTTATTGAACACTAGCTCGAGTTTGTTTACATCCGCGCGGACATATACGGTCGACCGCTATTCGCGTGATGCGACGCGCCGACCGGCAAGAAAATTGTACTTTCGAGTTCAAGCGGTAGAAAAAGATGTCCAAGTGTCTCGAGACGAGGTTTTCGAAGAGTATCATGTTCGGACTATAGGAAATGTCTCGGGACGATTGCTATAGGGATTTTTGTGTTCGGGAGGTAGAATACAATGTCTAGGTATCCCGTGACGAGTCTTACTGGGAGTGTGCGTGTTCGAATAATAGAATACGAATCTCTTCATACAAGTCGTACTGACATACCTGGATTTTTTCCCCACCAACTATACGTGAAATTCCTCGTAGAAGTTGTCCCGATATACCTGAACATCGTTTTCTACCCACTAAACACGGTACTCCCCGTAGAAATCGTCTCGTCCTACCTGGACATCATCTTCTACCATCCGAATATGAAAGTCCCTGTAGAAGTCGTTCCATAACACCTAGAAATCGCATTCTATGATCCGAACCTGAAACTCCCCGTAGAAGTTGTCCCGACATACCTAAACATTGTTTCCTACCAACTAAATACGATAGTCCCACTAGAATTCGTCCCGAGAAAGCTAGCAGCTTCTCGCCTCCGTAGGACTAAATACAATACTCCCCGTAGAACTCGTTCGGAAAGATCTAAATATCGTATTTTACCGTCCCAACACGAATCTTCCCATAGAAGCTGATTTCCCCATATCTGGAAGTCGTTATATATCAACTAAATACAATATTCCCAGTAGAAATCGTCCAGAGACACCTGGTCATTGAATTCTATCATCCTAACATACAACTTCCTCTAGAAATCGTCTTGAGGCAACGGAATATCATTATTAACCGCCCGTACACGCCAATACAATATTTATCAGCAGAAATCGTATTTAAAATGTGTATATATAATATGTACAATATATTAGGAGTGTGAATAAGTCTTTCCCGTTTTTTGTAAGAGATGGCGCCACCAATACTGTGCGAGTATTCAATGGTTACATATGTCATAATCAAAGCTTATTCATATGTCAACAATTCCATACTAACACATTAGTTAAAATTTTTTCGCATCATAAATTTTTGATATCGTGAAAATGTCGAAATTTGAGCCGAGTCGACGTCATTTGCGGGAAGTTTCACTTTATTGGTTCAATTTGAAGAAATCTGCTGCCGAGACGCATCGATTGCTTCAGGAGGCTTATGGAGAAGATTGTGTCGATGATTCAAGTGTTCGCGGATGGTTTCGACGCTTCAAAAGCGGTGATTTCGATGTGGAAGACAAGGAGCGTTCCGGGCGGCCGCAAATCTTTGAAGATCGAGAATTCGCGACTTTGCTTGATGAAGATTCTTGTCAAACGCAAGAAGAACTTGCTGAAGCATTGGGAGTTGATCGAACAACCATTTCCAAGCGTTTGAAAGCCATGGGAATGATCCAAAAGCAAGGAAATTGGGTGCCGTACGAACTGAAGCTAAGAGACGTCGAACGGCGTTTTTTCACTTGCGAACAGCTGCTTCAGCGACATAAAAGAAAGGGTTTTCTGCATCGTATCGTGACTGGCGATGAAAAGTGGATACGTTACGATAATCCGAAGCGAAGAAAATCATGGGGACTACCCGGCCATGCATCATCATCGACGGCCAAGCCAAATATTCATGGCGCCAAGCTCACGCTCTGTATATGGTGGGACCAGCTAGGCGTGGTTTACTATGAGCTTCTGAAACCGAATGAAAGGATCATAGGCGAGGTCTATCGACGACAATTGATGCTTTTGAGCCGCGCACTGCAAGAGAAACGGCCACAATACTCCGACAGGCACGACAAAGTTATTTTGCAACATGACAATGCTCGCCCACATGTTGCACCGCCGGTGAAAGCATACTTAGAAACGCTCAAATGGGAAGTCCTACCCCACCCGCCGTATAGTCCAGACGTTGCTCCGTCTGATTACCATCTCTTCAGATCGATGACGCATGGCCTGGCTGACCAGCACTTCCATTCCTACGAGGAAGCCAAAAAATGGATGGATGACTGGATAGAGGCCAAACCGGTCGAATTTTTTCGCAACGGGATTCGTATGTTGCCAGAAAGATGGGAAAAAGTTGTAGCTAGCGATGGCCAATACATTCAATAATTCATTTGTAACCATTTTTTTACAATAAAGGCTCAAAATTTGAAAAAAAACGGGAAAGACTTATTCACATACCTGATAATATACATAGAATATATATATTTATATATATTTTTTATATTTCCATTTTTTCAATGAAATACCGTGAATATTTTCGTAGTGATGCCAACTGAAATTCAAGCGAAATGTTGGTATGCGCTTAGATTATTTATAAGCAGACGATGGATATTGTCTTTTTTGCAGAAGTGGCGATAATAGAGAGAGAGAGAGAGAGAGAGATTTTCCACGTAAGAAAAAATAAAATTTACAAAAATCAAAATATATTCATAAGGTTTGAGAGTAAGTCAGATCCACCTGAAGAACAAAAAAGGTAATACCGACTAAACGTCACACCTCCGTTCGGATACGAATCCCAAAGTTGGATATGAACATTCATTTGAGCTGGCCTGGATTAATATTTTAAGCAGACTACTTTGAGTTGATATTCGTGATTCAAGACGCCACCTAGTGGCCGCTGTTGGACCTGATTGTTAAAACGATTAACTTAATTTATTGATGAAAGTAAAATGATTTTCAATAAAAATATAGCTTATGTCCTTCCCAATATAATATAGAATCTATAAATCAAATTTCAGAATAATCGGTTCAGTAGTTTTTTCGGTTATCGTGTATAAAAAAAAACACGCTTCGTCTTTATAAATTAGTATGATATTATATGATATTATATGATATGATATGATATGATTATGATATGATATGATTATGATATGATATGATATGATATTATATGATATGATATGATATATATATATATATATATATATATATATATTTATATATTTATATATTTCGATATTATATATCGTGATATTTTTGGCGGCAATATATGTATAATTTTTGTATTTTGCATATTGACTTTATTTAATTTGACATATTTATTCCAAATAATTACAATATATGAAATACGCAAAAAAAATTTAACCGTACAAGAATATATTTTAAAATAAAATTTTTATAATTACCTATTGAATAGATAGTAATGAAACTATTGAAAAGATACCTATTGAGAAAGATGGTATTTCTAATATATAAGTGCTATTGTCAAATAGTGTTACTTCATTAAAATTTATTTTAATATTTGAATCTGTAACAGTTTTCTTACAAAAATTTTCTATAAAAGATGTTTATTATATAAATTGTATAAATTATAGAAAGTGCCAATAATAGTATAACGATGTGTAATATAAGAATAAATTAAAAAATTGTTTTATATAAATAACTATATATTTAAATATTTATTTTTATAAAAAATTTATTTAAATAAAAAAGATAATATATTAATTTAGGAGCTGTACTTACTCCTTATACAAAATTCAGTATTATAAATACATAATTATATTCTTCTACATTCCAAAATAATGAAAGTTTTATGATATTTTACATTTGAATTAAAAATTGTATATTCTTTTCAGGTTACTTTTTCTTATGCGTTTTGTCTAATAGGGGTGCATATCGAAATAACAACTCAATGTATTAATTGTATAAAAATGCACCAATTGTACGTTGTGAACACTCAAAACTCTCATTTCCTCCTAAAATTATGAGTTTTCAAAATTGCAGCTAAAATTCTATCCTGCAATAAAGAAATAAATATGTTTGAATTTTTGAGAATTTCTTATGAGCCATCAGAAAGGATTTTTTTTTTTTTTTTTTTTTTTTTTTTTTTTTTTTTTTTTTTTTTTAGGCGTAAGCAGTGCACTAGTGGCCTCGAAACCAGCATCCCGCCGGAACTATCAAGGAATATTACTTCGGCGGGGCTGTTAGTTAGCCTATACGGCTCCTCTTCTTATGACATTATATTACGTCCCCCATCCTCACAAGTGATCTAGAATGATAGTGGCACAATACTGTTTAATGCCACCTTTCCATCTCTTACCATTGATTGGATTTCTTGCGGTACACACTACCAGTTTACTAGCATCGACTGTTGATTTTGATTTCCGAAATCCAAGATGGTGTGAGGATAAGCTGTGCAATCCTTCAGTGAATGCTTCCAGTCGGCTACATATTATTTTTTCAAATATTTTACCTACCAAATCGAGCATACATAATGGCCTGTATGATGACAGATCATCAAGTGGCTTATTGCACTTAGGTAACAGAACTGACCTTTGAGTTTTTCAGCAATCAGGAAAAATACCTTCAAGAAGACAAGCATTATATACTTTGAGAAATATAAATGGGTTCTTCTGTGTCGCCAACATAATTGCAGCATTAGGGATACCATCAGGGCCAGGGACTGCACTGTCTCTAATCTTAGCGTAAACATTATGCAGCTCCATTTCTGTTATAGGAGGTATATCGCCAGAGTGATGCGTGCGCAGTACAGTCCCTTGGGTGTCACTGGGAAAGAGAGCGGAAACAATCTCATCAATCAGTACCGTGCTAGTGGGTTGCATTGGTGCCCTACTCAATCGTGCCATGACTGTTTTGTATGGTCGTCTCCATAAGTCATTGTTGGCCTCTGCGCACAGTTCAAGCCAACATCCATGCTTGCTTACCTTAATGGCCTTGACAAACGCTCCTTTTGTCAAACTATTAAACGTATCATGGTGGGTTTGGGCTCTTTGGGCGAATTTACATGCGCGATGACATTGCTTGCGCAATTCTGCAATTTCATTTGTCCACCAGTAGACAGATTGACGATGTTTAAATCCGCTCTTAGACCTAGGTGTCGACGCATTACATGCTTCAAAGATATGCTTCATGAGTGCATTTGCCAGATGGCCTGGTGCACCATATTCTAAACGCTCTTCTGATATGATAATGGCGAACACTTCACAGTCTAGCGATCTGATGTTCCATTTCCGTGTAGGCATCCACTCATTGCACTTGTTCTGCACTTTCTTCTCTGCAATCTCGTACAAGATCGCCCTGTGATCACTGTGAGTTTAAAGGTCGCTTACTCTTCAATTAAGGATCCGCTGAATCAGTTCATCACTGACGAATGTTACATCAATACAGGAGATAAACAATCAAATACTGATTGTTTATCTCTCCTAATGAAAGTGGATTCAAATCCCTTATTAACCACGTGGAGTTGAAGAGAATTAAGGCCATCAAGCAGCATACTACCTCTGTTATTTGTTGAAGCGCTTCCCCAGGCTGTGGACCACGCGTTAAAATCGCCAGCGATTAAGAATGGTTTCTTATCCATGGCCTCATCAACTAATTTAGCTACAAGAATTTCAAACTGCTTGTCCGTCAAACTTGGAGGAGCATATACACTAAAAACGTATATTTCTTGTATTTTAGACCAGGATATCAATTCGCTCCGATGACTAGATTGCTTTAGTACCTGCCTATTTTGACCAATCCAGAGGGCCGCTCTATTGCTTGTATCACTTCTCCAGCGCTGTCGTCTATCCCTGTCACAATATGGTTCGGAGATTATAGCAATGTCTATTCTTAGCTCCTTTATTGTCTGTTTCAGTAGGTCATGGGCCGATACGCAATGGTTAGTATTCAGTTCGAGTATTCGCATTATTTATATCTGTTTAAAAACTCCACAGTGATCGGGCACTTATAGCTGTATGCTGGATGGTTAATTTCCTTTTTTCCTTCACATTTACAGAGTAAACAGCAGGGCTCGTTTACACACAGCTTGGATAGATGGTCTTTTCCTCCACAGTGCCTGCAAAGATTAGTTCTGTCAGGGCCCGAGCACATGACCGCTAAATGGCCAGTCTGCCAGCACCTGAAGCAACGCCTTATTTCTGTTTTTTTCGAACTCTGCTGCTAACCCATCCGATGCGAATATGCCCTGTACATAGTAACTGAGTTGCGTGGCTGTATGGTACAGACACCACCGCCGTCTGAGTACCCCCATAAGCTTGCTGCAAGGAACGAGCGATTAGTAGGTTAGTCTTCTTTAGCTCGAGGTGTGTTTTCAGAGCCTCTAATACTTCATCCTTTGTAGTGACCTCATCTATATCTTTAATCTCCAAAGTAATAAGATTAGTCAGGATCGAAGTGGATGCGCTATGGCTAACCTTAGTTTCAACTATGCGAGCCAACTCATGTGCATTTTTGGCTGTCCGTTCCAACTGAAGTACAAGGGCACCGCTTGCATTTTTGCGTATTCTGTTAACCTCATTCTTCACATGAGATAACTCCGGGTCATTCTTTATTTGACGCAGTACCTCCGCGTATGTAACTCCTTCATTGGCCTTAATCAAAATAGAATTAGGTCTATTTCGTCCATTAAGTCTGCGTGTACTAGATAATTCTTTATCTTTACCTTTGGGCTTGTTGCGCTTGATGGTCTGCCATTGATTTTCCTTGGCTTCAGACTTCCCTGTAGGTACTCCAACCGACTCTAGTGGTCTCCCTAAGCCCAATGATGGTTCTTTCGTCCTTTTGCTACCTATGGTTTTAGGAGTGGAAGCCTTCCCTTCTGCTGCGCTTCGTTTGGTATCAGAGCGTAGACTCGGCGTAGTCTGAGTCACCACTTCTTGAGTACCAGGACGTTGATACTGCAACAGATCATCCTCTGCCATACTGATACATTTGTATGAGGCATTAATAGAACGAGCAAGATCCTTAATGGTCTTGTGCACGTTATGCCTATCTTTAAAAAAATCCAACAATTGGCTGATCTTCTCACCAAGTCGCTCCAGATGATTGTTTCTGCGCGTGATGGAGATTTCTCGATCCGTCGTTTCTTGATCCATCATGACATCTCCTTTAGTACCCAATGTACTGTCTATGATGATCTTTGCTTTGCCCTCCCCAGAATCCGAGGGGCTACCACCGACCATAGAGGCTTGCACTCTATCGGAATCGGTGAGGAGATTGACCGGTCTTGCAGGAGTTACTCCCTGGGGTATATGCTTGTATATACCAAACATTAATCATAATTGGCCTTACGTTCGGGAGGCCCTTCCTATTAGCTTTTTCTGTCCGCCCTGAGTATTTTATTTCCTCAGTGCCCTCTACAAATTGTAGCGAGCCATCCCCTATCCGCAACCTGGGGAGGCGCCAGATGAGAGATGTATGTATGTATGTACGTATGTATGTATGTATGGATGTATGTATGTATGCATGTGTGTATGTATGTTTGTATGTATGATACACACTACAGAATTAACAACTTGCATTATAACTGTAACAAAATCGTAAGGTTCGTTTTACTCCCTCAATTCTATGAATAAAAAGATCAAACAAAGTTCATTCGATTCATTATTTAATTCTACATCCGGGATGAACCAATTATGATCGGTACTATATGTATAAAATTTATAATCTTTGTTGTTATTTGATGTTACTGCAAAGCGGGGATGTCTATAGTGCAGACAACAGTTACATACAAATTTTCTTATTTTTTAAACTCACAAAGATTTGGATAAAATTTGATTCAGCATTGTAAAACGTAAAATGAGGACGCAAATCGAACACTAGGATTTAAACATTTTCATTTCCATTTTAATAGTTCATCGTGGCGCTGGGATCGCGGTATGGAGCACTATTCAGAGGAAGTCTGAATCGATCGTTGCGCCTCACAGAGAAAAATTTTGCGTCAAGTTGGAGAACTAAAATCAACGTTCTGCACTACCAACATTACAGGAACATTTCCAGGAATGAAAATTGCACGAACAGCCCCCTTTCATACATACATATATATAATACATCTATGTAGCGCTCGATGTTATACACGAAAGATCGTTCGTTATCAAAGTTTCTTACTGCAGGATCATATTTTATTGCCTATTCAAGGATACATATTATGAATCATATCATATTATATCATATCATACCATATCATATTATATATCATATACTAATTTATAAAGACAAAACGCGTTTTTGTTTGTACACGATAACCAAAATAACTACTGAATCGATTGTTCTGAAATTTGACATGTAGATTCTATATTATCTTTGGAAGAACACAGGCTAAGACTTTTATTGAAAATCATTTTACTTTCATCAATAAATTAAGATAAGCTTCTTAGTAGTCAGTTTCACCAGCGGCCAGTAGGTGGTGTCTTGAAACATAAATATGAACACAAAGTAGTCCACTTAAAGTATTAATACCAAGCCAGCTCCATTGAATGGCTATATCCAATTTTGGGATTCGTATCCTAATGAAGGTGTAAAGTTAATTGGAATTATTCTTTTTGTTCTCCAGGTTAATCTGATACTACTCTCACACCTTATGGATATCTTTTGATTTGTGTAAATTTTATTTTTTCTAATGTGTGAAAATAACTCTCTCTCTCTCTTTCTCTGTCTTATAAAATGGTTTTTATATAAAATAAATATATATAAATAAATATTATGATAAATTATAATTATTAAATTATAAATTATAAATAATATGTAACGCGAAAAAAGCAGGATAGATTAGGTTGTTACCGTGACCAGAATTATTATAATTATAACATTATTATATACAAGTTATTATAACAGTTAGATATATGCATGAAACGATTTCTATAACTAATAAACAAACAAACACAAGCATAGAGTAGAATAGATAGAATAAATTAATCATATATTAGTTTAACCAATAGAAATAATATTACCTTATTTTAAAATAAACACTAACAAATCAGATTTTTGTTAACGTACTTTTACCATGTATAAAAATGCGCTAAATTTTGCCAAGAACACGGTTCGTTTTCGGCACTATACTCGATACCTCCCGAGGGACGAAGGGAACTGTCATCTTCCTGGGTGAAAACTCTTTCACGAGGCCAAATGAAAAACACCTTTAATCGTAAGAAAAGGATAAAAGATTACCGACCCAGAAGAACGGGCGCTTCCGACTTCTGAAAAAGTAATTCTTTTTCACCTAGAAAATAATCCAGAAAGCCGCCGGGAGACAAGATTATAATCGATCTAATTTAATTCGGGGAAAAGGCGCTCCTTTAGTCGAATTAAACTACCAGACAGGTATTAATCACGAGACGCACCTTGGATTAATACCAGACTGACCGGCGACCGAAAATTTACAAGTCATCATAACGTTGATCGACTTACTATTATAAATATACAAATTAAATTCTGTAAAATAAATCAAATGAAAACGGATTCTTGCTAAGGAATAAGGAAACGCTTATTCCTAAGTAAAGCACCGAACTCTTATATCACCGGCTAAGGCGCACATTAGCGCGATATAAAAGAGAGAAAAACATTCATTGTGATAGTGCGGAAGAAACTCCGTGTAAATAGACGGGCCGCTTATGTAAATATAAGAAATAGAAAGAGGAACCGCTTAAGTAAATATAGTAAATAAAGCAAGAAAATTACTGGGTCAAGGCCGTGTGAATTCGTGGAAATTTAGATAAGCCAATTAACCAATTAACTAATAGACATAATATAAAATCAATTGAAGGCGCGAGTAATTAATTTGCGAATCATTATTTTTTTGTTTCAGGGTATCTTCAGCGAGATCCCAATAAAATAAGATTTATTATTGTTATTATTTTTTTTGTATAATTTATAAAGACAATATATTTATTTTGATATTTTTTAAAGCATAAAAAACGAGTCTCAAGTTATTCACCCGAAAACTTGTCTGATACGTTCCTCCCTCCGAATCACGTACCCTAAACCTCACAAATTTCCTATACTAATAAAATAAAACCTGAAAAAGTAAGACGGAAGGAGACGAAACGTTACAAATATTATAATAAATATATATAAATAAAACTTATACTGACGCCATTCTGGTACAGCTGGCCCAGCCTGTTCTTTCATGCGCGCTCGCTTATCACATTGTTCACTCGGCCGCCTGCCGCCGTCTACACCGTAGCAACGCCATCTAATAGCTAAAAATTTTTGGTACCATCCCCCTATTACTTGTGTTCTTTTATAAGCGTCTATCTTCTTTGCTATTATTTCTTTTCTTCCCCTTACTCGCTTTGGCTTTTGCGTTCTCTCTTTGTTGAACGCAGAACTATCGAGGGATTTACAAGACAGCGACGCCTACCGGACAAATCTGAACTACCATCTCCGACTAATTTTTCATAAGCTCTTCCCATGTAAAGCGAGCGGAGTTTCCACTCCTTCTCTCTATCCTCCATACCATAAGGATTGCCCGTCTCCCCTCGAATTTCTACCACAACATAAGTGGGAATTACCCTCGTAACCACAGTTTCCGGATTTTTATATGTATGATAGTGGTTTTAACTAACCTCACACACACGGTATCGATACTTAGAGTATTTAATCGTGATTCGAACTTTTAAAAAACCATTTCTTTTTAATTTTTGAGTATTGTTTGAAATTAGGAATTTATAATGACGAAAGACGAAGAAAAATTTGATGGCTTGTTGTTAACAATGGCACAACAACACGAAGGCGGCGTGCAAGACGTAAGTAAAATTTTGAATTTTACCGGTTTTCAGATTTTAAGGTTAGTTTTTCATGAATTATTCTTATTTCTAAATCTTAGCTACTTGACACAATATTCAGTTTTCTGGCAAGAAAAACAGATTTTTATACTGGTGGAGGGGAAGGTGCTGCAGAAAAGGTGAGATTTTTATACTTGTTCATGCAAACAATAATTCACAATAATCGTTTCTTTTAATAATAGACTTTATTTTAAGCTTGTTATGCTTATGTTTAAAAAATATGAAACAACTGCTTTTGATAAAGCAGAAGCAAAAAAAGTTGAACGAGCTGAGCAGGATAAACGCAGAAAAGAAAAAATTGAAAATAAAAAGAAGGAAGAACAAATTCCACATGTAATTGAAAATAATGATTCCAAAATTGTTGAATTAACAGATGAACAAGCTACTAAACTTCAAGAAGAAATAGACAGTAAAGTAAATAATTTTGTTTAAAGATTCTAAAAAATAGTTTGTTTGTTTTCTGTATAGAATTATAATAAATATTATTTTCTTATAATTTAAGAAAACATTGAAAGAAAATTCAATTCTTGCAAGTACAAGTAGTAGCTCTAATGAAAATAATAATGAAGTTGTTAAAATGGAAGAAGAAGAAGAAGATGAACAAGAAAAAAATAAATTGAAGCCTAATAGTGGAAATGGTGCTGATTTAACAAATTACAGGTGGACTCAAACTCTTCAAGAAGTTGAAGTGAGTAAAAAAAATTTTTATTTACTTTTATATTTAATTTATTTTAATATACAGAATACATGTATAAACAGATTAATGACACAATTTCAAGAAATAAGAGCAAAAATCTGTATATATTTTAGATCTATTTTATCCTTATTCAATAGTTCTCATATTAAATATATAAATATAAATATGTATTGTTTTGTAATCGTAGAATAATTTTTCATTTTTATGAAATAAATTTCAAAATTATATTTTAAATTTCTGAAATTAATAAGCTTAATAATAATTATGTTTAAAATAATTAATTATAGAATACGTAATTTCTATAATTGTTATAATAGTTCTAAATATTTATATTTATTATTTTATATATCTTTTATAAATTGTAAATTAGAGATATTTTTTAAGTTATAAAAATGGTAAAGGCTTATTTTTAAAGAAAGGGTTCATAATAAAAATTATTTTTTTTTATTTTAATTAGAAGTAAGCGGTTATATTTTGATCTGAAACTTCAATTTAAGCAAAAAATGTTGCATCATTACATATCGAAACCTAATACTTAAATACAGAAAATATCTGATTTCTTAAATAATGCGTATCTTAATAAAATATAGTTTACTAGTTTTTTTAATTTTTTCTAAGGATTAGTACCAAAACCTTTAGTTTATATTTCAACTTTATGTTTAAATTTGACGTTTAATTGTCTACTCTAAATGTTTTATTTATTTTTTAAAAGTTTTGAACACTTAAAGTTTATGTTATAGAAGAATGAAAAATTAATGTAACATTCCAAATTTTTTTCAATTTTTTCCAAAGCTTATAACCTTTCACTTATATAGTTATGTGATTTTTTCTTCTATTGGATAATAAAAATAATAAAGAATAAAAAAAATAATAAATTGAATATATAGAATTTAAGTGATTTTGAAATTTAAGATAACGAACTTAAAAAATAGCATCAGAAATAAAATTAAAATTGACATTACAAATAACGTTATTTTTGACATCACTATTTGAAACTGTTCATATTAATCTTAACGTTACTTCTTATGTTTTTTTAAGTTAAATAATGTTATGTTATTATGTTCCATAAGGATGTTTGTATTTGAAAGAAACTTAATTTATGAGTTTAGGGATTTCTAGTTAATGCTTGATGAGATAATTGAAACATTTGCGAAAACTATTAGTGCAGATGATGGGTACCTCCCATTCATAATGATCACAAAATTTCATCCCTTGTTACAAACGGCTTTTCAAATTTATTTTGACCTGCAGAATGCAAATCTGGAGGTTGTTTTAGATAAAGTTTCGAGAAAGGGCATCTGCAAAATTTCAAAAACAAAAAATAAATATATAAGTTTTGTTGTTAAGTGTATTAAAAAATTAGTAAATAACCACCATTTTATAAAGTCTAAACAGCTTTAAAAACTTATTATTCCTCAAAGCGTGATTTATTACATACACAAAGATCTCATTTTCATGTAGACTTTATTTAAACCTAAAAATAAAATAACCACCACTTGAAACCTGAATTACATCGCTTTTATATTACACTATTATGAGTTTGGATAAGATCTTTTAATGTTGGTAAAGAGTTGTGAAAATTTTACACAATGTAACTATAAGAATTCACATAATCATTCGTGAATTTTTTACCAAATAATTTTTTTATGAAAATGAAGATTATTTTAAGAAAAAAGTTTCTAAAAAACATGTTCCAAAAATGTACATACATAAAATTATGCATTTCTGATTTTTAAAAATCATATTTTAAGCGTTTTTTGCATTAATGACTACCTATATAATATCGTAGTTCATTAAATATTTTGGAGAAATCAAGATAATACTTTATATTTAAACTTTTGATCAAAGAATACTTTTTCGTTTAACAATATCCCAGATTAACAGACTCCTCCATTCTTTGTCTGATAATCGTTTGGAAAAAAATTCTGTTAATATTTTTCTTCCAGCCTTATTTTTCAAATTTTTCAGCCGCTGATGATAGGTCGATATTCAGTAATGAAGTTGAAGTTAATAAAGTTAAAGTATCCATCAGCTGTAACCAAACCCACAATTTGAGTCCAAAGCGTACTGATTTTACGTGGATGAACTGCTTGTTCTTACGTAAAATTTAGCGATCATCTCGTCCATTTACAATGCAGTTCATCAAATGCCAAAAGTTAAAATATTTTCATGATTGGACAAGCCCACAACGTTTTATCATTCGATTCATTGTCAGTCTTTTTCGGATATCCAAACTTTTTTACAGTTTCAAAATTCATACGGCACATGCCGAAAACATTACTACACATTATAAAGACGAATCTGTAAACCAGTAGTTTCTTCGTAAGTTTTGAGTGGTAAAAGAAGTGAAAAAAGGTCCAAAAATTAAATTAGTTCATTTTTGATAATGTTTTACCTCACATGATTAGGCAAAAGTATTTCATTACACAATTCAATTTATTGTCTAAAAATTTTAGTTTTACTACTTATTAGAATATATTTTTTTAACACTTACGACTTTTTTGGATCTCCAGTTTATAGAGGGTTCTGAACCACTGAGTATTGCACTTGTTTTACTTTATTCATTGACTAGAGCTTAGAGTTTCTTTTACCAGTGTATAAACTGATTGTTTTATTTGCGGTATAATTTCATGCGGATTTGTAAGTCAGTCTATATTGCTGGCTTACTTGACTAAGATTAATATATATATAGACATATTACGCAACAGTGTAGTTTTGCCATAAAAATAAATGTATTTAAGTTAAGAGTAAATAGATTTCCGTAAAATTCTTGACTGTCAGTCATTCCCTACCTATTTATGCGGGTTCCTCTATTGCCTCTGCGACCAGCGCATTTTCGAATAATTCACTCCTTGGTCTGAAGTAGTTCCTTAATTTCAAATATTGCGTAGTTGTCCTGGGTCAATAGAGTTCTTACCTCAATAGAGGTTTTATTTTTGTTTTGGAACCTGATCCTGATGTCCTTGTATTTGGGACAGACCTTCGGGACAAGCTCTGATGCATCTGCTTAGCCACATGAGCATATATCGCTCTCTGTCAAGTGGAAGCGAGAGAGAGTGAAAAATTGGATTAACCATCGCGACAGTCTGATCCCATCTGCTCGACCATATCTCAAAGACTAGGTAGGTAAGAATGTGTCAGTATCTTTTGTTGAGTTAATCCAGTTTGTTTGCCAGTCATCAAGATATCTTTCCGATATCTCCCGCGCAACACGACGTTGGTACTCAAGTGTTCAACACGATGGGGAGTTTGCCCGCTATCACAGCTAAAGCATGTGTTAAGGTGTTTCTGTACGCACCGGTGACTCTAATGAGCGCTTTTCAATGAGTATTTGTCAACTTTCTTTGCTGTTCAACACACATCAAATCGTGTCATCCTGCCGATGTGTACACAGCGATAGGTATGAACAGCCCGGTGTAGATAGTACTAAGCTCCTTAAATTGAAGGCCCCATTCCAATCTTGTCAGAAGTTCGATCTTGTTAAACAAATCCACAGACTTGGATTGTACTGCTTTCAAATGGCAGCCAACTTTGAGATGTTCGCTGAAGTGGATTCCAAGGAATCTCATGCTTGCTAACCTCTTCACCTTTATATCACCGATCTTAATAAGAAGGGGGATTTTCGGGTGAAGATGGCCTCTCAATATCAACTTTCCAGACTTTTGAGAGGCCAGCCTCATTTTATTGAGGTGACACCAGGATTCTATTTCTTCAATGTAACTCTGGCCTACCCTTCGATCTCTCTACGCGAGTCTCCCTCCACTAGGAGCGCTAGATCATTGGCATAAGTAATGCCCTCACACTCCAGTTCGGAGAGCTTTCACACTAGATGATGAAGGACAAGGTTCAACAGAGTTGGACCAAGTACAGATTCCTGGGGGCATCCCTTATTGATCCCAGGATACAATTCCTCAAAGCCATTTCGTATGTGGACTCGATTGCTCTTCAGGTAATCCCTCATTAACTTGTGGAGACCTCTAGGGTACGTGTTGCTTTGTAATGCTGTTCATGCAGCAGGAAGATTGCAACAAGATATTTTCTACCCGATTCACTCATGGACTTGCGCAATTGAACAATAGCATCCTCTGTGGATCGCCCTCTTCTAAAGCCAAATTGTCTTCGAGATAATTTGTTGTCTATGATTCTATTTAGCTTGTTCAGTATAAGCATTTTTGGAGCTTTACCTAATATAGGCAATAAGCATATGTCCTCAAGGTCCTCAGGCTCTTTCTCTTCCACTTCTCTGATTGTAACAATTTGGCCAACTTTCCACTCATTAGAGAAAACAGAAAATCTGAAGTACGAATCATAGATGTTGATCAGGTTCTGCCTAATTGTAAGCAGTACTATTCGACCGATGGCCAAGTCGAAGCTGCCTGGACCGGGGCCTTACCCAGCTTCATCTTGGCGAAGACCAGATCGAACTCGGCAAGATCAAATTCAACATCGTTTTCCATGGATGGAAGTGTGTTTGCCAATGCTTTTATATTTTGTTGCTCTGGCGTCTCGATTTCGATGTTATTCGGAGTGAAGAGTGTATTTAGCCCTACTGTAGCAGTGCTCACCCAGTCCATCGTGTAGGTATTGTGATTCAGATGGACGTTGCATTCAAGTTCAGTAAGCTACGCCCCAAGGATTGTCATTGCCTGTCACTGTGACAAAATCCTGCCATTTTGCTTCTTTGGTATGTCGGAGTCTGCGGACATACTCATTTCTGGCTGTTTTTCAGAGTATTTTTAGGTATTTCCGCATAATGGGATCACGCTCTTTCTAGAAAGCTTGACAAGCTCTATTAGTGGCCTTTTTCAACCTATCTAATTCAAGGTTCCACCAGGGAACCTTCCTAGCAGCTTACGCGCGCGCGCGTGTTAATAACCTACCTGGCTAAATTTTAACTCACACCATCTATTCAGAAACCAAATAGGTACTGTAAAGGGAGTGATCGACAGAGCAATCAAATTGTCACATAAAGATTTTAGAAAAGATAATTTAAAATTAGTTAAAGAGATATTCATTAATTACGATTATCTAATAGATAAAATAAAGCTTATAGATAAAATTACTGCAGAGAGAGTGGATCAGATTTATAATAATATTAGAGAACGTAATATGGAAAAGAGGGGGAATAATAATAAAATCATGGTATCATAATAAAACCATATGTAAAAGGGTCATCGTAAAGAATTCAAAAATGCATTCAAAGAGCTGTGTTGTAATAAAATTGTAGTATGCTGGGTTTTTCATTTGAGTTTACTTCCTGAGGATGAACCGCCGGCTTAGAAACGTCAGACACCAAAGGGTGAATTTAAATTTAAGGTGGTGGGGGCAGTTCGGTTGTCCTTTACTAACATAGAATATTATTTTTATTATTTTTATTTTATTTTATTATTAAATTTATTTCTATTTTAAAATTTTATTTTTTAATAAAATTTATTGTAATAATAAGTTCTATTTGAGAGTCTTCGGGGGTGAATAAAAAACAAGGACAGTCTGACCTTCATTATTTATTTAGTTCATATATTATATTATAAAGACTGTAAGACCGATAAAAATATTTATTAATCTAATTTAATTTAGTTATGAAATCTGCTGCTTCACGTCAATTAACCTCCTCACAAATAGGTTTCACTAATTAAGTCCTATATCCTTCTATGAAGGCTTTGTTATGGTGTTCGTCGGGGAGGGAGGGATGAAGGTTCTCTGATTCTCTCTGAAAAGGGCCGTTTGACCTCTGCCGCCTATCGAGAGTGATAACGGGGATGGGTCCTGTATGGCGCGACGTAGGGGTGGCCGGAGCGTTCGGACAACACACCGCCTCTTCCAGTAGCCCGATCGTGGGTGCGGCCTCAGGCTTTCTGGCCGTTATTTGCCGCTGGGTGCAGTAGAGATCCCGCTCTGAGAGTCTGAAAACGAGGTGGACGCTCGTCAGCTCCGCAAAAGGAGGTCGAGGAGGGGAAACGACGAGCGTGGGCCGAGTGGACCGACGCGCGTTCATCTCCGTTGCGAGGGTCTCCGCGGGCAGTTATTACGACGACAATACTCTGACAGCCTTTGGTGGGTCTTCCTCTTCCGAACTCGCCTCCGACAGTTGAATTTCTGAAATCCCCAGGTCCAGATTCCAGACGATTAATGGAGGGGAGCCACGTTAAGCCAGCCTGATCCGGCAGCGCCAATTGTTTCTCTTGGCCCGCTGTCACTCGTTCCGTCGCCTAGGTCGGCGTCGGGGTCGCTCATCTAGCACCGTGAAGATTAATCAGGCGTGCTGCACGAGTATCAGCTAAAGGATGTGCACTTTTCGCTGGCTGGACAAGCACTGAAGTTGGCTCCTCCATGCTGGCCTTTTAAGGATCTGACCACCTCCGCCCCGACCCAATCGTCCGGTCCCAAGGTCGGCTGACCCGAAAGGAAGAAAGAGAGGGAAAAGCTGTAATCTGCGTTCGCACTCTGTCCGCACTCTATTCAAACGGGGAAATGTTTCCCCTCGGCCGATCGATCTCACACCGCTAGGGAGGCCGACCGGGGCTTTCTGCAACCGGACCGCGGATCCCGGAAGTCTTGGGAGCCTCTCAGAAAGAGAGGCGTTAGGGTCTAAGGAGCACGGGGCTCCTCAGCTGACCGTCCCGTAGCATCGCTCTCTCCGCCAGACCGCTAGCGGTGCGGCAGTGCCAGTCTCTCCGTTCGGCCGCTGTGCGGGTGCAAAGGCACCGCTCACCCGGCTTGGCCGCTATTGCTGCGGTGTCGCCAGTCTCTCTCTCTTTCGTGTTGCATTGCATGGCGTACGTCCCTTGTCCTCAGGCATGAGGAGATGTGCGCTGCTGCTTCTCTCTCGTTACCGGTGGTGTGCGGCGCGCATGCGTTCTCTCTTTCTCTGGGAAAGGGGTGGATGGAGATTAAATAATAAGGCGCTGGATAATTTAATTATTCATTTATTCGGAACAGGTGACCGAAAGGAATGTCGCAGTTCCGGATCTCTATTATTCTCTTTATATAAATACCCTTCCTTTGAACCCTTTTACGCCAGCAACTCCGTGTGGCGTCGTGAAGGTCGTGGGAGGTCGTAGGCGTTGGTTGGTGCGGAGTTGTCGCGGTAAAAAGAAGGGTTGCCTACGCATTCGGCGTAAGGCGCTCGCAAAGTTTTAGGGGGTATGCATCGGCATATTACAACTTCTACCAATGTAGGTTGAGAGTTTCCAGAGTGGCTTACCAAATATTTAACAGAATGTTGAAATGATATGAAAGAACTAAAAAAACTATTGGTACAAATTGAAGCCAATGTAGAACAAGTGAAAGCAGATCAATTTCAAGATGTTGAAAATTTACAACTAGAAATAAATAATATACAGTAACAGGATATTATGAAACACACATGGGAAGTAATAAAATCAGGATTTCCAAAATCAGTGTTTTGTAAATATTCGTTTTTACAAATTGGGCAAAAAGTATTTGGTAATGTTGGTTTCACTTCTTCCTTCATTTATAATTTACAGCAAGACTCTGGCTGAGATCACCTAAGATTAGTATTAACACTAGAGAAATATATTGCTCATCTGTAGATACGAAAGCTTTTTCAGCATTTATTGTCAGATTTAATTCCTCGTTAGCAAGCAATGCCATACTTAGAAGACTTAGTTCGCTCAACAAATTAAATTGTTAAAAAACGTTTTGTATTGATAATACTAACAAAATATACAAAAACCCACTCTGAACTCAAATCCCTATATCTTCTAGAACGTGAATCACTAAAAGTAGCAGAAGAGTTAATCTACTTACCATCTATTGTCAAAAATATGATGCTACGATGAATGGAGTCAACTAAAAATTCTCCAGCGATTCGTATTTTTTCGTCCAACCAATCCTCTAGTTTATATCAATTCAATTAAATAGCAATACACAGCAATATCTTTTGCTCAACAATTTTTGTTTAGCTGTCGATGTGGACGGTTGGCCTGAGTCTACTCATGACTTTTTGTGCGATTGCTTAAAATTAAGTGCATGCTCAGTAGGCGGCGTCGCGATGTCGGCGTGCGGAGAGATAAGTCGCCGTCAATCGTCGCTGATCACACGCGTAAAATATTATAATGTTTTTTTAACGATGCTGGAAAGATAGATGATATTTTTACTGCGTTGCCAATTTGGAGTAAAATGTTAATTGCATGCAGTAAAACTTCAAACAAACTTTTCTCAACTCTATTGGTCGTACTAAAATTTGCATTTTGTTTCGAAACATGGCTAAAAATTAATGTGTGCTATTTTGCTCAGCCTAGGCGGTCGCGAATTCGCGCGTAGTCGGCATGCGGAGAGATAAGTCCGCCGCTTTAATCGATCGCTGCTTATCACATCGCGTAAACAATATATATTAAATGTTTTATTTTAACCGAATACTATTCCGTTACTAACTGTGATAGCTGACTATTAAAGACTGCGCCTTGCCAAATTTGGCGTTTAAAATGTTATTGCATGCACATGTTTTGCATTATAAAAAAAGTGCAAACAAAACTTTTTCTACCTTTCTCTGGTCGTATAAGCAAACGTTGCAAGGGCCTAAAAATTTTTTTCTATTAACTACTTACAAATAGCTTTTGTTCAAATATTTTGGCGCTAACACATTGCCGAGTATATAATCCCTAGCCATCTGTGTCCTTCACTTTTAAAAATCAAAATTTATTAAACTCTATCAATGATTTAATTAAAACATCGTGTCTCTCTTCACAACATTCTTGTTTCCTTTCAAAAATTATGAAACCGACAAAAATTTTTATGAGTTTATTTGAAATTTTTTGTATGGTACTGAATAAGAAAATCCACACAATGTAAGTACTGATTGAGGTATTGAAGCGTGAAAAATGTAAAGTATAAAAATATAAAATTTGAAATACAAAATATAAAATATAAATTTTTTTGACAAAAAACTTACTTAAGATCAACTCTCAGACATATCGAAGAGCTTAAAAAAAAAGATTTAACAAAAATATTTCTCAATATATTAGGAGGCGAATTTAGTTTCCGATCTTCACGTTTACATTGGCGATATAAGTAGTACGAAAGTCAGATGCATCGGATCTAGTACTTATTTCTTAGTTTTGGCATTTATCAATAAAATTCAGTTAACAGGTGCCATAATTTCTGTAAGCATTATAATTTTTTGATCAGCGAAAAATAAACGAAATGGACGAAAACTCAGCTCAAACGCAGAAAGTACTCGCTAATAAGTTAGAAGTCACTGAGAGAGCAGTTGGCAGACGTTTACAGGCGATGAGAAAGGTTCATAATGAAGGAAAATGGATACCACACGATTTGACCGAAAGAACCATTATGAATCGATACAACATTGCACAGTCTTTGCTTGACAGACAAAAAAAAGAAGAGTTTTCTGTCGCATATTGTGACTGATGATGAAAAGTGGATCTACTATGAAAATCCTAAGCGCTAAAAGTCATGGGTGCACGAATGGAAGTGTTGCCGTACCCAGCGTACCCGCCAGACATAGCGTCTTCTGATTACCACCTATTCAGATCGATGCAGCACGACCTCGTTGGTACGCACTTCCGATATGTTCAAGAAGTGCAAGAATTTGTGGATGATTACATCGTCTCGAAACCGCCATCATTCTTTCGCTACGGTATCGCCATGATGCCAGAAAGAAGGGAAAAAGTAGTAGAAAATGACGCAAAGTATTTTGATTATGCTAACGTGTATCCATTTTCCATTATAAATGTCCTTTTTCTATTATTAACGTCCAAAACAGAGAAATCGTAACTCTGTTTTCAACCGTAAATCTATCACATATTCCATGGATATATTCAAAGCAAACATACTTTTTCTTAAGTATTTTTTTCTCTACTTTCCATTTCTGGTATCAGAATTGCGAAGTTTTCACTCAAAAATCCAATATAGCGACGTTAACAAAAAAAATGCAAAATTTCGATACTTTTTTTTTAAATCCAATTTCTTGTTGTGTTAACGTTAAGGACGGAATTTTATTTTTCAACTATGAGTGCATAAATGAGTTGTACTTTAAATTCAGTTTGGTCCCGAATCCAGAAATTCAATATGGCAGCTAGAAAATGGCGCCTGAAGCGCAAAATTTTGCCCAAACTTTCACGAATTTTTTCTTCGAATATAATACATTCGACGAAAAAATCAATAAGATAAAAAGTGCTTAGAAACCTTAAAAAGATTGAGTTATGTAACTTAAGGTTCTGGATTTTTTACTCAAAAACAAAGCGTTATATAAGAAAAAATTAAAGAATAAAAAGTGCTTAGAATTGACCAAGAAGTATGTCTGAATTTTTCCAATTTGTCATAAATTACCAATTGGTAAAAATAAAAAAGTTGCTCAAAACTCAGTAAAAAAATTTAGAAATATTCTTTGATTGATTCTAAGCACTTTTTATCTTATTGATTTTTTCGTCGAATGCATTATATTCGAGAAAAACATTTGTGAAAGTTTGGGCAAAATTTTGCGCTTCAGGCGCCATTTTCTAGCCGCCATATTGAATTTTTGGATTCGGGACCAAACTGAATTTAAACTACAACTCATTTATGCACTCATAGTTGAAAAATAAAATTCCGTCCTCAACGTTAACACAAGAAATTGGATTTAAAAAAATAGTATCGAAATTTTGCATTTTTTTTTTTTGTTAACGTCGCTATATTGGATTTTTGAGTGAAAACCTCGCAATTCTGATACCAGAAATGGAAAGTAGAGAAAAAAATACTTAAGAAAAAGTATGTTTGCTTTGAATATATCCGTGGAATATGTGATAGATTTATGGTTGAAAACAGAGTTACGATTTCTCTGTTTTGGACTTTAATGGGTGAAACTTGGAATTTTTACATTATAATTACATTATTAAAAATCATAGTTCTTTCGTCATGCTACGCAGGTTATAATGGTTAAATTTTACTTTGACATCGCCTTAACATTAAGATGCCTAGTAGTTTTTGTAAGATTTCTATGTATTCAACAGTTTAGCTGTAAAATACCGAAAGACGTTTTCGTTAATCTCTCCGGATCTAAAAAAAAACATTAAAACTTGAAAGTGTGAATTTGTTAGATTCTAAAATAATTATGAATATAAAGAAACTATTCAGTACTGTAGTCGTTTTCTGAACTTAAAAAATTGAAAGATGCTGATGAAGTTTTTTTTGCAGACAGCTACTGGGAATCAAAAAAGGAGATGTATTTTGAATTTCGGACATTGTTAATAGAAAAAGTATTATACATACTGGAAACATAATGGAAGTTTCAATTATGCCAAGAATGATTGAATTACTGATTTCCAAAAAAATACGTATGTTAACTTTATTAAAACTAGGTTTGACAACAAAATTAAAATGCTATTTGGCAATATTTAGCAATGTATTTATGAACTTTTTAGTTTCGCGACTTAATCCTCGCATATACTCAAATTGAAAATGGACAGAACAAGTGGATGGTCTTTATAAAAGAAATGAGGGAGAATGGAGGAAGATAGTAGATAACTAAATATCATCCATGGTGTCCGCTATTTAAGGCATATCTATTAATTACAATGTTCTGCAGAAACTGGTAAAATTTCAGCGCATATCTATCATTCCATATGGAAGATATAATTGATGAAAATTTTAATATTTACATATAAATTTGAACGAAACGAAGAAAAATTGAAAATCACTTTCTATGGTAAAACATTTGCTTATTAAATTTCTTGGAAAAAGTTATATCTTATAATCTATGTTAATGACAATCTATTTTTATTATATATAACTCGACTGTTTGTTGAACAAAGTTAATTAAAAAAGTAGAGTGTTGAAGATGTTCGGTGGAACAAACAATAGGATAATAGACAAGTAGCAACGCCATATAATTTATAGAGAGAGAACCTTTATTAATAAGAATGACAGTCTACAACTGTGAACAAATATGAGTAAGACTTTTCAATTCAAACTTTCCGGGTTTATAGATTTTAACAAATGTTATTTTTAAGTTGGTAGTACTGTCGGACTTATCTGTGCCAAATTTCACGCAATTATCTTCATTTGTCATATAGTTAAGCTTGTTTTTGTGAACAATAAAAAGTTGTCTATTCAGTTATTATAATATCTGAAATTATTCAATAAAAAAGTAGCATTAAATTTTGTACGCGAATTGAAATATCGGTCGCCAAAACGTTCAGAAGGTTGCAGAAGGCCTTTGGTGACAAGTCAATGTCAAGAGTAAGTGTTTTTGATTGGTACAAATTATTCAAAGAAGGTTGAGAACACACGTTGGAGACGAACTACATGAAAGACGAACAAGAACATCTACTGATGGGCTACACGTCGACCAAATTAAAGAATTGGCTCTGCAAAATTGTCGATTGACTACTAGAGCGCTTGCTGATATTGTTCGATTTTCAAATGGGTTAATAAGGTTGACACCATTTTGAAAGACATTTTGTGCCTGAAGAGAGTGAAATCTCGATTGGTGCCAAAAATACTCAATTTTTTGAAAAAAAGCGACGTATGGAGGTCTGTGAAACGATGCTTTCGGACTATCAGGACAAGATGGAACACATAATAACCAGAGATGAGAATTGGGTCTATGCTTACCATCCAGAAACAACCGACCAATCGAGAGAATATCGTGCCGAAGAAGAGCGGAGACCGAAAAAATCATGCCAAAGTCGCTCAAAAATCAAGGTTATTCTCACTGCTTTCTTCGATTATCGTGGTGTGATGAATTATGAATTTCTTCCAACCAGCCAAACGGTTAACAAAGAATATTATTTCAGTGGTATGCGTCGTTCGACTCAAAAGGCCAGATTTATGGAAAGACAACACTTAGTTTTTGCATCACGATATAATGTACCAGCTCACACTGCATTGATTTTACGTGAACATTTTACCAAAAATTCAACCAATATCGTCCCGCAACCACCGTACTCGCCTCATTTGGCACCATGTGACTTCTGGTTTTGATTCGATTGAAGAAATAAAAGCTGAATCGAAGAAGGAACTGATGGTCATTCCGGAATACAGTATAAAAAATGTTTTGAAAATTGGAAAAAGCGTTGGCATAAGTTGCATTGCATCGGGGGGGGGGGGATTATTTTGAGTGGGATGAATTCGATTTAAAAGAATAAATAAAGATTTTAAAAGTTATAAATAAAGTCTTACTCATATTTGTACACAGTAGTATATTAAAAGAAAGCCTTCCAATACAGTTAGACACACTAAACCTTCTAAATAGCCGTCATAAACTATTTTAATAATTCTAATGTTGAAGTCTGAGTTACACTCTTACCCCTGTAGAAATTTATTCTCGAATATAATTAGTATAGGGTTAGTTTTCCTTATTAAATGTTCGGATCCAGAAGAGAAATCAAGTTTGATCTCAGTTCCGATTTGTCCCACTTTTATTGGTATTTGATATAGGGAACGAGCTTAGATTTTGGTAGGTATACCTAGTTAGAAACTAGACAGAATCTAGTCAGAAAATCTAGAAATTAAGACGATTTATATATTATTCTAATTTGGTTTCCTCGATCAAGTGAACAATTTTTGACTCTTAATATTTATTTATTTAAAATAAAAATTATATTCACGTATTTAGATAACGCATACCATTGAATTAGAATTTATAAATTATTTTCTATATGCATTATTACGTATTACGATTTAGAATTAACAATTAATAATTATTAATATATTTTTTATATACTAATTATTGTAAATTTTGTTAAACGCCTCTATTAAACATATAAATATTTTATTTCTATGAAAAAAATTACGGCCTCCGCTGAGTATCGAACCCACGACCCAACGATTCACAAGCTAACGCATTATGCACTATGCTAAAACGCAATATGCGATTACAATACTATACTTCGCATATAACCGTACAGCACTTAAGATTATCTAATAATTTTATAAACACAAGATAAAACATATATAGTAAACCAATTTTTTAAATTCTAACAGTTAATTAGAACATAGCATGTTCGTCTAGTTAATGTCTAGATAATTCTATATAAAATATATTTAAAACTTTTTTATTTAAACTTAAATTTTTATGGTTTTGGAACTCTCAAAAAACCAAAGTATAAAGTAAAATTAGTACGTGGAACATTAAAATACGGATAATAATATGTAATAGAAAATAAAAATTAATTTGATACTAATTTCCTTGTTTCCAATAAATAATTGTTTGGTATTTTTTGAAATATATAATTAAAATGAAAATTTTAATGATTTATATTATTTTCCAGTTTTTAAGATTTTTACATTATAATATCTATTACATTATACTAATTAAAAATTAAAAATTCTATTTATGTCGATTGTTTTGAATTAAATTAAGAATTATTTTTATCGGTCTTATAGTCTTTTTACTATAATATATTATACTAAAATAATGATAATCAGATTGTCCTTGTTTATTATCAACCCCAGAATCTGAAAGAGAAAATACTTCTATAAAGAAAATTAAATTAGATTAAAATTAAAAATAATAAAAATAAAAAAAATAATAAGCTATAATATATGTCGGCAAAGGGCACCTGACTGCGCCCACCACCTTAACTTTCAATTTTCCTTTGATTCCCGAAGTTTCGAACCGTTTCGGTTCATCTACAAGGACTTAACTTACAAGGAGAGGCTCATCTCCCATTAGTTTTAAGTAAAAACTGTATTAAAATAATAAATTTCTATTTTATTATTACATATACAGTTACTGATGAATATGAACATTTTATGCTTTTTCGCTATTTTAAATATCTTTTTCTTAGCTGAAGAGCATAACACCATGTTATTTTTAACTTACCCGTGTAGAAATTTATTCTCGAATCTGACTAGTATCAGGTAAGTTTTCCTTATCAAATGTTCGGACCCAGAAGGGAAATCTAGTCTGATCCTAGTTCCGATTTGTCCCACTTTTAATAGCATTTTTAATAGGCAACGAGCTTAGATTTTGGTAGGTATACCAAACTAGAAACTAGACAAAATCTAGTCAGAAAATCTAGAAATTAAGCCTATAATAAATTATTCTAATTTTGTTTCCTCGATTAAGTGAATAATTTTTTGACTCTTTAATATTTATTTATTTAAAATAAAAAAATATATTTATGTATTTAGGTGACGCATACCATTTAATTAGCATTCATAAATTATTTTCTATATGACTATTACGTATTACGATTTACAATAACAATTAATAATTATTAATATATTTTTTATACACTAATTATTGTAAATTTTAATGTTAAACACCTCTGCTGAACATATAATATTTTATTCGATGAAAAAAATTCCGACCTCCGCTGAGTATCGAACCCACGACCCTACGATTCGCAAGCTAACGCATTATGCACTATGCTAAAACGCAATGTGGGATTACTATAGTATAGTTTGCATATGACCATAAAGCACTTAAGATAATATAATAATTTTATAAACATAAGATAAAACATACATAGGAAATCAATTTTTTAAATTCTTTCCCATGTTGGAAAGATCTGCGGGTGTTTATATATACTATATAATATATATATATATATATATATATATATATATATATATATATATGTGTGTGTGTGTACATTGTACATATACACGCGCGCGCGCACAAACGCACATACACACACACTCATTTATTATATATATATATATATATATATATATATATATATATATATATACATATATATATATAAATAATATCTAATTTTCGTACACATAAGGTCTTGATTACAAAAGACGTCGTTCTTTCCAATATTAGAAAAAGTTGAGGAAATCTAACTAGAATCAAAATAGAAATTCTAACCATTTCCTGAATTCTCCTACTTGTCAGATTCCGCCTAGAAAAACGCCATTCTTTCCAAAATAGGGAGAAGATAAGGAAATCTGACTAGATTTAAAATAGAAAGCCTGATAATTTCCTTAAGTTTTCTACTTGTAAAATTTTTACTAGTGAAAACACATATGAAGCGATAAACCATGTTAGAGTTATTAACATTAAATTATTATGTCCCCCTTCCTATTTAAGATTAGCATTATTTTAAATTAAATGAATTTTTTAAATTTTTTAGGAAATTGAAATAATTAGCGAATAACATTTTCAAATATTTTTAAATATGCACATCAATTTTTCAATGAACGTTATATATATATTATATAAGGTTTGAATAGCAAAAACGAATAAATAGAAATACTCAAGAACTCACTATGACTTAAATTATTATGTGCAATTCATTATTAAAAAATAATTTAAAAAACAATCATAAAAACTAATAGTCATAAATGAATATTTTAATAAATTCATAGTATTCAATCCATTGCTATGAATTTCTTAAAATATTAATTTCATCACTATTCATTTATATAAAATCAAAACATATTTTTAAAGCATCCTGCCAGTCTTGGATGCACTTCAATATTATTAATTAAATGGACCACCTTTTCTAGAACTATAATATTATATTCTGAGCTTCTACATATATATATATATATATATATATATATATATATATATATATGTATATATATATATATATATATTTGCGTATCTTTTTAAAGTTTTATTAATTATAAGTGGAAATTATTTTTTTTTTATTTAATACTAAAGAACTACTTATATAATACAATTTTTCTTCTTCATATTCAATGTACTTGTTGATACAGCTGGGATATAACAAGATTATGTTTATATATATGATACCAGATCAGCTGTTTTTTTGTTATTTAACGTCACTCTATTTATGTTTCCAAATACTGGTGCTAATCAGCGACGGAGGTCTACGATGTGTTTGTAAACGAAGCACATATGGATTATTAAAACGGTACTTGTGTCAATCGGCCGAGACCGGGATTTGAACTCGGATCACCAAGTTACTAGTTCTTCGCTCTAGTGATTGAGCCATCGTAAGCCTCATCAGCTGTTTTTCTTCTCTTTTTCTCTCCAATCATATGATAATTGAACTTTAGTTTCATAATTGATTGTAAAAATCAAGAAAATATGATTTTAACAATATTTTGACTTTATAAAAATTTATACGTTTTTTATTTGTTTCAAAGAATGATATTTCTCATCCGCACAGATGCTTAAATTTTTTGCGAGGCAAGTAGAAATGATTGCCACCTTTACCTAATATATCCGTTCTCCTTATGTATACTGGGTTATCGGCTTGGTTTAGCAACGATTCATTCATCGTAACAAATAGAATATGAGGCATATTAAATAATTACAGGCCAATCCTACTCGGATTTAGAAAACTATTACATATGTGAGGATATCAGTGGTATCACTAACTAGAATCTTGTGTACCGGAGATATGTTAACGATATTTTTACACGAGTGCTTGTTAAATCCTGAATTTTTCGTTATCCATCTTTTTTGTTTACAATTTTCCGAACTTCTGAATGTGATATCGTAACATTAGAGAATGTATCTAATGAGTTATGTAGTAGTAACACAGTCGCCATGGAGCTAACATATTAGTCATAAAAATTAATAGCGCACGACTGAGCGGTACGTACTATCTTACAACATTATTTCGATATTGATTACTTTGTCGTTACAGGCTCACTTATCCTAACTCTTTCGCTGCTTTTAGAGTTGTACTGTCGTAATACTATTTGTTATATTAACAATCTTTCTAATAACATATAATTTGGTTATAATGGTTCTGTTTAAGTGCTCCTGTTTTTTTTCAAACCTTGAATAGTAGAATAAGAAGTGCTTCAAATTTTTGTTAATTCCAAAGCATACCGGATTGTTTTCGCTATCATATACGCTATTGTGATTTACATAAGTACGAAAGTAGCCGTGCTCAATGGATTTTTGTATAAGATCGAAGTTGGCGAATCTGTGTTTTCAGACCATCTTTCCACCTTATTCTACCTATTTTCCTTAGTTTTATCCAATCTTCTTGACCACTCTTCGACAGTTCAACGATTCTTGAAAGAGTAAGATTTTATACGCGGAAGTATACACTAAACTAAGATATTACATATTATTCGTCGAGTAGAGGTTGCAAAAGAGATGCTTCAAAATGTAGCTGAGGACCCTACATTCATCAAATTACTGGTGGCGAGACATGGATTTATGAATATGAAGTCGAACTGCCCAAAAATCTAGCGAATGGCGTTCCAAAAATGAGCCAAAACCGAAAAATCTACGTCAAAGTCGGTCGAAAGTCAAGGTGATGCTCATCGTTTTTTTCGATTACCACGTGGTGGTTCACCACAAATTTGATCACATGGTATGTTTGCGCAAGCTTCAAATTATGTTTTTAAATTCAGTCATTGAAACCACAATAGTTTGAAATAGAGTTAAGATTGAGAAAGGGAGTGTAAGAAAGATTCTCTAACTTATTGCATACCAAAGTTGAATGTCACTTGTACCATAACCTTTTTTCTGTTTGAATCTATGCACTTTTTTTAATCGCAATTCAACTAGATATTTTTTAATTGATTTAACAGGTTTTGTAGGAACAAAAAAAACATACATTGTTATAAATGAACTGTATAAGCAAGTTAGATCTTAAAGAATCGTAATATCAGATTGATTAAGAGGATTAGAACTATAGTGAGGAGGCTTAAGATACAGAGTTATATAGTTGAAGAAATTTAAGTCTTATAACGGTGCAAATCTGTCTCCAATATTGTATCTATGCAACTAGTTTACACCTGCAAATATATTATCGATCCTAAAGCCTATTGATGTATGGCATTGTTGTAATGAAATTCGTTATTAACGAACCGTTAAATTATAGATATAATGCTAAATTAATACATAAACATGAATTTACTACATTTTTTCTGTAAGAAATAAAACAAGTACCCTATTGTTAAAATTCAATCTTCTTTCGAATTCTAGTGTCCTGGCGTGTTCTTAGCTATCACCCTTACTAATGGGTGAAAATCAGGGATCAATAAAGAAAATTCATCAAAAAATTCTTCGGCAATTCTAGTAAAAATAGTTGTGTTCTAAATTTAATAAATTATACTTGTGACATAATATAAATTTTCAAATATATTACGAGAAAAACAGACAAATAAATTTAAGAAATTCATCGATTTAAAACTCTTGACATAAAGATTATAATCAAAGCCCTCAAAAACATATATATATATATATATATATATATATATATATATATATATATATATATATATGTCTATATAAGAGTTAGATTTTTTCGTTTTGATGGACATAATTCGAATTCACTACCGTCTTTGCAATCGCAAGTATATGTGAATTTATTTTTCTTACCCTTCAAGAACAGACAATTCATAATTTTTTAAATTCTAATTGTTCTATACAAAAGTCGAAGTAAATAACACACACGCACACAAACACACATCCAACGACAGAATTTTATAAATTCTGAGTTGTTGATCTCTAAAGGCAATAAATTAAATTCATATATACTTGCTATTGCAAAGACGGTAGTCAGATCGAATTATATCCATCAAAATAAAAAAAAAGCCCGATTCAATAGACTATATGATCGTTTTTTTAAAGCATTATTTCCAATAGGAGTTAAATTTTGAGGAAATTAAAATATAAAATAATAAATATAAAATATTATACTTAAAATGAAATCCATAGAATTATTATTATAAATATATATAAAAAATAAACACATATAATATAAAATTATTTACTGAATTTGGGAATTTTATTGTATCCGATTCATCAGAAATGAAGTAAGATAATGACATTTCCATATTATTATTTATGCCATAAATATATATATAATAATGCAGCATAAATTTATATTTTACTTTCTGTATTAAATAGTAGTATAATATGCACGAAAATACATGAACAGCACAAATCTCAAATTCTAATTGAAATTATAATTATGTATGTATTAAATTTTAATATATTTTGTAAATGACGAGGATACATAATACATTGTTTTATTGTTTTGAAGTTTCATACATATTGGCTTGATTATTAATACTAATTATTAATATTAATACATCATTAATATCACAGTCATGTAGTTTAAAACGATCTTTGTTCGTCTCCATTCATCGTTTTATTTCACGTTCTATTTGTTATAAACTAACGTGGAATTTTCTTCAGCTGTTAAATTCTTTTTACTGTTAGTAAAATTGAAATTACCTTTACTTTCAATACTAAGTAATAATTCAGTAAATCTAGCGCACTGTAAAAATGCATATACAAACTTGACCTTTATAGCAGAAATAATAGGGAATTCGTACTAAGTCATATAAATATTATTTAAAAATATTTTTTAACTTGAACTTGAAAAATAAAATTAGAACATGCAAGCGAGTACCCTATTTTTTCTTCTAACATAGAAATTTGTTACAGTTGAGTGGAAAAATTTCTTAAATAACAATAAAATTTTGTTAAACAGAGTTACATGGCTTCAATATGAATAAGAGAATCGTAATAATTTTTCCATGTGTTAATTTTTTATGATGATTTACAATATCTAAAATTATTACAGAAATTAAATAACTCTTTTCACGTACCATATAGAAATTTCTGTACACCAGTAGTCTTAGTTAATCATGTTTAAGAATTAAGCTTTCAAGAATCATCAAAGAGTATCACAAAATAAAATGAAAATATTCTAGTTTTTATTTAATATATTTATATAACGAAATTCGTATGGTTAAACATTAAAATATGTAACAGGTATTACCCTGTAAATTAAAATTTTCATTTGACGAGGTCCGTTGTTTCTAGTCCAGAGCTTAAACTTAACATTATCAAAATTTATTCGATAAGAAAAACTATTTAAATCATTAAAGAGTATAACTATTAAAAGGTGTCTATGATATAAGGTCTAATTTTAATTTCAATCTAAAAAACTGTCTTGGTCTTCAAGAAGTCTTCATGTTGACACGTTTCTATAACAAAATTTATAATTTCCTAGTGATGTTATATTAAATGAAGTCACTGATGTTCTAAAATAGATTTCTAGCATTTTAATTGTATTTATCTCTGGCTCTAACTGAAAACAAAATAAAGCAGATAACATAGAAAAATTATGAATTGAGAAAACTAAAAATATTAGAAGAACATAATTATTCTGACCTTCCATATAGAGGACACCAGCAAGCAAGCCAAGCATGAAGAGAAAGCTCATTGTGCAGACAAGTACGGTGAGCTGATTTCGAGCACACCAAGATTTTTGGTAATTTGTGCTCGGTCTACCGAGACCGTTTACTACTGTAAAATGTGTACTACTTGCCACCGAGACTAAATCATGCTGTTTCGGTATCGTTACTCTTGGTGGATGAATCGATGCTAAGTTTGCTAAATTCGCTGCCGTTAACAATAATGTACCGGAAGCTGCACTCTAAAATGCCAAAATATTTTGTTATTATTAAATTAATTTAATTATTATTAATCAATAAATAATATTTTACATGTGTACTGGCAGTAGAACCTTGTGACGATGTTGATCCTCTTGAGGGTGAATCTGTATGTTCCCACGTGCCATTCTCACTGCTTTTTTCACATTTTCCAACCAAAGAAGGTCTTGGTATATGCCAAGATGGCATATTTGTTGAATCGGCGTTATTGATAGACTGTAATGAAAAATTAAGTTAGTAAACAAGGAGAATCGAGTAGTAAATACTAAAATGTATAATAGTGTATGTAATTTATAGATCAATATATTTATAATTTACAATAAAACTAGAACTTTTGTTAAAACTATTTGTGTAGCTTTCGTATATCTCGATAAAATAATATTTACGTGTTGGTATTTATTGCAATTTCAGACATGGGAAAAAAACATCATATTTGCCTACGTCTTTGACTTTTGATGAAAAAAATTTTTTTTCAGTGATTTTTACTTTGCCATAACATTATGTATAGTAATAATATATTGTGACAATAATAAAAATTTTTAGCTATAAAATCACGATTATCTAAATTATAAATGTTTATGATTATATAAAATGCTTATTAGTACTGTTTTCTAGACAAATTGTTAATTAAAATTTTTTTGAAACTACTGCGATAAATACATTCACAAAATGTTTTATTAAATAAAATATCTGATATCTTTATACATGTAATAATATCAATATGATAAAATGTAAATACTTTTCAAATCGACTTTCTAATTCGATTTATAAGATTTTTCACTGCATATACAAATTAAATGTATATAATAAATAAAATTATGAAATTTCGAACTTTTAATTTAATCAGACGAAGGCAATATTCATATAATAATAAAAATACTTTAAAAATAATTTTGAAAAATAATAATATTAGTAAAATTTTGTTTTTTTAAGTAATAATCAAAAAAGCAAATAACTTTTGAAAAAACAAGAATTTTATTATATTTCAGCCAAAAAAATATATTATATTATATCTAAAAATCTATATAATACTGATTAACTCAAATCTAGTATTATTTTACTAAGGTTAGTGCAAATTCACTTATTAATAAGTCTTAAATTGTTCTATGTTTTAAAAATTTTCTAGAGTAAATTTTATTTTTATATTATTTCATATTATCTACTTTGAATTTTCTTCTAACTTATTTCAAAATGTGTAAAGCGAATTCAAGAAAAAATATTTTTATTGGTCTTACAGCTTTTTTAATAAATTTATATAATATAATTTATGATGAGTCAGACTGGTCCTTGCGTTTATATGAAATAAAAATAATGATTAATTTTTTTGAGAATAAATCCAAATATTATCTTCCAAAAAGCAGATATAGAAGAAAATATATCAGTGACATCTGTCACTGAGAAATCACAAAACTGAGAAAAAATATTTTAAATCATCCATCGTCCTGTATGAGATCATGTATGTAGAGAAATAATGTAATATATATATATATATATATATATATATATATATATATATATATATATTCGTATATATTCGTATATATATTGAATTTTCTTACATATTTGTATGTACCATGTACTTTATTGAATTCTGGTATGTATGACCTCATACCACAACTCATGAATTATTTAAAATATATTTTGTTGCATTTTTAATTTTATATTATAACTTTTTGATATCAATTAAAAACTTTGCTCAACAATAGTAGTATTTTATTTTCTGATGATTTTGGATTTATTTTGTAAGTATATAATAAATTTTTATTGGTTTTTGCATTGTTCAATTAAATTATACAAGAATTTCACATTACCAAATATTAAATAATATCACTTGTTAAACATGTTTTTAATATTTGAGAAAATCAATGCTTTTCTCTCTTTTTGTTCTCGAGCATTATTCACTACAATATTATAAACATTAATTATTAATAAACAACTTTTCTAACAATCATGTTAATACGAAGTTTAGTAAAACAACATAAGATCCAATATGGATTTTTACAAAAAGAAAGTAAGGCGTTAATTTGTTACAGAATGAAAAATTCCTCTAAATTAAGAAACTAGTATTGGAGTGTAGGTCTGCATTGTTTTCCACATGCTCATATGCATTTATTAAACATGGCCTATGTTGTGATTCAAACGAAAACAACAACGTCACATTGGTTAGAATTGTACAAGTACGTCTGTATATATTTTTTTCGAACGTCACGTCGCGTGAGGTAGGTAAATGCACACACTAATTTATACTAAAGTAAATTATGACGTTCGGTTGACGCATTAGTGTAGCAATTGTCCACATAGAGGGCGCATATTCACAACGTTCAAAACTTGTCGAGCCTTTCCTGTATAGGATATCGCCAATCTCGCGCGCGCGCTCACACAGAGCAATTACTTGCTTTACTACTACGTAGGCCATATTTTTAAGTTTAAAAAAGGTTTGTGAATCTATATGTAGAATCATTGAAACATTAAATGTGTTTTTCATGATTTTCTATAATCACATACATGTATCAGAGATAAAACTTATCACCGACGCAACAATCGAGTGGTGAGGCGCATCTAGGGCGATCAACAAGGTTAAGTATTCGTTGCGGCCACTACTTAGATTGGTGACCGCGTGGACACTGACACATTGTTCATCGCTTAGGATATAGAGAGTAGAGAGGGGTGAAAACTCCGTTAAAATTGTGTCAAATTATACGGCAGAACTTCACACCAGAATTGACCACAAGACGGCGACACCCTGTGAGGTTGCTCGTTCAATAGTATGCATTTGAAGAAAAGTTAGTAGTGGTATGCAGTGAAGCGTGGACAGAAGGAAAAATGAAATCTCTGTTGTCCCACTCTTGCTCCTTTTCTTCCCCTTATTCGATTTAACTTTTGCTTTCTCTCTCTGTTGCACGCATGACTATCGAGAGATTTCCAAGAAAACGATATCTATCGGACAGATTTGAACTACCATCTTCGTCCCATTTTTGATAAGCTATTCCAATGTAAAGTGAGCAGAGTTTCCATTCTTTATCTTCCATAGCAACATATGTGAGCGAAAAGCGTGACTGACAAATTCAGTATTTGAGCCTACGAAACGTGGCATGGATGCAGGTTTCGAGCAATTTCAATACACCAACCACTCCGGAGCAGATTTTCCTAATTGACATTTATTCTAATGAGTTTGTGAACAGGTTTTTCTTGCTCCACAGACAGATCCCTGGGATAATGCAGAGTGATTGGAGTATGTTACCCTTTAATTTCAGTTTAGTTTGTAAGATGGGGGAAAATAGTATTATATTTAAGATTATATAGAAAATCTAAAAAGCTTCACAAAAGCTATACATCAAAATAAAATATAAATAAAAAATAACTCTGGACAAAAAAACTACTAAAAAAGATAAATTTATTTTTCTAGTAAACGATTTTCTTTGAAAATACTTTAAGACATGAAATGTAATGTACATAAAAATGCCGTCACTAGATTAATTATTAAGTTTTTTTATTAAGTAGATAATTAAAAAAAGGAAACGTTAAATTGGACGTAAGTAGTGTGGTGGACGTCAGAATCGTCGTGCCTGTCTCCCGCCTCAGTTGTATGCCAGGCATGTCTGAAAGGATTTCTACTGAGAGAATAATATAGAATAAATTAGTACAGTGCGCGTGCGCAGTTATTGCTTTTAGCAGTCACTTCCAACAGCGGTCAGAAGATGGTGACTTGCATTTGGTCGAATGTAAATTCAAAGCAATTAGCTTAAATTATTAATACCAGATCAGATCGTTTGAATGGTCATTTTCAATTTTCAGATTAGTATTCTAAAAAATGTGTAACTTCAGTTGGTATGATGACCGATTAGTTTTTTAGAATATCTGAATTATATTATATTATTTTGTCAAGATATTTTCAATACTTTGTAATTTGATTGTGACCTACCTTAATAAATAGGTTTGTTTTTTATATCCTTTAAGGTATTGGGTGTACAAGTAAGTTTTAAACGACTGTCAAAAGATGGCGTCACAAGTGGATCTCGGGCAGATATGTCAGACCTCATGTGTTATATTCGTAGGTTGTATATCTGTCAACAACTTTACACCATTATATTTGCACATTTCTTTGGGTGTCGTTTATTGTATCGGGCGAAATCATGGCAAGTATCCAGCCAATTAAACGTCATATACGGGAAGCGCTGCCTCTATTCTTTAATGTGAGGAAAAGTGCCGCTGAAGCATATCATTTGCTTTTAAAAACTTATGGGGCGGAATGTATTGATGAATCGACGTGGGGCAAGTGGTTCAAACGATTAAAAAATGATGATTTTGAAGTGGAAGACAAGGATTGCTCCAGAAAGCCGAAAAATTTTGAAAAAGAGGAATTAGATGCTTTGCTCGATGAGGATCCTTGCTTATCATTATCTTATTCTTATATCAAGAACTTGCTGCATCATTGAGCGTAACGCAATAAGCCGTTTCCCTACGCCTAAGAACATTGTAATTCATTCAAAAATTTGGAAACTGGATGCTGTACGAATTGAAGCTGAGAGATGTCGAACGGCAATTTTGAATCTCCAAAATTTAGTAATAAATAGTGTCGATGGTGATGACAAATGTATTTATTATGATAACCGTAAGCACAGAAAATCCTATATAAAACTCAGCGAGCCCGTTCAATCGAGGCCGGAACGAAATATTCACGTAAATAAAGTCCTGCTCTGCATATGGTAGGAGCAAAATGGTGCCGTATACTATAAACTGCTTCGAGTGATCAAACCATCAAACGACCATTGCATCGAACCCGACTTATTCGTTTAAAGCGAGAATTACAGGGAAAACAGACAGAATATGAAACCAGGCTTGATTCCGTCATTTTTCATCATGAGAACGCTCGTCCACATGTTGCGGCTTCGGTCAAAAACTATTTGGAGAATAGTGGATGGAAAATTCTGCCCGTCTTACAGTCCAGACTTGGCATCATCTGACTACCACTTGTTCCGATCAATACAAAATGCTGCTCTTACGATAATATGTTTCAGTTCAGTAGAGAGAAACAAAATTGGCCGATAGTTTCTTAGGCTCAACAGGCCAGAAATTTGTTTGTTCCAGAATTCAGAAATTGTTAGCAAGAACGGAAAAAGTTTTTGATTTCGATGGACAGTACGTTCAATAAAGGATGTATAACCAGGTTTTTATAATAAAACCTCCCATTTTGGAAAAAAAACGCTGGAAATTTACTTGACCGCCCAATATTTTTTTAATTTTAACTCAGCAAAAGAAACTTAAATAGCTTTTACAGAATAATAGCTACCTAACTTTGATTAAAATAATATCATTATGACACTTTGATAGAAGAATATTGAATATTGTATATAGTAAGGGAGAGGAAGCTACTGCTACCGTGGGTATTCGCTGTAGGTATACGGAGAGGAAGGAGATATAATAATAATGGAAACGCGTTAAATCACCATAACAATAAACAAAGTTGAAAAATTATGACTCTGTATGGTATTTTACAAATAAATATTTATATTTAAATTATTTGTAGTAAATATAAAAATAGTAGAATTAACAATACATGTAAATTGTATAGTGTGGATCGTAAACTACAGAAAAGGGTTCAACTCGATCGCAGCAGTGAGAAAAATAAAGTCAAAACTATAATATCATGTTTGATTCGTTTACTGTATGTGTTGAATCGTCATAAGCTAATAATAATAAAGTAAAATCTATAATGCAGATTTCTGTTGTATTAAAAAAAAAAATAGAAATCATTCAATCATAGGAACAATGGAGTAATTAAAAATCTTTTTTACAGATTTTAATAAAAATTATAGATATTTTGTTACGTTTCGTAGATTATATCAACCGCTTCAGGATATAATTATTTTCAAATAAGTAAAGTTAGATGTCAAATTTAATTTTCAATTCTGAAGAGAATATCTCTTAATTTTGGAAAAAAATAGAATTAATTTTCAACTTTTAAAAAATAATTTTTAATTACTTCATTATTCTTATGGTCGAATAATTTCTATGATTGTAATAATAAAGTAAGTTCGATTATAATAAGTTACTTGTCAATAATTACTGCATATATTTCGTGCATCCAATAAACATTCACATGTGAGGCAAAGTGTAAAGTGTAACGTTATAGAGGACAATTGGGAAAAACTCGAGCCGCGTGGCTTCGATAGCTCAGTGCGGGTGAGCATTCCTTGTGAACAGCACAAGCAATGCTTATGCCAACCTAAATATATTTTAAAGTTTTTATTTAAATGATTATATTATAAACAATAAAGGAATCCCTATAATATATCCTATACCAAAGAAAAAATGTAACGGAGCTTTTTTATCTAATAAAAATATAATAAATTTAAATTAGTGCTTCACCAATATCAAGACCAAGACCAGATTTAATAAAATATCGTCTTGGTGTCGAATAAGTATCGTCAATTTTGACATCGGGATCGCTATTAGCAGTTGTTCACCAATAACAAGACCAAGATCAGATTTAGTGAAATATCGCCTTGCATATGTACAAAACCAAGATCATAATTTAATTGAGGATACTTATTCAATACCAAGACGATATTTTATAAAATCTGGTCTTGGTCTTGTTATTGGTGAAGCACTAATTTAATTACTACCTTAATATAACTGATTTAAATTAAAAAACTATGTTAACATTTAAATAAACTAACATCATATGACAATAAATTAATGATAATTTTAATTTATTATTTTATATCATTTAATTAACTAATGATATTAAATAATAATAAAGTTTTAAAATATTAACTAATAACATTTTTTCAATTTCCCACTTACAAACATCCTTGTTTTTCATACTGACTATTTGATATAGTCTATTTTATTATAGTTCTTTTTTATTTTTAAGATCATAGTACTGGTTTTTGATATTGACTTTTTCTATATAAGGAGATATACAATTAAAATGTGTGACTAAATAAAATTAAATAAATAATTAGAACGGAAGCAGTCAATGCAATCATTTTCCAAATTATGAATTGCTTGGTGGTTCTTTATTTATATCTATTACTGCATCATTCTAATATTTTTTGGAATAAATACACTGAAAAAAGTCGTGGGTTTAAATAAATATATTTGTTCCAATTTGAAACCATTAAATATAATTGAATAAGATATCGTTAATTTTAATATTTCATTTATTAAAAATAAAAATATTTCAAAAACTTCTCACCAGGAGAATCCATATTTGTCTTGCCACTCGTATGTGACGGTGACTCTATTGGTCACTAAATAAGGAGTCTAATATTTATAATTATATGTAAAGTTTAAACGGGAGAGAAGCTTGTATTTGAAATTGAGTTGCGTAGCATTCCGTACAATACAAATATAGTATATAACATAATGCATATATATCTAATACCATAAAATGATGAAAAAATATGTAAATATAATTATTCTTAATTACAGTATAATATATAGTCTACACTTATTAGTGACTTATACATATTAAGATTACGAAAACGACTATCTAATAAGTTAAAATATTGCAGTTCCTTTTTATATTTTGTTGAACTATACTATATTAAAACATTGTGTTTTTAAAAAATATTTATTTAAATCGAATAAATATTTATTTTTTTACCAACAAAAAAGTATTTCGGCATTAGAAATGTACAAATTACTTATTTTTAATAAATGGTAAAGTACTAGTATACCGATAAACCATTTATATAATTTCAAATATATTTGTTGAAGACTATAATGTTTTTTCCTCATTCTAACCTACAAATCGCACTTTCACCGCTTGATTCCGGTTCTCATGAGGAAAAATATAGCTCTTACCTAGTACGAAAAGGATTTTTCCTCCTTATAACCTACAAATCGCACCTTCACCGCTTGATTCCGGTTCTCATGAGGAAAAATATAGCTCTTACCTAGTACGAAAAGGATTTTTCCTCCTTATAACCTACAAATCGCACCTTCACCGCTTGATTCCAGTTCTCATGAGGAAAAATATAGCTCTTACCTAGTACGAAAAGGCTTTTTTACGAACCTCGTTACAACCCTCGGCTTCAACGCCGACGGCGGGCTCAACCTGTTTTCTGCACTTTGGGTTAGGTATTCGAGATTTTAAAATAAAATAAGATTTATATTCTATGTGAAAATTATTATAAAAATTCTTATAATGTTTTCTAAGTATTAAAAATTATCTATATCTTTTTTAACATTAGGTTTAATTTTAAATTCCATTTTTTATGCCATTCAATTTTTTAATATTTTAATTTAAGAGTAGATTATTAAAAAACTTATAAACTTCAATTGATTAGTCTTATTTATTTGTCGAAAAAGGGGGCTCTGCCCCCCCCCCCCAACACCCGGCGGGGGTTTCACCCCTGCACCCCAACCTCCCGATCTTACATCTCCTTTTAACATACTTTATCAATTTCTAAATAAGAGAGAATCATTTAATTTAACTTTATTAAATTCAAGTAAATTGCAGAAATAACCTTAAGAGAAAACCGATAATATTATATTTTCTTCAAATCCAACGAATTACATTTTATGTTAGGGCAACTTATTTTGGAATTAGTATCATTTGGAACTTTAGATATTATACCTGCTCGTTCTATCCAAGCATGACTAACACATGAGGGGGATTTGACATTGTTTAACTCTGTGAGTTTGCCGTTCAATTTTTTGTGCATTTCTTTGAGAAAGAAAAAGCGCCCTCATACGGGAAAATAGTATGTAAAACAAGAGAGCAAAATAGGCGTTTTCTGACAAGGGTATGTTTGTCACTCGAGCGAAGTGAGGTACTATTTTCAGTATATTTTTATATTTTTTATATTTTTATAGTTTTATATTTTTATATATTTATTTTCAATATAATGAGGTCAAAAATATTAAATGAATTCGCATTTTGTTTAATAATACAAAGAGAAAGTGTTAAAATTTTAAGCTAAAATTTTAACTGTAATTTCAGTTTTTAACATTTGTTATTTTTTCCTACATTGATTATGGATGTTTTTATTTATGTGAAATTTTATATTATAACTCATTTGATTTTTGAAATGTCATTTTATTGATTTTTAAAGTGTCATTTTATTGATCATTAACGGATTTTTACTAAATTTTTTTAGTTCTTTTGTATTTATAATTATTAATTAGCTTAATTGTTTTCTTTTAATGTAAGATTATAATATTGATTTTAAAACATTTTGTTAAAAATCTTTATCTTTAATATTATCAAAGTTATAATGTAACCAAGTATGAAATGACGGATTTTTTTTAATTAATCCACTCTTACAATGTCTATTTTCAATTATAAAATAAATGTGTGAGTGAAATGAACAATCTTTTGTCCAAACTTGATAAGTATAATAAAAGAAAAAAAAGTCTTATAAAATACAGAACAATAATATAAATATATACTCCAATATAAAATACGATTAAATATTTATAAAATGATATAACTGATCTTGAAATTTCAGCCAATAGGTGTTACTCATAAAGTTAATAGTTTCCTTAACTTGTTACATCTATATGATATGTATTATATAAGAAAAAATAAATGAGAAAGTTAGTTGAGAGGCCGAAAAAAGATGCGGCATTGCTTTCTGCTATTTTATAGAAGTTAAATTCCAGTTTTCACAGATATTGCTTAACATCAATTAAGTCAAATTACTATCCGCTGTCGGTGATGACAAGTAATAGCTCTAGTCAAAATCCAATACTTAGATTTTAAAATAAGTCAATATATAGATATATTATTTATTTCGGTATATACCTGTACTTGTTCTGCGAGCTATTGGTAAATTTAAAATAAATGTAATATTATAAAATTATTTTTATTGGGATTAAAGCATATTTGTACCGAATCAAATTCAGTAAAATATGTCTTGATTAATAATGAGTCCTTTACACTTAGTTTTTTAATAATATAATTTGTAAATATTTCAAAGTGTAATTTGATTATATTATAGTTCGAATATTACTTCTATTAGCAAATAGCGTTTATGTGTTGAGATATTATAGAAATCTCATTAAAAATTTGTTTATTTGAATACTGAGTAAACTTTTTAATGTATCAAATTATTGATATATTTGGGTGTTATATTACAACACTCAAAAATTTAGAATCTTGACTCAGCAATTAGTAGACCTTCTCTAGGTCGTTCGAAGACTTTATTTGCATTTATAAGATTAATAGTTTTTAAGAGACCGTGATTCGGTGATTATTAACCAAATATAGTTTCGAGCCTACTTTATTTATTCCAGTCTCGTGTTCGTACATTCTTCTTTTGTAACAAAATTTGCTCTGTACCAAATTATATCAGTAACTAAATTATAAGTTCTGTAAAACAAAATTCAAAAGAAATATTTATTTGATGATCGTTATAATCAATTATTCCATTGAGTAATATAGTTATTCTTTGTTAATATAGTTGTTCTTGAGTTATATAGTATTCTTTTAAATAATTTATTCCATAGTATAAATCATATCGATTCTCTCAACAAAAATGAGCACGTTTCAAGCAGTCCCAATAAAGAGTAGTACATTCTAAATTTTATATAGAAAACTAAGAAATTTTATATTTCTGCACAGGAGATTAGCATAATTCGTAATTTTCTGTTGAAATTTATAGCAACTCAGTTGTGTTCTATAATAAAATGTGTTCTATTTCGTCGTAGAATTAAATGTGTGCGTCTGTGTGATTTCATCTATTATTCAATTAAGTATCGTGAACAAAAATTGAAGCTTTTTTACTTCATTGTATACATATTCTGATTTTTTATAGCTAGAATGCTTAGTCGTTTATATTATCGAATGCACAAACGACACTTCGAGGTCGATCTCTTGCAAACCTCTACGACCTAATTTTTCAAAGATTATGCTTTTATGCTACTTTTACGTAATATATTACTCAGATTTAACAATTTATATATGCTTTAACATATTGCTATATGCAATATTGCTTATCAATTTTTTCTTTAATTGTAGGAAAATATTATTTATTTTTTAAGAGAATATAAAAAAATAGAAATTCAAATACTTTAATTTCAAAATATTATAAATCTAAATTTTTTATTTAAGTGAATTGTTTTACATAACTAATACGATTATTTAATTTGAATATATTTATGCACTAATAATGCTCAACATTAATGAAAGAAAGATTTAAGTTTAGTTTAATGCGTTAAAACATGGAACAACGTAATATTTTCATTTTACAAGGTTTGATTATTATGAGATTTAATAAATCATTACAATTTTTCAAATCATTATTAATTATTTTTAAATATATTCATTAAATTATATATACCAGAAAGCGTGCGAGTACGGTAAAATAAATTCGTACTGCATGACTAATGTTGGAACTTCAATCATCTAATAAATAAAAAGTAAAATGAATTTAAAATAATTTTTTTTTACAACTTACATTCAAGTTTGGATCTTCATGCTTTTCAAATAAAGACTCTTCGACATAAATGTTCGTGCCTGCCATATTTGCGTTTCTTGATTGCACCATTTAAAATAGTCGGATATAATAAATGTTTTTTTGTTTTCCTTTGGGATGTTCAATGACCATAAATGAAGGTTTTTGTATATTTATCCTTTATAAGCAAAAATTGAATAAAAAAATATTGAGCCGATTTTTTAAACAACGAGTTATGTAGCTCTTTGTGCTTCTGCAGCCGTATGAGTTGCCTAATAGATATTCCTCTCCCAACTCTTGTGTTGCAGGCTAGTGAAAGTTCTTTCGCATTTGTCTTTTCTTCACGAAAAAAGGGAGTGTCACGCCCGTTTGTTTCACTGTTTGATTATTTTCTCATTTTGATAGGTGAACTCTGTAAGATACGACAATTTTTTGACCTCTGAAAAATCCAGCTAAAATATTACACAGCAATCTGTTCGACTGACTCCTTTTATAATTTTCACGCGTCTTTAATACCGCGTTTCTCCGCCTGAGTCTCCGACTCGACTGACTGGATTCAGTGCTGACTACAAGTAGCTTTTATACCTTCTCCCACTTAGCTCTTCGGTGAGTGTGAGTTGGAGTATTAGCGTTGTTACGTCTTTGAGTGAATTGCTATGCCAGAACCGTCTAACTGCAGCATCTTCTTAGTTGTTCATGGTCTTTTTTCTTAATGCAAGAATTCTCAGCGTAGGATTATTTTCATTGTAACTTATGTTTGTTCATTTATTGGTCAGTTCTAAACCGCCTTTCTCACTTCAACTTTGACATTATCTATCTAATGATTTTGTTTATTATATCGTATTATATCGTATTATTTAGATTATCATTAATATTATGTTTAGATTTTATTGAAAAATTAATCTTGCCTTCAAAATTTTTTTCTCCTAAACTATAACAATGTAAAATTGTATTAACTAAACTAAAAGATAATTAACATTTTCTTAAAAAACTTTTAACAATTTTAACTCAATACAATATTAATTAAAGTTTTAATTAACAATAAAATTAACATTAACAATTACAGTAATCATTTAAGGAACATAATTAGAGAATACAAAAATTATATTTAAATTTTATTGAAAAATAATCTTTCTCTAAAATTTTCTTTGCTAAACTATAACAATGTAAAAATGTATTAACTAAGCTAAAATATAATTAGCATTTCGTTAAAAAAACTTTCAAAAATTTGACTCAATAATTACAGTAATCATTTAAGAAACATAATTAGAAAATATTAAAATATTTTCTATTGTTTTTAGAAGTATGAAATACATTAATATAATTTTAACGTATATTAACATATAAAACAGTTTTTATAAGTAATATTATTAAATTACTAGTTTAAAAAAACTTTTGAACTAAGTAAAAGATAGGAGGGCCTATGAGAAAAGCTTTTCTCAGAAAACTTACTTTGATAAATAATATAGGTATAATATGTTAAATTTGGTACAATTTTTTCTTTTGGATATATTTTGAAATATGTCGTTTGTATAAAAAATAATGAATAATTATATTTGCTGCAGATAGTAATAAAAATTTGAAAAGTTATAGCTATGTATAAATTTTTTTTATTTTTTTCATTTTTTATTTTCAACATTATTTGGTCTTCTCAAAAAAAAAATATTAATAAGAATAATATAAATAATTTTCTTCATAAAAATAACTATGATTGAGATTTAATAATAGTACACTGGCAATGTATTTTATTATACATTGATACACTCTTATACATTTTTTCTTTTAAATATAAGAAAATAGTCATTGATCTAACTATGTGAAGTATCTACTTCGATATATTTATTTATTTTTTAAAAAATTTAATTGACAATTTTCCTGTATTAATTTAATGTAAAATTGTTTCCGGCAACACAGTAAAACAGTCTTTATAAAGTAAGTTCAAAATAATAAAACGGTTATTTAAATCTATAGCAGTTGTAATAAATATTCTACCTACCAACATTTTTTAAGCTAAAATAAACATTAGTTACGATATATATATATATATATATATATATATATATATATATATATATTTACAAAATTTACCTTCTTAAAGAATATAAATATGAAATAATAAGTTTTGAGCTACAATATGAGTTAAATTATAATTTTTAACAATTATATTTCATCAAATTAATATTGATTTATTATTGATATTACGTTATTAATGAAATATAAATTTATATTTTTAAGTCTATTTACAAGGACTTCTTAAATTCAATTACCTTTCTTCTAACAGTAACCCATTGAAAATAACCTTCCCTATGAATACTACATTTCTGAAATCCATCTTGTTATGTAAAGAAAATATAAAAATAGTGATTTCTTATTATAAAATAAATAAAATAAATAACAATAAAATTAGGAAAGCAATATACTGTTTATACTAATGTATAATTTCCACTACAATATGATGTGTAAATAAATATTGTAATAAATCAATATTATTTTAAATTGAAACTCTTATTAATCATTGATAATCATATTTATCTCCGCATATATGTTTTATCTAATTTTTAAAATCCGTGATATAATAAAAAGAAATTTTAAAAAAGTTTTAAAAAATGGCAAGTAATCTTCTGTTGTTAAACTAATTATTATGCTAAAAATAAAATTTTGAAATTATATTTTTATTAATAAGATAATTAATAATTATGTGGAACTTTTTTAAATTTTAATGAATTTCAACAACGAATTAGTCTAATTAATAAAAAAAATTAAGTATCTAATGATACAATTCAGTAGATGACACAGAAACTTTGACTAACTTATTTTACAAATTTGATACAAATTTGATGGTATTCATCAATATAGACTTGTTTTTAGGAATCTCATAAAATTCCCTAAATTAAAGTATATTAGCTTATTATTTGAGTAGAAATATTAAAACTATTGAAACTGGAAGCAATTATTAAACTGAATAATCTAAAAATATTACGATCTAATATAAAATTTAATTGTAAGAAATATCATTCCCTGATTAATTGTTAAATGAATTGATAAATTAAAACATAAGCTATTTAATAATAATATATATTATTATAACAATAAAATAAATGATTTGATATTGTATTAGTTTATATTTATATTTATTAAATTTCAAATCTATTATGTAAGAATATTAAGATATCGTAATCTCAACAATTTTAAGATCGGTATTTGCGTCTTTGTTTATATTGAAATATTGTTTAACTATATTCTTAAAAAAGTAATTTAGTAGATAATTGAGTCTAGAGCTAGCTATAATAATTTATTTATTACATCAGAAATTACTGTAATAGTATTTGATAACACATTTGTTTTGTTTTATTCATAAGAATATAATTCGTAAATGCGTATAAATTAAGTAAAATATTTATAATTTATAATTTATTGTCCTACAACATTTTACAATATTGAATAGCATATGTTTCGTTGTACTCTGATCTTTCTATGAATCTAAATAATTCCATATTTATAAAGCATAGGCTTACGTAAAGATATTATCTTTTAATACTTACAAGGAAAGGCTCGCCTCACCGGAGAACCAATTTCCTCCAGAAGGTGAAAAATGTATTAAATATAATAAAAAAATAAAAACCTTACACTTTTTTATTCAAATGGACGTGTTTCCCATTATTTTTCAGTAAATACTGTATCAAAATAATACATTTCTATTTGATTATTACATATATAGTTATTAATGGATATGAACATTTTATGCTTTTTTGTTATATCAAATATCTTTTTCTTAGCTAAAAAGTATAATATTCATGTTGTTCATGTTGTTTCTAACTGATCTGTTTCTATTTGAAATTAAAATTATTTTAAATTATGTAAATTTTTAAAAAAATTTTTAGGAAATTTAAATAATTGGCGAATAAAAATTTTAAATATTTCTGACTAATTACATTTTATTTAAATTTTAAATATATAAGGTTTATTGAAACATTGATGTAAATATTTAGAAATATTTGAACATTTTATTCGCTAATTTTTAAAAATTTACTTAATTTAAACTAATTCTAATTTCAAATAAGAATAGATCACGTAGAGACAACATGAATGTCTCTTTAGCTAAGAAAAAGATATTTGAAGTAGCGAATGAGCATAAAATGTTCATATCCACTAGTAACTGTATATGTAATAATAAAATAGAAATTTATTAATTAATAAATATTTCTATTGGTCTTACAGTCCAATTAAGTAAATTAAAACTAATACATAATAATGTCAATATATATTTATATCAATACTAATACATATCAATATATAATTAATTGAAAATTAAAAGAACAGTCAGACTATCCTTATTTGAAATCACCCACGTAGACTAATCTGAAATAAAAATATATTAGCTGAAAAAAATTCTTTATTAGTAAAATGCAATCTAACAGTCCCCACCACCTTTACCCAATTGAAAATTGATTGAGGTTGTCCAACGTTTCGAGCTCGCTATGGCTTCTCATCAAGGAATAAACTGAAAACTAAAGTAGAAATTTATTATTTTGATACATAAGACTAAAAAGAAGCAAGGCCCATTTGAATAAAAAAATGGTAAGGTTTTTAGTTTTTTGTTATATTTAATACATTTTTCATCTTCTGGAGGATATTGGTTCTCCGATGAGGTGAGCCTCTCCTTGTTAGTCTAGTAAAGTATAAAAAGTAAAATACACCCGCCTGGATATTAATTGTTTTCTTAAACTTTCTAAAAGTCCTGATGGTTTATATCTTGAACTAAACATGAGAGATAAACAACGGAGACTAAAGTTATTATAGTTTATTTTATATACGCTATATATATATATATATATATGCTGTTTTTGTATTGTTTTGCTTACAAATATTTACAAGTATATCAGGATTTCAAACCTGTAAGATTTGAACCGATTTAGCTCTATTGTAATACCTAATTTGTTACAAAAGCATTTCTCGGCTTCGGGAATACTTTTCTCATGTAGTTAACCTCAATCGTGTTTTTACTATATTTTCATATTTTGATCACTCTCATCTCTAAATCACAACTTTATCGCGATTTGCAGATCTGATGGTGTAAAATAGAAAAAAACCTGATGCGTAAGCTGCTACTTAATTCATCAGGCTTACTTTTCGGTTGGGGTGAACTATCTCCGGATGTAAACTATAAGTGAACAATCAACTTTTACGAGGGTGTTATAATATTTATGTACTAATGCATAATCGCTTTATGCATAAATGCGTAATATTCGTGACTCAGCTGTCACTTAGGTTAAATTTTTTTACATTAATCATTTCATGCTATATTGGCAAAAAATCGGTACAATTAAGATTATAAATATTCAAATTATTATTATACAGTTCAAGTTAGTATTAAAATATAAGTCCCTTTTTCAGAAATATCACTTATAATTATTTTGTATATCTAAAAAAAAATAAAACACTTGACTAGTAATTTTGAATACGATCATGCTTTTTCCACCTTCTCTATGAAAGAGAATTTGTTGTGAATTATCTATAATAATAAATCTATCCAAAAAAAATCACGAATATCAGTATTTATTTTTAATAAGTTCCAATAAACAAGATTTCTTTTTCCTATAAATACTGAGGTTACGGTGACATTTTTAAGTTCCCAAATACTCTCACAACATATGTTAGTAAATAACAACAGACATAGTATATTAATATTCCTACAAAATTATCGGGCTTTATCTTGTAAAAGCAGGTTTTCCCGATATACATAGTAGTTGGGGAGCAGTTGAACGTTCGCATTTTTAAATTCGATATTCATCTAAAATGTTTTCCTCTATGAGAATCTAGAAGGTTAAGGAACCTTTTAAATTAAGAAAACATATATATTTTATACAGTGGTGTTACCCATAAATAATTTTTTTAATGAAAAGAAATAAAAATAACATTACAACATATTATTAAGTAAGAAGTTGGATTGAATATTTGTTTCACTGTAATTCAATCATAATTATTTTAGATTTCAATTTTAATATTAAATTTGTTGTAATTGCAAGTAGGTGTTTCTTAGGAGGTTTATAATTTCAAAACTATATTTTAATTACTAACGAATTACTAACCTAAATCGAGATTCTAGTTTTGATTGAATATTCTATCAATATACTTTAACAAATTCAAAAAATAAAAAAGAGATTTTTCAAAGAAATGATATGATGTAAAATATTAAATTTTGCTTTATATTTGTTAATGCTACTACAATTTTGCAGATTTTTCGTACAATAGCTGAATTTTTATTATAAGTTTGAAAATCTGATGTCTATAAGTATCCGCTATAAAACCCGTTGCTCTGCTTGAAAAAAAGAGAGAGAGAGAGAGACAGAGGGAGATAAAAAGACCGTAACCGTGGTTCTGACTGTAACCGACAAGGTCTCATACTTCCTTCCTTAAAGTCTCGTCGACGAGGCTGATGAACAATTTCACACAATCAGCAACGGCACTCCATCACTATTCCTACGTCACTCCTCGCTAATGATCTTTGGTTTCCCCAAGGCAAAATTAGCGGCAACTTTATACGCATAGTTTTGTTCAATTTTATCACAAGAAATTTTTGCGTAGCTCCTATATAACTTTGCCGTAGTTATCGTTCTTAAAATATATTTTCGTTGACTTTATTGTTAAATTATTATTTTAATTTAATATTAAATTTATTATTCTTCAATATTAATAATAAATGTGCATACTGATGTTTATAAACTTTTTTATTAATTGATGAAAATATCTTTGTTAATTTTCTTAATAATAATTGTAAACGAAGACTAGTGGTTTTGACTATAAAATATATTTATTTGATAATAATATTTGTATTTAATAATTTTATAGAAGAATTTAATATTTTTAAAATTACTGAATGTATAGAAAGCAAAAAAAATAAAATAAATTTTTCATGAATTTTAATGTGAGAATTATATTTGAAACGTAGTATATTAAAAAAATTAAGCATTTAATTTAAACATTTTCAAATATAAATGCATATTTTTAATGCATATTTTTAAATAATAGAGTTGTGAAAAAAGTAGAAAACAATTATTAGTTTCAAATGAGTTAATTTATTATGAGATTTCTTATATACAAGACAAGGCCGAGGCACGTTCAACAGCTTCCTTGTACGTCAGCACCCAGATATATAGATCAACAATCATATTACACATTAATTAGTTATAATTATTTGTAGCTAAGTTCATCCATCAACCCTCGAAAACTTTGCTTCCTATTTGAAAGAAGGCTAAAGAAAAGTGGTATTGCAATGTGCCTATATTATTGCACATCAGATATATAGTTTTTCTTCATTTCTTATAGTCTTACAAGTATTTTCTTATGTTATTTAACGTTGCTCTATTTATGCTTTCAAATAATGGTGCTAATCATTTATAATGTGTTTATAAACAAAGTGACTAAATTTTTACAGCCACGTTTGCGTCCATATTTTTACATATACCTTATGAATACTTTTAGAAAAATCTGCTAGATATCATTTGTACTGGATATAAAAATGATGTCAAAACGAATTCAGCTATTTAGACATAAGCTCATTAAGCTGTAGTTTCCTTCAAAGTATTTATTGATTAACGTTTTTTTGAATTTTCGATACCTTTTTATAAACAAAACATGCTGTTATTATACCTGAAGATGAAAAATATATCATAAAATCGAAAAAAAATCAAATGAAAATTTTGAAATAAATCATACTTATGCCTTTTTAAACGCTGATTATGAATATTACAGAGAAAACGTAGGGAAAGAAAAATTTAATTATAAAAATGATAAAGAAATTATAGAAGCCAGAGAGTATAGAACAATTTTGTATTTTCGAAACAAATCTCACAACAAACATTGTAGACCTCATTAAAATATATATTTTATGTTTGGTACATTTTTGTTATGTTAATAGGATGCTTGGCACTGTAACATCCAGGTGAGTGAACTAGACGCAGAAAACAATCATTACGCCTTACCTCCATATTCTAAGGAATCTTTTAAGATAATTTTTCCCGATGGTAAATTGGTCGCGAAAATACACCACTAGCTCTCTGACTAGTTTATTTCAATTTTTGAAGTTTTTTGTCAGTATATAATAATTTAATATATAAAAAAAACATTCCACCAAACATAAAACTCCTCGTAGAATTCATTCCAAGACATGTGGACATCGTCTTCTAGCGACCAAACGCGAAGTAATGATATATATATATATAAGTATATAGATTTGAGATTGATCATAAAATAACTTCCTATTTATAGAGGAATCGATTCAATAATTTTTTTGTTTAACATATATAAACGAAAACACGTGTTACCATTATAAATTAGTATGTTATCTATATATATATATATATATATATATATATATATATATATATATATATATATCATACTAATTTATAAAGACAAAGTTTGTACACGATAAACAAACAAAAATAGGAGTTCGACATCGACTCCACATTTCGTGCGTGTAGAAGTCTCTCTCTCTCTCTCTCTCTCTCTCTCTCTCTCTCTCTCTCTCTCTCTCTCTTCCTCTCTCCCTCTCTCTCTCTCTCTCTTTCTCTATAACTACCACTAACTAAATATTCACGATATCTAATTTAAAATACTTAAATATATGATATATATATATATATATATATATATATATATATATATACACATCTTACATACGGCTTCTACGGGGAAATATTGTAGTTCCGTGTTTAGTCGGTATGAAACGATGTCCAGGTATGTCGGAACGACTTCTACGGGGAGTTTCGTATTTGGAAGATAGAATACGATGTCCAGGTTTGACGAGACGACCTCTACGTAAAGTTTTGTATTCTATCATCTGAACTCCAGTCGTTCCAAAACATCTGTACCTTATTCTACGGACCAAACATGAAACTCCTCGTAGATATGGTCCCGGCACACCTAAACATCGTATCTTACTTCCCCAATACGAAACTCTGGTCTGCAAAATATCACCTTTTTGAAGTAGACGTTACTTCGAAGCACCTTTTTACACGGAACCGACGATAGACGCATTATCTATTCGAATATAGATTTATGCATAGAGTACTTTTTATATAGATATTATTAGGAGGCGAACTTAGTTTTCGACTTCCACGTTTAGATGGCGATATAAGTAGTACGAAAAATCAGATGTGTTGGATCTAGTTTTTTAGTTTTGGCATTTACCAAAAAAATTCAGTTAACAGGTGCCAAAATTTGTGTAAACATTATAATTTTTTGTTCAGTAAAAAATGAATCGTGATAAATCGTTTTTTCGACATGTCCTTTTGCATTATGTTGATTTGTAAAAAAGTGTAGCAGAATCTTATCGATTCCTTCAGGAATGTTCTGGCGAACAAGCCCATCACTTACAACATGTAAAGAGTAGTTTCAGCGGTTTAGAAGTGAAGAAACTGATGTTAATGACAAAAACTGTTGTGGACAACCGAAAAAGTTTGAAAATAGTGAATTGCAAACATTATTGGACGAAAACTCAGCTCAAACACGGATAGAACTCGGTAATAAGTTAGGAGTCACTGACAGAGCAGTTGGCAAACGTTTACACGCGTTGGGAAAGATTCATAAAAAAGAAAAATGGATGCCACACGATTTGACTGAAAGTGACATTATGAATCGATACAACATCGCACTGTCTTTGTTTGCCAGGCAAAAAAAGAAGAGTTTCCTGTGGCGTATTGTGACTGGTGTTGAAAAGTGGATCTACTATGACCATCCCAAGTGCGAAAAGTCATGGGTGGACCCAGGCCAACCGTTCACATAGACACCAAAACGGAACATCCACGACCAAAAGCTATTGCTGTGCATTTGGTGGGACCAACAGGGTTTGCTGTACTACGAGCTGCTAAAATCGAATGAAATCGTCACTGTCGAAGTACAAGGTCAGACAATTAAGTAATGCAACAAAATTAAAAAATCAAGTATATTTAAAAATTAAAGTATATCGCTGCGATTTCCTTCAATGTAGTCCCCTCCTGCATCTATGCTCTTATTCCAACGAGTTTTCCAGTTTTCTTAACAATTCTGGAACACTTCTTGTAGGATGTCTCCAAGTACCCTCGTTACAGATTCTTGGATGTCTTCAATGGAGTGAAAATGTCGACCTTTGACTTTGGTCTAGGAAAGAGTCGCAGAATAACATGTCCGGCGAATAGGGCGGTTGTGGTAACGTTGTGACATTGAACGCACATAAACGACACTCAACGTACTGTGACGGGGAGCACTGACGTGATGCAGAACCAAGTGTTCTCGATCTCTGGATGCACTCTGAACACCCTGTTTCGTAATTTTTTTCAGTACATTGCGGTAAAATACTTGATTTACGGTTTGTCCAGGTGCTACAAACTCTTTGTGAACCACCCCTTTGCTGGCGAAGAAGCAAATGAACATGGTTTTCACTTTGGACTTTCTCATTCTTGGCGCCTCGTCTTTGATGCTCTCATGGCCTTTTTTAAGATTGGGATGCCACTGAAGCACCTAACTACGACTGAGGGTAGCACTACCATACACTTTAGACACTTTTTCATAATTTTCTATCGCGGTTTCGCCGAGTTTCGCACAAAATTTTATCGCGCACCGTGGCTCTAAGTTTCTCTGTTCCACTTTCGTAGTCTGCATTCGCGCATTGTTACAAAACACTGAACAGCTGGCAAAGAAATGATCGTACACGGGTCGTCAATGTTACCACAGGCCGAGAAATAAAATCGGTCGCATTACTTAATTGTCTGACCTCGTATATATATATGTAAAACAGTTTTTTAGTCAATAAGTTCGGTGGGAAATGATTCTTTACATCATAAATAGCATAAATAAGTTTGTAAAACGTCGATAAAACATATATATTCTTTTTCATAATTTAAAAATTTTAAATCGCAATCTAAAAGTAATAGTGTAGCGGTTGTGCAATGGCGGCAGCGGTTCTCAAATTCACATTCATGGCGCTATCACGCAACTTGATTTTATAACTTTTCTTATTTTTAAATATGTATACTTCTCGTAAACATTACCATGATTTTTTATTCTGTTTTCCGTTCTCGATAAGTAGCAGCTGTATAGGAAGCTCATCAGTGATAATTTATTTCAATACTAATTATTTCTTTTTAAAGTATTTTTAAAAATTAACATACGAAAAAGTAGCGTTTTAGAATCAATAAACAGTATTAACCATTTTTTTTATTCTCCAAGATATATATTAAAACTATTTTCAAAAATGGGCGGCATTTTACTTATCTCAATGTACAATGTTCTTAATGTTCTAGATAATATCGTTTAGCAAATAATTTATTTCAATGAAGCGAGTTTTACACAATTCAAAATACAAATTTCTTTTAATTTAGGGAACACTTACTTTGAAATCTTGAAATGTAATTCAGAAATATTTCCTTATATCAAATAAATTTCTGCTTTTTTAATTGAAAATATTAGCCAGATTGATTCATGATTTGTAACGCAACTCACAGACGCACAATTCTGTCAGACACAGTATTATTTATATAGATTTACTTTGTTCTCGTTGCAATGCTTTGCTTTAAAGCTGCATTCACATATTATATATGATAAAAAACATGTAAAAATGTGTAAATCTAATTTTCGCAAGGGCAAGTAACTAAATAAATAATATTAAATGATTTACTTTTTATAATGTTACAAGAATTACTAAATTAAATTTTTAAATAAATATTAATTGAGTAAAGTAAATATTTCCTCAATGTTAAGTTGGTTTCTTATAACAGAATTTAATGTATTTATATGAATAAAATACTTATTTCAAATAAGAAACAAATAAAAATATTTGTTTTCAAATCAAATTAATTATATACGTACTATGATTCATATGAATCGTTTACTTGAATTAAGTAAATTTTCTTTCATATTACTTTATTAGTTTGTTGTAATGTTATTACATACACAAAAATAAATTCAACTTTAGCATAATGAAATTACATTCATTATCTAATTCACATTTTTTTGTCACATTTGTAAAATATGTAAAATGAATGTATATATGTGTAAACATAGATAAAAATTCATGCATAATCCACAGTAATATTTATTTAATGTAGGATTGTTTATCAAAAGTAGTTTTCTTAACTCTAAACATTCTTTTCATACAGCTTTTGTTAAAAACATATAGTAATGCATGTACGACTTTAATTGTTTTCACAATGAATTTTTATCTTCTAATTAAAATAGAACTTCTTAGATTATATAAAATTTTCAATCTCTTTTTAAATATTAATATAATAATTTCTCTATATTTATTTAAAATATATAAGTAATATATAAGTACATCGTTTTAATTTATTAATTAGTCGAGATTGTTATACCATTTTAATAAAACAGCAGATACTGACAAAAAGACCTCTAGATTTATGGATTAAAAAAATAGAATTAAAACAGAAAAAATCAAAGATATAAATGAACAAAATAAGTAAGAAAGACCTTTATAGTCGAGGAAATCCTCTACCAGATATATACGACCACAATTCAAGAGCTGAAAACCAGTTCAGACTAGCAAGGTGTCTTAAAAACGAGTTGCCTTGTTAGTCTCGAGAAACGCTCCAGTAGGCTGTAGGAACAAAGAAACCAAAAGTGAAAGGATTGTAAGATGCTGGTCGTCGTACTCCGACTTGTCTCAATGTACGTCATAGAGGAGGATAACTAAAATGTGATGTAAAAGATACATATAACTATAGTATTATTATAGTGTATATATATATATATATATATATATATATATATATATATATCTGAATTGTTATAGTCAAAAAACCAATGTACATAGTAACGTATACGTATAATCATATAACGCAATAATAAGAAAACTAATATAAGCCAATAATATTGGTTTAGTGTCTTGTATCAAAACATAAGAAGATTTTCTTCAGATAGAAAATTTTATTTATTTATTTATATATTAATAATAGATATATAGTCCGTGTAAAAAATAATAAATTTTTCGAATATATTTTTAGATTTGCATAAGAGAAAGTTTTTATGAAATGATAATATAAGTAATATAAACTATTGTACAACAATGTATATATATACATATTCATATACACACACACATATATATATATATATATATATATATATATATATATATATATATAGATTTATCGAAAGGCTGAATACTTTGTGACGTACGTGGTTGCATTGAGTTTGAACAAATATGTATAAAAGTAAAGCAATACAAATACGTCATCGCATTAGAGTTGAAATCAATAAGCGAATGACGTCAGTTGGAGTGATGCAAGATCAAGGTTTTCTTTTGTGCGGATCGCACTATACAGCCTCAAGGCAAGTTCAAGTTGGATTTCGTTTATCTTCTCTTGATTATTAGATTATATATATGAGCAATCCTTACTTAAACTATAATAGTTTATAAAGAATTCGATTATAATACGAATTTTTGAAATTCAAAATCTGTTTTTAGCTTTCGAAACATAAGAATCAAATATTACTTTGCCTATATATTAATCAAATCTGTTATTGGCATATTAATGAATTTTATATTTTGATAAATTCTTTATTAAAATTTTCATTTATAATTTTTACAAATAATAAGAAATATATATCATGGGAACTTATCACAACGATGCTACATGAAATTAAAAAAAAAGATAAGTACAAGTAATTTTCTAACATAACGATTATTTAAAAATTAGTTATTGCCTTAGTAGCTTATGATGCCCGAAGAACCTAAAATATAAATACTACTAAAAATAAAATAAAATTAAATTAAAAATTAAAACTAATAAAACTAATCAAAATAATTTAAGAATAACATAGAATATAGTTTATTACTTTATTTACGAAATGAGATGTTTGCGGACCGTGACGAAGCGGAGGGTTGTAACGAGTTTCGTAAAAAAGCATTTTCGTTCTAGGTAAGAACTATATTTTTTCTCGTGAGAGGCGGAATCAAGTGACGAAGATGCGATTGATAAGTTAGATTGAGGAAAAAATATTTATTAATATTAAAAAGTAAAAAATGATTACAGCAGAAGGACATCTGTCTTGATTGTATACAGAGGCACACAAAAACCTGATTAATTATGCTTTGCATCTGTTAATTTAGAAAATGTAGAAAACCATTACTTATACAAGATAGATTAATAATAAAATATGTATTTTTTTTAAATATTCATATCTACTGATCAAGAGGAAAGTCATGTGACAAACCCTTTTCATTCTTCCTAGACATATTATGAATAATTTTATTCATCAATTTTAAGTTTTTATTTGTTGAGTCTTCCTTTAAAGACTTCCTATAAACAAAATTCCTTGATTCAAGTAATTATATTTATTAATAAATATTTCTTAAAATTTAATGATTTTCTTTTTTCTAGGAAATATTAAGTTGACTTTAAGTACGCATAATTTTAAAAAAGTTATTTACTAAAATTAAGATAATATTATTTTAAATAGAAAAATATTATTTTGAAAGTAACGAATTATTAACTTCAATTCAAAAAATCATTTTACTAGAAAATAAGAGATATTAGGTAAAAATTTTTTTTAATTAGAATAATCAAAACTTTTATTTAAAAGCAACAGACTAAATTATTAATTACCGAATTTTTACAGTAAGTTAACATATAATTCAACTAATAAAAATTCTTTTTACATTAAGAATTTTTTTACTTTAACATACTTAATGTAAGATATTAAATGTTGAGATAAATATTTATTTATTGAAACTAATAAATATTTTTATAGGTCTTATATTCTTTTTTTATACTAATATAGATAGAACGATAGCCAGATTGTCATAATTTATAATTACCTCCATAGAATGTAAAATATAAAATCAAAAATTTTAAATTAATATTATTGTTTCTTTATATATATATATATATATATATATATATATATATATATATATATCATATCGTATCATATCGTATCATATCATATCATCATATCATACTAATTTATAATGCAAAGTGTGTTTTTGTTTGTACACGATAACCGAAAGAAACTACTGAACCGATTGTTCTGAAATTTGACATATAGATTGTATATTACTTGGGAAGGACATAGGCTATGTTTTTTTTATTGAAAATCATTTTACATTCATTAATAAATTTAGTTAATGGTTTTAACAATCAGTTACACCAGCGGCTACTAGGTGGCGTCTTGAATCAGGAACATTAACTCAAAGTAGTCCGCTTAAGGTATTAATTAATACCAGGCCAGCTCACACGAATGATCGACGATATCTAACTTTAGAATTCGTATCCTAAAGAATGTATGACGTTTGTCGATATAACCCTTTTTGTTCTTCAGGTTAATCTGACACTACTCTCACACCTTATGGATATCGTTTGATTATTGTAAATTTTATTTTCTCTTACGTGGGGAAAGCTCTCTCTCTCTCTCTCTCTCTCTCTCTCTCTCTCTCTCTCTCTCTCTCTCTCTCTCTCTCTCTCTCTCTCTCTCTCTTTCTCTCTTTCTCTCTCCTTTTATAAAATGGTTCTGTATGTCAAATCATACTGAATATAGTTTGTGACGACAAATTATGTTTTTATTTTTATACATTATACTATGTTCAGAATTGTGTCAAGAGACTATTTTTTAGTTTGAACAAAAGAAATAATGGCAAAATAGTGTTCGGGCGTAGAAGACGATGTGCAGGTATGGCGGGACGACTTCTATGGGGAGATTCATATTGGGACGTTCGGATACGATGCCGAGACGTTTTGGAACTACTTCTACTACGAGTGTTTAAGAGACTTCTGTAAAGAGAGTCATGTTCTATCATTCGAACACGCACACTCCCACTAAGAGTGGTCCCGGGATAACTGGACATTGTATTCTTCCTTCCCAGCACAAAACTCTCTACAGCAGTCGTCCCGAGACATCTCCTATATTCCGAACATGATACTCTCCATAAGCGTCGTCTCGAGACACTTGGACATCTTTTTCAACCGCCTGAAATCAAAAAAATCAATTTTCCAACCAAAAAAACATAGAAGCCGTGTGTAATATGCATATATGTGTGTATTAAATACTATTGTACATTCTGTATATACACACTGTATATACAGAAGCAACGATAGGTAAATTACGGAAGTGACGATATATTTTATTTATAAATACATAGTTTCGAGGTTGTTGGTAAAGAACCCTATTTTGCCATCATTTCTTTTGTTCAAACTAAAATAAAATAGTCAATTGTCAATTCTGAAATGAATATAACGTATAATAACAAAAATATAATTTGTCGTCACAAATTATGTTCATTATGATTTGGCATAGAAAACCATTTTATAAAAGAAGACGGAAAGAGAGAGACAGAGAGTGAGAAAGAGAGAGAGAGAGAGAGAGAGAGAGAGAGAGAGAGAGAGAGAGAAGAGAGAGAGAGAGAGAGAGAGAGATTTTCCCACGTAAGAGAAAATAAAATTGACCAAAATCAAAAGATATCCATAAGGTGTGCGAGTAGTGTCAGATAAACCTGAAGAACGAAAAGGGTAATATCGACTAACGTCACACCTTCTTTAGGATACGCATCCCAAAGTTGGATATGAATATTCATTTGAGCTGGCCTAGTATTAATACTTTAAGCAGACTACTTTCAGTTGATGTTCGTGATTCAAGACGACACCTAGTGGCCGCTGGTGAAACTGACTGCTAAAACCATAACTTAATTTATTGATAAAAAAAAAATGATTTTCAATAAAAAACGTAGCCTATGTCTTTCCCAAGGTAATATAGAATCTATATGTCAAATTTCAGAACAATCGGTTCAGCAATTTTTTCGGTTATCGTGTATAAACAAAAACACGCTTTGTCTTTATACATTAGTATATGATATATGATATGATATAATATGTTATGATATGATATGATATGATATATATAATATATATATATATATATATATATATATATATATATATACATATATAATAAATAAATAAATTGAAAAAAGCATAATAGAAGTAATAAACGAACTTTTAAATTTGTTCATAAAAATTGTTTTGAAAAGAAAACATTGTATTAAAAACTAAATTGATTGTTTTAATAAATTCATGTTTTGTTAATTTTGTATATGTACTAATTTTGTTCTATTTTTATCTATAATTTCTTTAAATAAATCCAATGGTATATTCGTAAATAAAGATACTATATTCAATGAAATTATCTTATAATTATTTGCAATATTAATTTGCAATATTAATATATTTAACTGTTTCAAAAAAATTCCTCTTTAACATAAGAGTTAGTTTTCCCAACTATCTTGACTTTTTGTTTATAAAAAGCTTACAATATTATGTTGGAAAATTAATGGATAATAGTATTATTCTATAGGCCAATTGCTTTTTGTGAATTTTGGGAACCCCATAACATTTGGCTATTGTGCGATTTTTGGATTTTAAATGTTTAAACGTAATTTCATTAATATAAGATTTTTTTCCATTCTTTTACTATTCTTTCAATTTTCTTGTAAATGAATAGTTATGGAATACAAATTTTAAGAAATTCATAGTAATAATGAATTGAATACTATGAAAGTAAAATATTTATTCTATTAGTATTGGTTTTTTATTCGTTTTTCAAATTATTTTTTAATAATGAATAACTCATAACAATGTAAGCCATAGCGAGTTATTGAGTATTTCTATTTAATCATTTTTTATATTCAAACCTTATATAATATTATATATTATATATATATATATATATATATATATATATATATATATATATATATATATATGTATATATAATTCAGTCAACCTTATATATATATATATATAAGGTTGATTGAAACATTGATGTACATATTTAGAAATATTTGAAAATTTTATCCGTTAATTATTTAAATTTCTTAAAAAAATTTTAAATATTCTTTTAATTTAAAATAATTCTAATTTCAAATAGGAACAGCTCAGTTAGAACAACATGAAATTTATGCTGTTCAGCTAAGAAAAAGATATTTAAATTAGAGAGTATAAAATGTTCATATTCAAGAGTAACTGTATATGTAATAATCAAATAGAAATTTCTTATTTTGATACAGTATTTACTTAAAACTAATGGGAAGCAAGGTCGATTTGAATAAAAAATGATAAAGTTTTTAGTTTTTTGTTAATTGAATCCATTTTTCAATTTCAGGAGGAAATTGGTTTTCCGGTGAATGAGCCCCTCCTTGTAAGTTTAGTCCTTGAAGATGAACCGTAACGGCTCAGATTTAAGGTAGTGGGGCAGTCAGATTGACCTTTACTAACAAGAATATAGCTTATTTTAGAGACTCTCATTATTTTAGTTTTATATATTATAGTATAAAGGCCTTAAGACCGATAATAAATAAAAAATATTTATTAATTTAATTCAAAACAGTCTACATAAGTACAATTTTTAGTTTTAAACTAACATTATTTAATCTTGCAAAATTATATTGCTGATTGAGGGTCAATTGTATGAAATTATTATATAATCAGTTTCAACTTTACATCTAACTATACTAGTGCGTCAATGCTTATACTTATTTTATTTATGTTTTGTAAATATTTGTATTTGTTTAATAAGAGTTTGGTCCCGTTTATAAATTCTTTTCACTTAATGATTTCAATTTCAAACAAAATACCGTTTTCTGAACTTATATGGGGCTGTACATGTTGTTGTAATGTTTCATGTCTATGATAAAAAGGATTTCATGAACAATACTTTAAAGCTCTAAATATTTACTTTCATTTTAAGTAATTATTCTGAAGACAATGAGTGTGAATTTACCTCTTTTATGAATTTACAATTTTAATTATGAATAATCCTTTTTTGAAATTTTATGATTTCAAATTTTTGAGAAATCAAATTAAATAAACGTTCTGTAAAGGAACTGCTATTGATACATGTACAAAGACTCCCGGTCAACAAACAATATAACACTAAAAATCTGAAAAGTGTATAAAAATGCTTCATTGTTGATTTGATAATAGATTCAATTTTCAAATAAATTTTGTTAAGCTATCATACAATATTCGACTTCCTATTAAGATGTATACAAGTCATTTTTATTTGGTTTATTCTTATTGTGGTATTACTTTTTAGTTATACTTAACACTGTATACTTAAACATCCATACCCATATATTTTGTATTTTAAATTATTGTAAGCGGTAATAATATTTTTGTTTTATATAAGTAATATAATGTTCAATTTTTTTTTAATTTTTATATAAATAACTTTGATTATACAATGTGAATATAAATATAAAGTAGTCCGAATTTGAAACAAAAATTAGATGAGTAAAATATTTTAATTAGACCAATAGGTATAGATAAATTTTTTACTAATTATGAACAATGTATGAGATATAATATCATCGAACACAAAACAATAGGCAGGAATAGAATGATTACGGGTTTTTGACACACACACACACACACACACACACACACACACACACACACACACACACACACACACACACACACACACACACACACACACACACACACACACACACACACACACACACACACACACACACACACACACACACACACACACACACCACATCACATTCGTAATGTATTTTACCTGCGTCAGCATTGGCAGTTTAAAAAAGAATCAATTTACTGCACGGCCAAACATTCGTAAGCAGAGACAGTGTTGCCTCGGCGGCGGTGCGCATGCGCTTGCAGCAAATACTACTCCATTAGATTAGATAATCCGCAATCATATTGCTCGAAAACTTTCGTACAACAGAAGTAACGATTGGTACGAAAATATGAATTACTATTTAACTTGCTATTAAAAATATTCAATCATATGTTGCAATTAAAATGTTTTTTTTTCAATATTTTAAAATAAAGCTATTATTTTCTTTAAATTTTTTTCTCTTTTCTGCATTTAATAAATGACCAATATTTATTAAAAATATTTTTTACATTTTTAAATCAGATTAATATATTAACATAATTACGCTTGGAAATAGATAAACATCTTTAATTCATGAATTTACCATATTAAAAAAAATAAATACATAATACGTATAACTATATGATATACGTATGATATAATACATACATATATGTATATTGAATTATATATAATATAAATTATGAGGTATAAAATGATTGAACAGCAATTATGAAAAATTAAATATATATTTTTTTAGAAGAGAACATAAGTTAGAAATCTATTCAAAATTTAATTTCTCACATATAACATTTTCATTAAGTTTTAAGAACATATAAAAATACGGATGTGACAGACATTTCACAAATATTATTAAAATAAAGATTCCAAATGCTATACAATTTTCAATCCTCCACAACTTCTTATTTTTTAATTTTTATCCGTGTAGGAATTTAGTGATTTATTTATAATTAAGACTTACAACGGAAACATTAATGGATTTTATTGTGTACATGTTTCATATTAGGATTCTAGTAGGAACATCTAACTCAATCCTATCATGTAAGACTAGGTAATATCTAGAGAATTCTATATAAAATCTATTCAACTCCCTTTTATTGGAAGTCGAAATTTTATTCCATACTGAAAAGAAAAATATGAAAAATATATTTAATACAAAGTAATAATTAATTCCAATTAAATACGTACACATTTCATTGTTTCCAATAAAAAATTGAATTCTATTTTTTGAAATATATTAAAATAAAAATTGTAATAATTTATATTATTCTCCTATTTTGATGATTTTTAAATTATTTTATCTCAAAATTTATTTTTCCAAAAATTTATTTTATTTATTCCATGTATACATTATCAGAAATGTTTCTAAATATGTCTTATTTTACACATTTTTTCGGTGATTCACGTCTTACAAACTAACTTAACCTAAAATTTTAACCAACCTCATCCACTACGTATTTGTGCAGGGTTCTGCCTGCAATGGAACATGGAAAATCTATGGGCAAACATAGCGGGATAAATGCCGATTAAGAAAATCTGCTCCGGAATGGTTGATGCATTGAAACTGCTCGAATTTGATATCCATGTTACTTTTGATAGGCTTGGATACTGAATTTGTCAGTCTCACAGTATCCGCTCATATTGCTGTGTATGAAAAAACACTGAAGCGTTAAATAAGGTGTCAGCGTCCGTGTGGTCATCCATTCAAATAGTAGCCAAGCCGAATGCTACTTAACCTTGCTGACCATGGAATATTTTTTAGGATTGTAGATAAGAAATCCTAATTTATCTCTATCTAAGGAAGAAAAAAGGAAATTAAATAAATACAAAATAGAAATTCCTACCTTTATCTTACCTTTGCTAAACTAAATTTAATTATTTCTGGAAAATCCTATGTTCTTTTCTATATGGGAAAAAGTTAAAGCTTCTTGGATCTACCAACTTATTACGTATGTGAAGACATCAGCGGTATTACTAACTAGAATCTAACTTGTACTGGGGATATGTCAAGGACATTGTTATACGGGTATTCATTTATACTTTCGTTTATGCGTCCCTCTTCCACTACATTCTTCGTCTCTTACGCACACTCCTGCACATACATATGCGTACGGATACAGCGTGCATATACGCAAACCCAAGCCAACTATATTTGCAAATTTTCTATTATTCTTCTGTTCCCGAAGTTTTGCTAAATTATGGTCTACCAAACAAAAACGAGCGATTCGGTCTCCGATCACTGAGTAGAGAATACCTACTCTTCATTTACAACAAAATACTTTAAATTACTTTACGATACAAAATTCCTATCTTTTGGTTTGTAGTTAGCGATTTTAACACATTTTTATTTAAACCAAAAATATTCAGAATATCAACCAGTTTTTTGAGTCTTTAGATGTCCTACAGTTGGAAACTTAATATTCATATTATGCAATGTAAAAATAATTTTGCTTTGAATTGCATTGTATAGTAAACTTACTTTTCAATCAACCTATTAAAAATTGGTAGAGAGAGGTAATGAAAGCGGAATTTAATAAAATGATCAAAATTAAAGTACTAAATTGATAATTATGAAATATATCTTGACTTGCATATGATCAAACAAAATTCTAGGTAAAATAAAACTATTATATTTATATTTTAATTAAGTCAAATTTTACAGGTATATGAAAATGTATATTACAGTTTTTATAATTGAAAGATATAAAAGTTTTCCTTAAGTATATTCCTTTATAGACTAATAATTTTATTGACTTCTTTAGTAATTGCATTAAATCAATAAGTAACTAATAGAACCTCTCATAGATATGGACCAGCTTTCTAAAGCCCTGCAATATATCTATAGTTATTTTTCTTGCACTGTTTATATCAAATGTTAAATAAAACATAAAAAGTATAAAAAAGTACATGCAAGATGCTCCGTAGGTATGGAAACCTGGAACTCGAGGATAATATTTTTATATAGCTCTATCGGGATGAAAAGTAAACTGTTATTCCGTGTATTTATTTATTTTTATTTATTATTTTTTTATTATTTTTTATTTATTATTTATTTTTATTTATACGCCGATTTTATTTTGTTCTTGGAAAAATAATTTTCAAAATATTATACGATTATTCATTGGATCTGAAGAAGAACGAATTATTACATATTAATTATTTAAGTAAACGTCCATTTTCATAATTAAGAAAGAAATGTTATAATGTAATTTCTTTTAATGATAATGAAAGCGCATGATTTTCAGGATATAAAAAAAAATCTAAAAATTCAGGTTAACTAATATTAACGTTTAAGTATTGTATAAGGTCTCGATAAGAATAAATCCGAAATATTTATAATTTTTCCAACATTCCAATGATAAGTTTCTTATTTTTTTCAAGGCAATAATATTTGTCAATATAATATCGTCAATAAGTTATTATATTACTGAAGTAACAAGTAAGTAAAGACTACATCTTAAGCGTGCTACTTTTGTTAATTCTCACAGAAAACTTTAATGTTACCATTAATATAAATATTATTGTCTTAAAATGATTGAAAAGTTCAACCAAATTGATTGACCAAATTAGAATTAAAAATTGTACTTCTGTAATGTAGACTGTTCTGAATTAAATTAATAAATAATTTTATCGGTCTTACAGTCTTTACAATATAATATATTAGCTAAAATTATGACATTCACACTGTCCTTCTTTATATTCAGCCCCGTAGAATCTGAAATAAAATAATTTATTGTAGTAATAAGTTTTATGGTGAATATATATTGGTTATATTTGAATATAACTAAACTATAAACCAAAATAATATATATTGAATATAACCGAGGGCAGTCTGACTGTCATTATTTTAGCTAATATATTATATTATAAAGAATGTAAGACCGATAAAAATATTTATTAATTTGATTGACCAAATCTTGCCCAAATTGTAAATATGTTTGACTCATTCATATCAACACATTACATTGAATTATAATTATTATCAGTGACAAATTCAATTATTTAAGTAAAATATTAACCTCTGTTTTCGTTAATTTACGTTACACATTGCGACCAACGAAATAAAATATTTGAATAACATATATTTATACAAATTATTCTACAAAAAGGAAAATTTACGATCATAGCATGCAGTTTATTTGCATGTTGTCGATAATGAAATGCATGAACTACTATAGTATTAAACTCAAATTTGATTGAATTCAATATTAGTTCTATATTACATACTAGTAAAATTTCTCCACGAAGAGTTTTGTTCATTTCTATGTATTCAATTTTTTTAACAGTATATATTATTTATTTATTGTATCTCGACTTGTTAATATAATTTTTCCTATTTTTTAAACATTTTTTAATACAATTTTCGAAAAATACAAAAATTGGATTAATTGGATTATGACTAACCTTAGTAGACTCGGTCAATGTAGATATAAAGTTAATTACGAAGTTGCATATTAATACTTGACAAGAGCTAGAACGACGCTGTAGCTTCGTTAACAACATAGAGCTACTTCTTAAGGACGAATAATTATTATGAGTAAAGACGCCTTGCAAGCGACTGATTCGCTCGTGGCTGTGAACATTACAATCATTAATTCAATCTTTTCAAGGTAATACGATTCTTTATCGTCATTATTCTTTGGCATTGCTAACGTTACGTTCTTATATTACAGCTATGTTTTTCTCTTATAACGAACATGCTAAAGAAAATAAGTTTTGCATTTATGATACTCTAAACACCTTCTGAAAGTTTTCAGTCATACAAAAATTATAAGTATTGAAGAATATTAAAATTAGTCCACTGGTATAAGGTGCTTTTATATAAAAAAAATTCTCTTACTTGATTCATTAAAATTTATACTATAGAATGTGCGTTTATAAATTATTAACATCTCCCATCTCAGTTTTGCTCCAGATAATGATTGTTTAATTAAAAATATTTTATATAAGAATCTTTCTTTCCATCAATTAGTTTTTAACACATTTTTGTTCACTCGTTTTTCTGTGGTTTTTTGAAATAAATTATTTTTGTATTTCTAGAGGATTCAGCGGTTTCCAAATTAGAGTATAAGTCAAAAATGAATGACAATACAGAATAATGTAATGATTTTGGTGGCTCCATGGTTATATATATATATATATATATATATATATATATATATATATATATATACATTTAATATTTATATTGAAAAACTTCAAATACTGAAGTTAAAATATAAATAATAAATATATAACTAAAAGAAAATTCTTTAAAATATGTTTTATATTACAAAAATTTGAGTAAAAAATGTTATAATTAAAAAAAATCAAAATAAAATATTAAACATAATATGTTTTATAATCTTTCTAAAGTTCTATCCAGATGATTTACAAATTCATACTGGTAACACTAAAAATTAATGGCCATGCCAAACATAGAGCAAGTAAAATAGATTATTTCATTAAGAGTTAATAAAATATCATTTCATTAGTTAAGGAGATACTATCGGTTTAAAATTTACAATTGTGAAATGGATGAAATTAGTTACATTCGTATATAGAAGCATAGAACTGATGAATAATTCAGTTAACATTTGAAGTTGTTCGTACTTTTACAAGAGCTCTTATGAGGATTCGTAGTTTCTATTCTTTATACAAAGTTCCAGTAATTTTGATTTTTTTTAGATCATTTTCAATAAAATGCTTGGCAAAATAGTTAAAGAAAAATATTGAACAAAAAATGCTAGAGTTAACAGTGCATTGTTTATACAACATTATGGCGAATTTTGAAATACAAGTAGGTGTTATTATATACGAAAGCCGTACGTTGTTCTTAAATGAACTGATACTAAAAAATAAATGGGATTAGAGTTGTATGTTGACATACTCGTTACCGAAAGAACTCACTTTAAAAAAATTGCAGAATATTTATTTTTCAACGATATTATGATTTTAAGCACCAAATCATGATTTAACACACATGGTTCACATTTTTTATGATAATTAGTTTTCAGGAAAATTTGAATGAGATTGTGAATTACTAACTAATTAGAAATTTCTATGGGAAATTATTATTATATTGTTAATGTTTTTTATTTTGTAGTTTTTTTTCCAGAATTTTTTTTCACTTATATTACTGTATTCTGATATTTGGAAATGTAGTTTTCAAAAATGTTTAATATTATATATATATATATAATATTTAATAATATTTAATATTATATATATATATATAATACATACATACATACATACATAATAAATACATATATAATAATACATACACGCGTGCGCGTGCATGCATACATAGATACATACATACATACTAAACACATAGTAAACACTAATTGCTGCTGGCCTATTCATAATAAATATTTAATATCTGTATATTAAAAGTACAGTGTGATACATGGGATAAAAATCGGCGGTTTCGATAAGATGATGCTTTTGCTCGCATGTGTCATATACTATTTTCCCATACGAGGGTGCTTTCTCTTCTTCAATGAAGCATATAAAGAATTAAATGACAAACTCAGAGAATGAAAAAATGCTAAATTTTTTCTCCTATATGACTTATGCTTGTATAGGGCGAATAGATATAATATCTAAAGGTTCAGACCACACTCGCTCCGAAAGAAGAATCGAGATGTACGGATGCAGGGAGTGAAGTCCTCTGACGAGGGTTGAGGACGGAGCCTCTCTCTCACTGTAAAAAGAAATAATAATAATCAATCGCAGATTATAAATTTGATTATCCTACAATCTTAAAATAAAATTAAATATTTTTAATAGCATAAAATATAGAATTAAAAATTAAAACTAATTTTAAAAAATTATATAGATAATTGTTAATACTTCAAAAATATTATAATAATTTTAATACCAAATTTTACATAGAATATAAATTTTATTTGATTTAAAAATCTCGAATACCTAACTCAAAATGCAAAAAAAATGTTACGCCCGCGGTCGAGTGGCGCATATAAGCCCAAACATCGTAAAGACAAGATGTTACACAGGCACAGAAAATGAGAATTCTATCCAATTACACAGTTTCATTTATTCACTTTTTCTCCCGAGGAACAAAAAGAAATATTTTCCTCGTTCTAGGCAGCACAAAAAAAATTGCATTTGGTGCCCCGAGTGTAGGAAAATAAAGACCAACCAATTTCAATCACTCTCTGTAGAATTGATAAGCAGATACTATTAAATTTTTCTATTACTGTAGTCCAGTTTTTAAATTAAATGTCTTTATTCAGAGAGTAAGCTTGTATATAATTTATTATTCATCTTTTACGTCATAAAAGATTTCAAAAAAAGTTTACAACAAATTCAAAAAGTTGACTGATTTTTTGAAGTACTTACTATTAATTCATCACTATTCTCACAATGACTTTAAAATTTATGTAACAATATATTTACAGATACGAATACCACTAAAAATCAATTTTAGTGCTCGACCTAAAGACGTTCAAGTTATGATAGCCAAGAAGCATCTGAAGTGTGGCGTAAAAGGTCAGCCACCCATTATTAATGGCGAGTTTCCATATGAAGTAAAATTGGAAGATTCAACGTGGGTTATTGAAGATGGAAAAGTTTTACTAATAAATCTTGAGAAGGTCAATACGGTTTGCTATATAATCAATAATCTTTATTAATAATTTTTAAATTAAAGTTTTGCTTTGAATCTGGAATTTGACGATTTTTTTAAGTGTTGCACTTACATATCTAGTAAGAAATTCAATTCTTCTTTCTCTTCTTCTTTTCTTACCAACAATCATGCAGGCTTGTTATGTCATTACGGTATCCTAATAAATAATTTAAGTAACTATTAACTTATATTTTAGAACTGTATCATATTGATTGAATGTGTGAATCATCGTATCATAGACTTTATTATGCACTGTCATCTTAGAACTGCATTTCAAAGGTGAAATACCTTTGAAATACGATCAATTATCATACCAAAGATGACAATACCATCAGTTTCATTGCTGGAATATTAGAATTATATTGAGTGATATGACAGGACATGATATTGAATTTAGAAAATTTTATATAATTCATGGGAAAACTAGAAATAAAAGTTTTTGATTGGTAGTTTCTGAGATATCCTTCAAATTTTGAAGCTGTAAATTCTTCTGGGATTCATTGAGTTACAATAATGCATTTCTCATAAGTACAACTCGAACTCTCATGATAAATTTAAATGGTTTAACATTTGACTCACAGGCAGTGAGATCACGTGGTTTATTAATTTGCATGGATTTCGATCTTGGATTAGATCACTGAAGCAGATCTTCTGTGCACATATTTTACACTTAACAAATTTTAATAATAAAATTGTTAAATGAATAACTCTCGATTCCATTTACGACTATTTTAAATATTGGTTAACAGAAAACAGAAATAAATAAAGAACTAAATATAGAATAAATACAGAACAGAATTAACACAAATAAATAACAGATAATAAGAAACCAACAATGAATGAAGCAAACTAACTATATATTATATTATCTACATATTATATATTACCTATATATATTCTATGTGTATATATATAATATGAATTAAAATAATACCCATATAAATCTGTTTATTCATTCTAGGTTAACAAAATGCAGTGGTGGGCCAATGTAATAACTAGTGACCCTGAAATCAGTACAAAAAAAGTTAATCCAGAACCTAGCAAACTTTCTGACCTCGACGGTGAAACGCGAGGTCTTGTGGAAAAAATGATGTATGATCAGCGTCAAAAGGAACTTGGATTACCTACATCTGATGAACAAAAGAAACAAGACGTGATTAAAAAGTAAGTTGTTAATACGATTTTCCAAAAAGGATATCAATATTCTCAATTTTGTAATTAATTTTATTTTTTAGGTTCATGGAACAACATCCAGAAATGGATTTTTCTAAATGTAAATTTAATTAAGAAATTCTGAATTACTTAAAATATTACTAATGCGTTTTCTAAAAACATTACTTAAGATTAGGTAAATTACCACATGAAATGGTTAAACATTTCTATGTTGAAATTGAGTTTTACGTAATTATTTTGATTATGTTATTTTTTCAATTGACCAAATATCACATGCTTCAATTTTTAAACGAAACGTGCAGCACTTCATATGTAATTTAAGAATGTACTGCACCTCACGAGAAGTTTTAAATTACTTACCTATATACAACTAAATTAAAAGTACTAAATACTACATCTTTAGTCGTTTAATGGCTTTTTTATAGTAACGTAAAAAGCTGTTTATAATTAGTTTATAATGAGTTATATTGATATAATGTCAGTAATATTCATAAAATTAAATGGAACAATAAAAAGGCTTTATTCAATGAGTTTTAGTTTTATTTCTTTGAGTCGACCTATAATAGTCTTCGTCATTTATCATATTAAATATAAATTTGATGTTATTTACATATTACGAGGCGAAGTTAGTTTCCGACCTCCCTGTTTAGATGGTGGTATAAGTAGTACGAAAAGTCAGATGTGTTGAATCCAGTCTTATTTTTTAGTTTTGGCATTTATCAATAAAATTCAGTTAACAGGTGCCATAATTTGTGTAATATTATAATTTTTTTATCCGTGAAAAATGAATTATGATAAATCGTTTTTTCGACATGTCCTTTTGCGTTATTTAGATTTGAAAAAAGTGTAGCAGAACGTATAGATTGCTTCAATAATGTTATGGCGAACAAGCTCTATCGCTTATAACATGTAGAGAGTGGTGTCAGCGGTTTAGAAGTGGAGATACTAATATTAATGACAAAGAACGTTCTGGATAACCGAAAAAGTTTGAAGATAGTGAATTGCAAGCATTATTCGACGAAAACTCTGATCAAATGCAGAAAGAACTTGCTAGTAAGTTAGCGGTTAGTGACAGAGCAGTTAGTAAATGTTTACATAAGACGGGACAGATTAATAAAGAAGAAAAAGGATGACATACGATTTGAACGAAACTGCTATTATGAAACGATATAACATCGCACTGTCTTTGCTTGCTAGACAAAACTTGAACAGTTTTCTGTGGCGTATTATGATTGGTAATGAGAAGTGGATCTACTATCACAATCCGAAGTGCAAAAAGTCATGGGTGGAGCCAGGTCAACCGTCCACATCGACGCCAAAACAGAACATCCACGGCGAAAAGTCATCGCTGTGCAATTGTTGGGACCAACAGGGTGTGTTGTACTACGAGCTCCTAAAACCGAATGAAACCGTTACTGCCGAGGTATAAAAATGCCAACTGAATGATCTGCAACAGAAATTTAACGAACATAGATCAAAAATCCTGAGCAATAGCCGCAAAGTCATTCTTTTACATGGCAGCGCTCGGCCACATGTTGCGAAAGCGGTTAAAAGCACCCTTGTTTATTGCAAACGTAGATTTAATAATAATTTTAAGGAAGTAGGAATGAGCAAATGGGTTAATTAAATAAAATACAACGATTTCGCGGACAATAAAAATCACGCTTGATTGGGCGTAAAAACCCCTTCGGATTAAGGGGAAAAGCCGAACCAAGTGATACTGGATAATTATTTCTTGATGAATAAATTATAACTTTACAAATAGTCTTCACAAATAACTTTACAAATAGTAATTTGACAGTTCTCCCTAAGGATACTACGAAACGCTCTTAAAAAACATACCTTTGATGCTGTAGCATATAAGCACGCCTATAAAGTACACACTTAAAATATACCGTTTTAACGCGTAAGCGCGGATCACACCGCGACAGCCGACCTCTGTATCGGCGGTGACCCCACCTGCCGCTGGAATTCGGGCGAGGTGGTTTTGAGGGAAGCGGGACACCAAAATCGACACGACACAGTGCTCCGACATCTCGGAAACGGGTACAGCCCTTGTCCCGTGTGTGTCCGGATAACTCCTTGGTTATCGAGTTATCGCAGTGGCGCCCGCTTAGAACACTCTTGCGCTCACCCAGATAGCGCCTTCCATATCTGGACCACTTGTCACCAGTGCAATCTGACAGGAGCACACGCTTCTGCACAAGATACGCGTATATACACGTACGTATATATACGTACACGAAAGTATACGTACACGCAAGTACGTAAACGCACGAACACATAAAATACGTGAAAACAGAAAACACGTATTGAATCACAAATATACAAATACGCGTACACACACGAATACGCAAGTACTCGTACCCACACGCGCGTCTACACAGGAGTACGCAGACGCGCGGACACTGCTACGTATATTTATATATATAGGCGAAAACACTGACACATAACTACACACGAATATACAAACGCGCGAAAACACTTGACACGCATTTATACACGAATATACAAACACACGAAAGCACAGACACGCACCTATACACTAAGATACAAACACGCGAAAGCACTGACACGTATCTATACACGAATATACAAACACGCGAAAACACTGACACGCATCTATACACGAAGATACAAACACGCGAAACCACTGACACGCATTTATGCACGATTATACAGACACGCGAAAACACAGACACGCACCTATACACGAAGATATCAACACGCGAAAGCACTGACACGTATCTATACGCGAATATACAAACACGCGAAAACACTGACACGCATCTATATACGAAGATACAAACACGCGAAAGCACTGACACGCATTTATGCACGATTATACAGACACGCGAAAACACTGACACGCATCTATATACGAAGATACAAACACGCGAAAGCACTGACACGCATTTATACACAATTACACAAATAAGCGTACACGAACACACGGCGGCACACACTCAAGACTGCGCGGGATTGCCACGACTCCCACACTATGGACCGGCAAGTGAAGTATTAAGAATTGCTCAGCACGACGCGCAATACTCAAATTCACCATCAAGTTGCTAGTTGCAGACTGACTCACTGCTTCAGTCGAGCTGACCGTCGGGCGTCCAAGGAGCCCGGTCGCAGGTACCGGACCGACGCAAAGTTCACCGCCCTGATTTACAATTTGGGCTTTCCCCGCATTACGGCAGGGTTCTTGCACATTCGTACGACGGACAGCTGTAACCTAGTAGGTTTTCCCTCGCTTTACACGCATACATTCATACGCATATACATGCAGATACACACACATACTTAACCATTTTTCGTTATTTTATTTTTTTTTTTTTTTCGAGTGTGATGCGCAAACAACCCTGTTGGAGCTCGAATGGCAAGTGTTGCCGCATCGAGTGTACTCGCCAGACATAGCGCCTTCTGATTACCACCTATTCCAATCTATGCAGCACAACCTCGTTGATACGCACTTCCGACATATTCAAGAAGTGCGAAAATTTTTGGATGATTGGATTTTTTCACTACGGTCTCGCGAGGTTGCTAGAAAGATGGAAAAAAGTAGTAGAAAATAGTAAAAAATATTTTAATTAAGCTAAAATGTACCCTATTTTCCATCATAAATGCCCTTCTTCTGTTAAAATTTGTCGAAAACTAAGTCCCTCCTAATAGTATTGTAGCATTTGTTTAGTAACAACATAGTGGGAAATGTCAGGGTTACTAAAAGTCCTATCGAAAAATACTATGCATTTATGCTATGACAATAGTTAAGACACAATTTGAAGCTGAACACCTAGAATTAAAACACATTAACTCATCATTGGTGTTGATAGGTTAAGATAGATTGTTAGCATAGAATATGTACGTCTTTCAAATTGGTGATTTATAGCTCACTTACAACGCAATGATGGTGAATTACATGCAAACATGTAACGGCTTGTAATAGCAGTTATTAGATTATACTAAATACTACTATACTCCGTCTCGACTAGGTCCGAGATATTAATGTCATTATATGTAAATAACGCATTTCATATCCATTTCATATTCACGTTATATTATAAATTTTATCCATGTTATATCATATACTAACTGAAGTAATTTTTAGCCGCTTATGAACCTACGCCGAAAATAGGTATCTATCGGTGGATAATAATATCTGTCTGTATGATGCCATCAGCCCTACAGCAATTATGCATTGCGACGATCGCAATATATTTTTGCAGCAAGCCTGCAGCGATGGCTATAGATCGTGGCGCATCATCGCAGTGTAAAGTTACAACATGCTCGCTGTCATCAAAACACGTATTCGTATTTTTTATAAAGTATATATGTATAACACAACATATATTATCTTATTTTTACCTGACTTGTGGACGTTGTTAACTAACTAATCAAAAAGTTAAGAATGATTTCATAAACATTATATCTATGCAATATTTTAATAGTTGCACATGTTAATAAAAACTAATGATTTAAAGAAATTCCCCAGACAAACTAAATGTAACAGTCGATTAATTTAAGATTATTAAAATAAATAAGGTGTTTGCATTACGTAATTCATGATATTATGTTTCGTAACGTGTTAAAGAAAATCTTGCACTTTTGCTAAGGCCACCTTCTCAAAAACAAAATTAATAGAAAGCGATCTTTGTTTGAATTACATATTTAGTTAATTTCTATGTTGTAAATTTGAAACTAAAAAAGTATATATAATGTATATTTATTTAATTAAAATAATCAAAATATAATAAAATGTAGGTTCGAATTAAAAGAAGTTAACTTAACATTAAAAAAATCTTTATGGCCATTGTCAACATTTGATGTAGGTTTACGTATTCAATCGATATAGAAAAATTTGCTAATTGCGGATTATTAACTTTTTCCAAAATTTTATTTGATTATTTTTTCATATTTTTGGGGCATCCTATATAATCACATGGGTATATACCCACCTGATATAGAAAAAAGAAAGGGGAAGGAGAAACAGAGAGAGAGAGAGAGAGAGAGAGAGAGAGAGAGAGAGAGAGAGAGAGAGAGAGAGAGAGAGAGAGAGAGAGAGAGGAAGAGAAAGGGAGGGATTTTTCTACATAAGAAAAAATAAAATATTTAGAAAATATGCAAGGTGGTTAAAGTGTCAGATTAATTTGAAGATCAAAAAGGTGAATACCAACCAAAAAGATTGCATTCCTTTAGGATATAATTCGAAAGTTGGATATGGTCTGGTGGAATTGTATAAGTTGATTCCTTTGAGTTGATATTCGACAAAATGCAAGTCGCTACCTACTGATCACTGGTGGAATCGACGAAACTAGACTCTTATAGAAGAACACTTCTTATGGGTGAGTTGTCATCAAAAAGTGTAGTTTACTTGATCTCTAGGATAGTATTACTATTCAAATTTGATGGATAAATATTCACTGTAATTAAATTTTGTCAGCATCTAGATATGTTGCCGGGAGTTGATAATTATTTAAAGAGCGAGAATAAGTTTTCCTTGCAATTAATGCATTCGATGGTCTTATTAATTTGTTCTTAGGTGAACGGTCTGTCAACTTTAATCATTCATGTTAATTAGAGAGAATACTCATGTTATATTTAATTTAAAATTATATCTTGGGTATATTAATATTTATTATAGTAATAAAAATACATTTTAATTTAATTATAATATAAAAACTCTGCTCTCAGCTAATGATAATTTGCAGATAGATTCGGTGGACATAGAATATCGGAATAAAAAATAAATCAAAAATTTTGAATTCACAATTAAAAAGAAATATTAAAGGAAATTAATAATTCTCAATGGGAGCCGTCGAAAAGGTGACAGTTACCTCCTATAAGAAAGGAAAAAGGGAAGGGAGATTGATGGATAAAAAGAAACTAAATGTAATTTTTATTTTGCATTAGATAAGTTGTCTTTGTAAATTTATTGTAAATGAAATGACCCAAGTAGCCCTCTTCTAGGACTGGCTGAGTGAAAAACATAAATATAGATGCAATTGGGTGAAGGTAGGACCGTATTTGATTTGAGACCGTTTATTTGATTTGAGCTAAGATTAGAGAGAAAACTTTATGTTTACGTATAGGAGAGGGAACGCAATGATCTAATTGGACCGGCATAGCTCAAGATATTCAAGTTGCCATACCTAGAAAGGTGGTGATGGTCTGTGATGATGAACTAAAAAGTTGATATTTGGATCGGCTGCAAGACGCTAACTCTTCCTCCCGATTTTAAAGCACTGGTTAGTGTTTTCAGCATCGTACTCAATATTTTCCGTTTCTCCTTCCTCTTCTTTGCTTTGTTTGAAAAGAAGATGTAACGAGTTATAAGCTCGCACAAATTTATTAATAATAGTATCTATTATTAATTAATTAATAAAAATTATGAATTAAATAATAAGAAATTATAATAAAATCAATGGAGTTATGTATTGTATTATAATACAATATATAATTTCTCTAAAGTCATCGACCGCGCGAGAAGAATTGCGCGGAAAAGCGAAAGAATAGAGAGAAAAAAAGTCGAGCGCGCCTGAAGACACTCGAAGAAGCGTTCTATCTCTACGGACCGACATGAGCTCTACAGGCAGTAGACGGCGCGAAGAGAGGAGGAGCATCAAAACTTGCACGGTGCAGCGAGCGTGGTGGGGCGAGCAGTGCAAGCATCGTGGTGCGGAGTTGTGAGATGGGAACGGTCGCAGAGTGGGGACCGTTTTCTCTCTCTTGCAAAACTTAAATAGCGGTGCACTAGATGTAAAATTCATTGTGCCTGTGACCTCGAAACCGGTTAGTCGAGGAGGAGCCTGTTGTCGGCGCGATAGCGGATGGCTCGCTCTCACACGCTCAGCGCTAGATTCGATCACGAAACGCGAAAATAAATAATTTAATATATTTAGATTTAATAACTAATTTAAATATAATCTTGCAATACCAAGCGGGCCTAAATATTTTGAAATAATTTATATTAAATTTAAAATAATAAATTTATAATAAAATTATAAATAATTATGTTACAGTGGATCATGGCGAGCGAGCCATCCTCATACCAAAAATAAAAGGACAAGGCGCAGCAGCGCAACAGTAAAATTTTTTTTTTATTTTTTATTAATTTAATTTTTTGGTATTTTTTTTTATTTTGTGTTATAATTTTGTATTTTTTAATAAATATTTTTTCTAAATAAAAAAATGGTTCAATCTAAAAGAAATATTTGAAAGAAACCTAGCTCCACAATAAAAACTAATCCTCAATGAATAATAAATAATAACTCAATTCAAAACTCTGGCAGGTTGAGCGAGAACTATAATTGTGTTAAAATAAATATTTGCATTGTGGGTACTTGGTGTCCGGCTGAGCGACCAAGGTTCTATGCGGGCTAATCGTAGGCCAAACCTATAGTGTAAATAAACCGGGTAACTGAAAGAAACTTACACGAGTGAGCCCCGCGGTAGGTTGAGCGGTCAGGTGCCGATGTGGGTTGAACTGGAGCAACGCTTCTGCAAGACGAAAACGCGAAGAAAAAACGTTTCGTAAGTGGTGTGGCGAAAACAGCCTAATCGTGGTTGAACCGGAGCACGAAGTAGCTCACACTAGGGACGAAATGTTATAAGGGCTATTTTGTTTTAAGGAACACACTCACTGCAACGCAGTCAAATACGTTCAGTTTAAGCTTTTCTCTTTTGTAATACTCTTGATTTTTTTTTTATAAATGTATATCTCAGTAAAGAAGTTTGATTTATTTGGTGACTTTGTTCTTTTTTTACTAGCTTAACTGTAAACGTAAAAAGTGAAACTGGCTTCAATTGCATCTATTGAACGTTACAACTTTACCGTGGAATTTTAGAAATTGTCCATATTTGCACTAAAGACGATATCCGTGATTGGTTGGCTATGACTGATGTACCTATGAAGGAAAAAATGGAAGACTAATCTTTCTCGAGGATAAAAGCAAAAGTGTTCTACTTGTTTTATTAACCTTTCCTGTATACAAGTAGGACTTGAACGGCACGTTTAGCATGGGTATAGTCTCAATTCGACAGAAGCTAAAGTGGAATGGCGTGATGTCTAATGTGCATTTCAAAATCGAATCAGGTGGTGGAGTTATAAATTTGAATCATGTAGACATTCTCAGCTTCTTAGCCAACGCAGAAAATACCTTTCAAAATAATGTAAAAGAATGCTTAACAGAGTATAATGTAATAAAAGTAAATTCTGATTTCGTATCGCAGTTTTTTGAACAGAAAAATGGTGTGGAATTGAAGAATATAATAAAAAATATAATAAAAAAGGCATTGTTAATGTTCGTAGTAGTAATGCTAAGTGCTTTAAATATGCTATACTTTAGACATTATACCATAATGTAATTAATACTCAAAGGTTTCAGAATTATTATACGAATGAATTGAACTTCCGTGATATTGAATCTAGTTAAACTCAAAGTTGTTGCAAAATTCGAAAATTTAAATAGTCTTTCCGTAAATGTGTACATATTTAGAAAGATTGGACGGAAATATGAGGTAGCACTTTTTCACATTACATCCAACAAGAAGGAACATGTGAACCTTCTCATTCAAGATTACTACATTGATTAATATGAAGAAAATAATGATGATTCATGATGATGATGATAGTTCGTTGAAATACCATTATGCTGGGATTAAAGGTTTATGTAGACGTTTACGATCACAATTGAATAAAGAACATGTAAAATCATTTCATTGTAAAAGGTGTTATTAAAAGATTATTTATTAAAGATTTATATACAATCCAGGCACATCAACCATACACAGCACTAAGCTTTGACAACAATAACGAAATTAGTATTTCTATGCAATATTAAGATTTGTATCTCTTACCATTGCGAAGTTCTTGCCATATTTTTATAAAAATTAAAACAAGCTGATGGCAGTGTAATGATGTAATCTAAATTTGTTAACAATCCTATTTGTCATCTATTTGATAAAATTCGCTATGAAATTCATGGAGTAGAAATAGACAAAAGTAAAAATGTCGGATTAAGTAGTGTGATGAAAGGGTGGACTTCGTTTTTTCCTAATGAGACTCATGCATGAAAATAAAGGCTGATTTGGCAATGAAGATACGTCAAAAGCTTTGGTGGATAGGCAAGCAAACTTTGGCATTGCTATTCCATTGAATATGATTTTGAGCTTTGCAGATTATAAAAAAATAGTAGTTAACATGAAGCATGAAGTTAAAAAATCAAGATCGGACATAAATGCTAATATAGACTAATATGTGACTAGAATGATAATATAGTCGATAATAATACTATATATAAAGAATGTAACATAAAAAAACTTTGAATCAATTGAAAAAACTCGTTTTGTCATTCTCGGTTCACAGACGACCAAAAATGAACTTGCTGCAAATGCAAGTCGTTTTGATCATTGTAATATTAGTAACATACATGAGGTTTTTCTTAAATTCGTAAGATTATCCAAATAATAATTTAAATCTTGATATTTCTAATAATTAATATGCGTTGCTCTATGCATAACTGTATCGTTCAGTAAACTCGTTCATTCCATATAAATAGCCAATCGATAATATTTTAAATGAAAATCATGGTTATAGGCATAATGGCATATTTCAAAGCGCACTTCTAACTCTTTCAGACATTGCTTTTGGAGGTTCCTCCAGATCCTCCTCCCAGGGGATACTGGCCCAGTTGTGGGTGTCAGGGCGGTGGACCTTTTAACGTTTTTATCTTGCTCTTGAACGGTTTCATCCAATTCCCCTGAGGTATCGGCTTCTAACTTCTCCGCGGTTCCCGTCGGCTCTTCTTCAGAGTCACTGGGGGGGGGGGGGCGTTGGGGTCCAGTGCGTGGTTATCGGCCCTTCTGAGCCCGTCTAGTCATCGTTGCCGGGCCGACGAAGACGAGACAATTCGGCTCCATCCATCTATGGACTTTCCGACAGTTCTCCATCGGTCGACTTGCACCGCGGAGGTTTTTTGGGGATGGGCACCCTGACCTTCGCTTCCCCGCGTGCGACGAATCTGCGACAATCAGACATCATATCCCCTCATTTATTCTCCAACCCTCTACTTCCTTCACCCAAGTATCTCGCACCTCCTTCTCGCGCCTCCTTCTTACAGCTTCTTCCTGCACCTACCTGAAACATATAATGATTATCATGATCTCCGGCCTTATTTTATATCCCTTCTACATCGCCTACTTTCAACGCCCGGGGTGGTATGTAACGCTTCATTTCGTATACGTGTACTTTCGCGACGCGTTTGCTGGAGTCCGTGCTCAGTATGTAAACCGTTGGAGAAAGGATTTTCCCGATGCGACACGGTCCCTCATATTTTGACGCCAGCTTCGTGTTCAACCGATCAACCGCTTTTTCTCCACACCATGTCCCCTACAGTGAAACGCACACCGCGTTTACTTTTGTTGCATACTCGTCGTTGTTTCTCTCGTGCCGTATCTATATGCCGTTTGACGACGTCTTATGTCAGCCTCCGCATCTTGTCGATCATCTCTTCAGCGATTATCCTTTCCACTGGCTTACTCCCCTGCATCCCTCTTCGAAAGCTATGGACCGGTATCGGGTTTCCCTTTAGGTTCAAGAAGGCAGGTGACGTTTTCAGGCTCAATTATATGGCTGTATTGACCGCATTCCGGAACTCGTGTCTGTGCTCATCCTAATTTCAGTGGTCTCCTCTGACGTATGATGCTATCATCCTCTTCCGCGTCCGGTTAGGTCGCTCCACCGGATTGGCTTGCGGGTCGTAAGGTGGTGTTGTGTGGGTCACTCCGTAATTCTCTAATAACCTCTTCAGGTATTCATTGTCGAACTCTTTACCGTTGTCCGTGAGGAGATATTTTGGCGTGCCCCATCTAAAGATGACCAATTCCTCTAACATTTTTTTGACTCCTTTTCCGTCCGCCCTTCGGATTGATTTCACCTCGACCCATCGCATGCATAAATCCTGCATTAGTAACAGGTATTTATTTCTTGCTTTACTCGCGGGAATTCGATAAAATCTACTGCTATGAACATCGACGATTCCTCGACGACTCGATCTACCATTAGCCCTTGAGGTCCTTATTGTGATGTCTTATGCCGTTGGCATTCTTGACATTGCTTCACATAATAGTGTACGTCGTACCACATCCCCTTCCAGTAATACTCCGTTACCGTTCGCGCATATGTTTTGTCCATGCCTAAGTGTTCTTTTGCGTTGTCGCCGTGTGCTTCTCGCATGATTCGCTTTCGGTGTTCTGCCGGCACTACTATTCTTGAACACTATTACTCGCTCAAAAATGGTGCTGTCGCTTGTACGCCAATAAAGTAAGTCCTTCGTGTGTTCATAGACCAGTCGTGGTATTTCTTCGGGGTCTCGGCTACCTGTTTGATCATTCTTATATACCAGTCGTCCTTCGTCTCCCCGAAGATTGCAATTTCTCCATCTACTGTCAGGCCTCGCGATAGCGCGTCTGGTACATGGTTTAAGGCCCGCTTTCGATTAATGCGGTCAAAATCCCACTTCTGCAGCTCCATTGCCCTGGCTTATCTTCCTGTGAGTTCTTTAGAGTTTTTCATCTATTTCAAGGCACTGCGATCCGTGATCGCCACGAAATGGTATCCCTTCAGATATGGCCGTAATTTTCAGATGGCCCAGATAAACGCGAGGCCTTTTTTCTCGGATACCGAATAATTCTTCTTCGCGTCGCACAAAATTCGGCTGAAGTAGACGATGGGGTGTTCTCCGTCTTCTAGATCCTGTGTCAGTACCGCTCCGATCGTATAATCGCTCGCATTCGTCTGTACGGTGAATGGTCTAGAAAAATCTGGTCTCACCAGTACGCGTGCTTCCGCTAACGCGCTCTGCAGGCTCCTCGAACGCCTTCCGTTCGTCTTCCTCCCATTTCCACTTGGTTTTCCTGCTAATCAGTTTCACCAGTGGCACCTTCGTTTGTGACTCGTTTAGGGTAAATTGTGCTTACCAAGTAACCATCCCGAGAAACCAGTGCAGTTGTTTCGCGTTCTTCGGGACCGGAAAATGTACCACTGTTGCTACTTTCTTTGGGTCCGGGCGCAGCCCTTCTCTGTCCAACAAGAATCCCAAGTAGGTAACTTGGGAGCATTCGAACTCGCACTCCTCACGGTTTATCGTCAACCCCGCTTGGACCAGCCGCTGCAAAACTAGCTCCAGCCACTTCAAATGTTCGCTAAACTTCACGGTCGCCACAATGATATCGTCCAGATATACAAACACATGTGGTTCGAATTTTGGCTCGAACCAATCTGGTCGATCAGTCGCTGGAATGTCATCGGTGCATTAGTCAGGCATTATCCGAATGGTGTCCGGGTGAACTAATATAATCCCGAACCTGGAACTGCGAATGCCGTATACTTTTTACTGCCTTCCTCCGTTGGTACTTGAAAGTACGCGCTTTCCAAGTCGATTTTCGTTAGGAATCGAACCTGCGCAGTCTATCAAAAATAGAGTCCATGCGAGTCAACAGGTACGCGTCCTTTTTCGTCACCAAGTTAAGGTTTCGATAATCGATACAGAAGTGATATGAACCATTCGACTTTTTCACGATTACCGATGTGCTAGTCCATTCACTCGGTGATCGTTCCATCACCTTTGTTTCTAGCATTTTCCGTATTTCCTGCGCAGAGACATCCATCATTTTTGGTGACATGGGCCGGGGGCGATGTTTAATAGGTACTATTCCTGGCTCGCCGATCCGATGCTCCGTTTGGTGAGTAATCTCCGGCGCTCCCGTGGCCTTTGGTGTGATCTTCGCTACCGCCGATTCAATTTCTTGCCGCTCCAAATTTGCTAGCTCAGATATACCGGCGCACTCCACGTATATTATATTTTCTTGTTCCGGTGGTCCTCCTACAAAACCACGCCATTTCCCTCCCGGTACTCTCCATTGTGCCGCTCCAAAGTCCATCTGGAATCCGAATTGCTCGCAAAAGTCTATTCCTAATACAAGGTTGTGGTCCAGGGATCTCATCGCTCGTAGATAAATCTCCCGTGCTTTTCCCTTCACATCTAATGATAACTTCAGCAGCCCCTTTATCTTGGAGATGCCGTCCATTAGTGTTTTAATGTGTAGGTTGACCGGAACTAAACTATCCTTTACATTCTTAGCGAGGCGCGGTCATGCCAGAGAGACTACAGCTCCTGGATAGAAGAGGGCCAGGTACTCCTTGCCTCCTAGGTTCACGCGCAGGCAGTAACGATTTTCAACCCATTCTATCCCTTCGTTGGTGTTGAATTGGTCGTTGCCTGCCCCGCTCTCTACGCTCTCAGTCTGCAGCCTGTCGCCACGCGATCGGTCGCTCCGGCGGCTAATCACTCCCTTAGATACGTCGGTCCCCGCAGGGTGTTTCCATCCAGCTATTCGTATTTGTCCCGTTGCCGCGTGTGTGAAATAACCCCAAGGTTATGACGCTCATACAGGGAAAACATGTAAGCTTCTAAAATCTTGTAAAATCTGTACAAACTACACGAAAGTCGACGAGCTTGGTACGAATGTTTAGATGAGTATTTGACTACGTTAGGTTTTGAATGAAGTAAACTTGATTATTGTTTATATTATAAAAAATGGAAAATGTATTTATTAATATTTGTTGACAATTTATTAGCATATTGCAAAAATAGAAAGTTAATTGAATTAATTAAAAAGACATTAGGAAAAAATTTCGAATAAAAGATATGGGCCAAATTAAAACATATTTAGGTATAAATATTAATTATCGTAAAAGTTGTTTATCCTTAGATCAGGAAAATTAAACTGAGTCATTGGCAGAAAAGTAGGAAATAAAAAATGCTAAATTGTATGCAACCCTTGTGGAGCAAAACTTAAAATGTAAACCCACGATATCAGAATCAAAAAAATTTAATTATAGAAATTTAATAGGAGCCTTACTGTATATAAGTTCAAGTACAAGATCAGATATGTTTTTCTGTTAATTACTTTCAAGCCGATTTCAAAAATGGTTGGGAGGATAGTCACTTAAAGTATGCATTAAGGATATTAAAATATTTGTATTATACGAAAGAACTAAAATTAGAGCTTAAAAAAAATTTAAAAGCGGATATATTAGATTGCTATGTAGATGCCGATTTGGCAGGTCATGTGATAGATAGAAAATCTACGACGACAGGAAACAAAACATTGTAACTATATCATCTACTAAAGCAGAGTACGTAGTGCTATCAATGTGTGTGAGTGAAATGAAATTAGTTAAGGAATTATTCAAAAATTTTGAATTTGAGATTAAAAACCGTATATGTATTTATGAAGATAATAATGGTGCGGTTAGTATAAGTAAATTTGTTAATTTAACTAAAAATTCAAATTATATAGAGATTCATTACCACTTTGTGAATAAAAATTATCGAAATGGATTTATTGATATAATTAAAATAGAATCAGAAGAAAATACAGCAGACATTTTTACAAAATCACTAAAATTAATGAAATTCAAACATTTAGAGAAAGTTTAAGCTTGTGTTAAAATAATAAATATAGCTGTATAAATCCTTCTGGGTTTGGGTAAGCTTAAATAATAAAAAAAAAAAAAAAAAAAAAAAAAAAAATGAAATAAAATAGGAAGCTAAATTTAAGGAGACGTGTTGGAAATAAAGTAAATTTAGGTTGGTTATACTTGTATGATTGAACGTATGATGAGCACCACTGTACAAGGTTTAGAATCACTGTATAGCGAGAAAAGCGTTACGCAAGGTTAGAGACAAAATTTCGGCTCTTGTAAGAAGCGGCATCTTGAACGGCGTCAAAGTCAGTCATGTGAATAGAGTGTACAAGAGAAAGAACAAATAAAATTCGACTTCACCATCGATTTATTACCTCTTTATTTCAACAAAAATATCAAAATAATATATCATATTTCATATCACCAGTCTTGTTATTTAATGGTCTCACCACGTGTAGTATTAAACGTTTAAAATTAGTCAATCAAAACATACACACACACCTTGTAAATAAGATTTACATTTACATATTCTTATACGTTACCATTCAAATTAGATTTGACTTAGCATCTGGAAGCTGAAAATGACTACGCTTTTATAAATTACAAAGTATAAATAATTTTTCTTTATAAATAATTTAATATATAAATAATAATATATTATAGATATACTTAAAAAGGATTTAATATTAATACAAACAAATAAAACATTTTTTTTGTTAAAAATAAAGTAATTTTATAAAATTTTATTTATTTCATTCTTATTATGGACATCTTGGTAAATCCTCAAAACAAAGTAGTAATAGCAACACTATATGTTATTTAATAATCATATACTAGTAATATATTTTATTCATTATTTAATTAGTATTGCACAGACTTTTTAAAGTACTAAAAGTATATAAATCTCGTTTGCGAAACACCTCCAATCCCTGTAGTACATTGTTGACTTTTAGTAAAGTTTCCACCAGTAAATTTCCTATATCAGTTATAACAGTTCCTTGATCACATAAATTTAAAATAAATTTATAATAATTTGTAGCTTATCTACTTATGACTATAACTTATCAATATTAACTTCCAGAACGATAAAGTTTTATTTTATTTTATTTAAATTATTGATATTTGAAGTTTTTTTTGCAATTGTTATTCTTATAAATATTCAAATTTTCAGGACGTTCATATCTAATACAAAATTAAATAACTAGAAAAAATCATAACTATTATATTTGAAGTTTTTAGAAGTATGTAGTAATAGAATTTTTAGAAATAATAATGAAAATTTCTTAAAATGCTATGAGCTTATTTTAGGTTTATCTGAAAATTCCATTTTTTATTATTTATATTCAAGGTCAATAAATTGAACATCATGTTTTAAGGAAGAATCTTTGAAAGACTAAAAAGATGATCCTCTTTTTGTTTCAATCCGAAATTATACATACTATTAAAATAAAAAAGATACATTATTACTGAATATTTCATGAAAACTAGAACAAAATTTCAGGAAGTGTAGCTTTGCAATTTTGAACTACATCATATTTTATGTTCATTCCAATTTTCACGTATATATAGGTACATTGAATTTATAGTTAATAATATAATCTATACAACCGTTCTCAAAAGTTATACTTTAAATTAAGTATGGAGAATACGCTCAAAGATATAAGTATTTGGGGTTTGATTTATTTCATCTTTAAATTAGATTGTATCGGATAAACCAAAGAATAAGCACCTTCTCTAAAGATCACAAATTGTTAAAATCAAATTTATAATACTATAAATGAATACATTATATTTTATAATTTGTAGATAGCCATATAATGATAAACATTTAATTAGTTGAATTCTACAATTTTTAAAATTCAACGTAGTGGACGGTAGCCTAAACAGAAATTTAGTACTTGAAGATTCAAAATGAGATTTAATTTTATATTCGAGTTGAATTAAGGCAAAATATTTACATTATATTTTCATATCATGGAAAAATAAATCTAATTTTATTTTAATTTTTTTTAAAAGTAATAACGAATATTATTATAGAATTAACTAAAAAACTAAAAAAATAAAACAATATATTCAAAATGAGAAGAATATATATACATACAAAAAAGTTCTTTGAAGTATTAAATAATATTATTTCTTATAATACAAACAGTATACATTCTGTTAATTTTTAAACAATTCATGAAGAAGAGAATAAAATATGGTTGTACTGGAATTGCCGTATGAAATTTGTATATTTAGAATCATTATTAAATAATATTATTTAATGTTTTCTAATATAATTTTAATAATTAATATATTATACAAATAAAACTAACATTCAATAAAATAATTTAATTAGAAAAAAATACAGTTATACATATTTCATTGTCCACGACTCTCCGTATTAGTATAATTTCTTTGGGAATAAATTGACCCTTGAGCTAAACCTCTTAGTGGACCTTTCCGAAGAGTAGCATTTGGACCTTTAGCATAATTACAAGAACCACCTACCAAATTGGAATTACATCCATAAGCTGACATTTTGCTATTTAAGTTTTTTGTTAAGATAGTTGGATCAGGTCCGGACCATGGAGAATAATCAGGTCTGAAATGAATAAAAAAAACTGATTAATATATTTTAATAAAATTAATTAAATTTATTTTTTACAGATACAACCACTAATAAAATAATATGGTTAAAATTATTGATGATTACTATTTATTAATATAATTTTTGCCTTAAGAGAATTATTATTGATATAGTTCTTATAATTAAGAAGTAGTATAAATTGATTTGTATTATATTGAGTGTTAATGATAAGAACACGATGAAAGAACAAAAACTTTATGACACTTTTAGTACATGTTTTCACAGTTTATAACAGAGCATGTGATGATTTCTACTTATAAAAATGTTTTACATTTTTATTTGTCTAAATATGATTAATTGCTTAACATTTATAAAATATTTTGTTAAAATTACCTAAATAATGTAAAGAAAATTATTTGTACGTAACAAATCCATAAATATAAATTGAATACATGAAGATATACTAATTTTTTATATCCTTAATTAATATTAAAATTGGTACTAATAATACTGATCTTACTTCGGTCAACTGTTGTTGAAATATACAAATATATACATATCATTACATAGATCAGAAAATAATTATATTACATCAATAAGCATTACTGTCACAATGTTTTTACATAGTTTGAAAAAGCCAATTGTGAAATTTGTATCTTTCGTGCAATTTTTAAAAAGCTTTTCACATTAACATATGAAAGATGCGAAAATACTACTCATATATTTAAACGCTAATTGTTTGCTGTAAAGTCAGTATACATATTTAATAGTAATGTTAATGCTAATTATATATATATATATATATATATATATATATATATATATATATATATATACACCAAAAATCAGTGTCTCTTTTTTTATTTAGTAATACATTTATGAATTATTTACAGAAATACAATACTAGTTTAATTATTTAGAAAATTTAATAAAATATTTTTAAAAATAATTAAAAAGTTAATAATATTAAATCATATACAAGTATAAAACATAATCTTACCACTGGAAATCATCACCATACTGTGTTAAAGATAAGAAATCTTGTATAAAAAATAACATATAAAGCTAAAAATTGTCAACAATGTAAAATTTTCTTCCTCAAAGCTTGTGCAAAATTCACTTTTCTATATGTGTTAACGTTTATAAATTGCTCTATAACAGCACGTGAAAGTTCATTTTTAATGTGTGAAAAACATTATTGAATGAGAAAAAAAAAACTAAACATATAGTAATACGATACTTATTTATTAGACAGATTTTTAAATTTTCTTGGTTATCTATAGAAACCATATATTAGTACGTGAAAATTATTTTTCATGCGCAAAGAAAAACAATAGAAAATGTTGCAACAAAATATATAGTATAGTAATATCATGCGTATTAATACTTAATATTTTATATACAAAAATATGAAGGTTTTTTTTATTCAAAAAATTATAAATTAAAGAAAGATCATTAATTCGTACGTTACTTTAAAATTATTTTTATTTTAATTAATCCATTTAAATTTTCAAAAAAATAATGTATTTATTTTTTTAGACTTGCTGTGTTTAACGTCTACTTTAAACAAATCTAACGTAATGTAATAACGTAATCTAATCTAATGCAATGTACTATTACATAAAAAAGTAAAATTGTTTCCCGCACTCGGGGCGCAAAATACGATTTTCTGCAGCTGTCTAGAGGGAGAAAAATACTACTTTTCCTCCCTAGGGAGGAAAAGTGTTTATGGCCGATTCCCGACCAATTAGAAAGCAGAATTTTACTTTTCCTCCCAAGGGAGGAAAAGTGAATGAACGGAACCGTGTAGTCCGATAGGATTCTCAGTTTTCCGTGCCTGCGTAACATCTGGCATTTACGATATTTAGACTTACGAGTATATGCGCCATTCGACCGCGGGCTCGACCTTTTTTTTGCACTTTGAGTTAGGTATTCAAGATTTTAAATTGAAATAAGATTTTTATTCTATCTAAAATTTATTATAAAAATTGTTATGTTTTTTAAGTATTAAAAATTATCTATATCTTTTTTTTAATTAGTTTTAATTTAAAATTTTAATTTCAGCGTAGATTATTAACAAACTTATAATCTTCAATTGATTAGTCTTATAACCCCTGGACCCCCACCACCCAATCCAACATCCCTTATTAACATATTATATTAATTTCCAAATAAGAGGAAATTATTTAATTTAATTTTATTCAATTCAAGTAAATTGCAGGTATAACCTTAAGAGAAAACCGAAAATATTATATTTTTTTTAAACCCAACGAATTACATTTTATGTTAGGGCAACTTATTTCAGAGCGAGTATCTATCTATATTTGGACCTTTAGATTTTATACCTGCTTGCTCTATCTAAGCATGACTAACACATGGAGGGGGGGGGGTTGACATTCTTTAATTCTGTGAGTTTGCCGTTCAATTTTTTGTGCATTTCTTTGAGAAAGAAAAAGCGCCCTCGTATGGGAAAATAGTATGTGACACACGGGAGCAAAGGCGTTTTGAGACTCGGGTAATGTGACGCCCTCGCTTCGCTCGGGCGACAAACATACCCTCGTCGGAAAATGTCTATTTTGCTCCCTTGTGTCACAATGTACTATTATTTTTAATAGAGGAAAAGGCCATGTGAATAGAAAAGGTAAAGTATTTATTTATAATAGTAATAGTTATAAACAGCAATATGAATCTAACTTATTTATGTTTTATTAAAGAAAAAAAGAAACACTTACAAAAGCAAATCATTATTTGCCCCTTTTGGTAATTCCATATTGGGACCATTTGGCCTTGTTAAGTAAGGTGATTTATAATCATCATATTCTGTGGTACTCGTACCTCGTGAAATTCTAAAATTTGAAAGAATATTAAAAATTTGAAAGAACATTTAATAGGGTTATTCAAACTTACTTAGGAACTTCACTCTTATTTTTTGGTCGTTTAGATTTTTCAATTTCTAACTCTTTTGTCATTCCTTTAATTGGCGAAGTACTCAATTTAAGTGCTTCAGTTACTGGAGGATTATCTTTTCGATCATCACTTTTGTTGCTACTGAAATGATTTTAAATATTAATTAAGTTTGTTTTAATAAATCGAAAATAATAAATCAAATCTGTATTTTCGTGTCAGTATACTAGAATATAAATGATACTAAAACAAACATGTTTTTACATTGACTACATTTTACATAAAAGATACAAGTATAACAGAAGCAGAAAAAATATTTTTACAATCTTTTTATATGTGAAAATATCAATTAAAAAGTTCCAAAAGTTTTAACAATGCTTACTTAAACACGTATTCATAAAAATAATTATTTTTCATTTAATTATTTTTCGCTTCAAAGTAACCCCCCTCAGATTATAATACATTTGTGCCAACAGTTTTCTCAATCATTGAAGCACTTCTGATGATTATTTTTTGGTATAGCCTTGAGTGCTTTAAGCTATGCAGTTTTTATCTCCTCAATTGTTGAAAATCGATGTCTTTTCATGGGTATTTTCAGTTTTTGGAAAAGCAAAACATCACTGGGTTTCAAATCTGGGGAATATGGAAGCTGTGGCATGGCTATGTTGTTGGTTTTGGCCAAAAAATCTCTCACAAACAACGATGAATGAACAGGTGCATTTACGTGATGCAAAAGCCACGAATTGTTTTTCCAAAGTTCCGGATGTTTTTTGCGTATCGTCTGTCAAAAACGGCAGGTAAATTCAAGGTAGTACTCTTTATTGACCGAAGGACCTTGTGGTAAGAATATCTGATGCACTACACAGCGGTAATCAAAGAAGACAGTGAGTAAAACCTTGACATTTGATCGAACTTGGCATGCTTTCTTCGGTTTTATCTCTTCTGGGCTCTTCCATTGAGACGATTGGGCTTTAGTTTCGACGTTATAACTATATACCCACGAGTTATCACCAGTTATATATAACCCTTTTGAGAAAATTAGCATAATTATTGACTTAATCAACATCTGCTAAGTTATGGTCATACGATGGATCTTTTGATTAAAATTAAGCAGTTTTGTAACCAATTTTACTGACACTCGTCTCATGTCCAAAACATTCGAAAAAATAGTGTGGCATGAGCCAACCAGTATACCAACATCTTCAGCAACTTCTTTAATAGTGATGAGACGATTTTTTAAAACAATATCTTTCATTGCTTGAACGTTTTCATTTGTTGTTGACATCTTAGACGTTCAGGGCGAGGTTCGTCTTCTACATCCTCTTGGCCTTCTTCGAACATCTTATACCACTTATATACATTCTTTTTACATAAAATAGATACACCGTATGAAACTGTCAACATTTTAAAAGTTTTAAAGCATTGAATTCCATTTTTGAGACAAAATTTAATGCCAACTCTTTGCTCCATTTTTTTGTAAAAGAAAATCGCCGAGCACACGAAATACTTATAACTTTGTATATCTGTAAAGTTGGTATACCTATACCAACACAAAATAAAAAAAATCGATAGTCGAACGGATGTAGCCTTCGATATTTGTAAAATCGTTTTTACCATATATTATGTTCGATAGGTTCCAAGGTTCCATGTCAAAGTCCTGCTACAAAGACCAGGACACATTGACTGTTCTCAATCAATTCATCACTCCCCACTTTTTCGGCTGCTCCCCTTGCACCGAATGGCACTGCGATGCAAGTCTCTTACTGTGAATGTCCTCACACTTATTCGGATGCTTGTTCTCTCTCTCTCTCTCTCTCTCTCTCTCTCTCTCATTCTCTCTCTATTTCTCCTTGTTTTAAAAATGTTATTTATTATGCTATTTTTTTCTTTCTCTATAAAACTTCGGCGAAAATCTTATTAAATCTGCCCATTTAATATAATTTAATATTATTTCGACGTCCCTTAATGAAAATTAACACATTAACGTATATATAGTTTAATAGTATATATAGTTTCTATAATATATTTTAATTTCAGTATGGAAAGTTAATACATTTCGTATTAAGGCATAAATAATCGAATTTTTTGTTTCAGAATACTAGTATAATTTTTAATCTTAAAGTAAACTTTCACATTGTGTCAAAGACTAACATATTCAATTTGTTTGCACAAAACTAGCATAAACTTAACTTTTTTGTTTTGACATAGCTACGGTCTTTTTTCCTCGTGCAAAGGACGTATAATACTGAGATAATATTTCTTGTGAATAATTTGGCTAGTCAGAAGGAATTCGGAATATACGATCATCAATAAAAACTGTTAACATGACTTTGATTTTCGAGCTTGTCTCACTTTTCATCCGAAATTCGCTCTATTAATAAGTTTTTTCAGGTCGTAACAATAGATTCAAGTATCTTCTCCCTTAATGATACGTTTCATGATCAGCTGAAAGTCTGAAATTATCTCTTTCCAGATGTGAACGTAACCCACTATTTCCAAAAAATTGACTATTTTTGGTACCAATCGGAATTGGACTTGTCTTCAATCAAAATTGTCAATCACAATTGTTTCAGCTAATCTAAAAGAAATTTCGATAGAATCGGCAAGGTTTCTATTTGTTAGTCGACGATTTTTGAGCACAAATTCTTTGACCTGCTTGACGTGATTATTATCCATCGATGTTTTTGGAGGATTTGAAACCACATGCTGCTTAACGTTCTCACACCTGTGGTGGAAGTCGTTATACCACTTGTAAACATTCTTTGAAGACAAAATCTGATCTCCAAAGGCTTTTCGCTTTATACATGACATTGTGTTACTTTTCGTAGCAAGATTCACAAGTAGTTCTATTTTTAGCTGTAAATCGTAAATTGGATTTCGTTGTGAAATGAATTGTACTAGTCTTCGCGGGGGCATCGATAAATTTTAACAACTCTTTTACGTAATGATATTGGACTACGCTTGTTCAAATTTTAATGCAAGATTTTTTGGCTAGATTATATATATATATATATATATATATATATATATATATATATATATATATATATATATACACTTATTCCATAATGGATCTTAATGAGAAACTCCTCTGAACGAGTAACATTACAATAACATATAATAATTTCATTTCAGGCTTCATTATTTTCTGACGTATTAAGTTGAAAAAATACATTATGTTTTTCATACAGATAAATTAACATACATTTTCAATTAAATAATTAACATTGATCATCGAAAAGTCGTCAACAAATGCACAAACTAAAAAGTACTTCGTATTACTTATACTATAAATCATACAGAAAAATTGATTTATTCAGTAATATAACAATGTAATTAAAAACTCATGTCTTGAAAAGAATTTCACCAAATATTGAAATTATTCTGGATGTCCTCGAAAAGTAATATCACAAAAAATGAAACAAATCGAAGTATTGAAAAAATGAGTAATTTCTGTATACATTGTATATTTTCCTTATATCTTATAGATATGTACAGATTTCTCAACCATTAAAAATTTTTAAGCTAGTTTATATTGCATTTCTAATATAAGCCTATGCATTGTTTTCTTAATTATAAAACACCCAATATTAATGGAGTGAAAAATTTTATGGATTTCTCTATACACTCATTGCATGACTTCAATATCACCGAATGAATAAGTTAAAGGCAACTATTTTAAGATTAAAGAAATGATTTTTTTATTATTGCAGATATTTTATTAAGATTTATACATTTTTGCCTTCGCACTATCCATTTATTTGTTTGTTTTGACTTCGATTGTCATATTGGAAATTTATAAATTTTATATTAATTTTTTTACTTGTATAAACAAGTACAAAAGCCCGTTTTATTTTTCTAACATATATATTAATAATAGTACCCTTTACTATCTCATTTAGTGACTGCATCTACTGACTTTGTTTTTATTTCCATCTGTCATGACTAGTTTTAAAGAATATATATAGTTTGTGAACATCTATTGTTTTTAAGTATTTAAATAATAAGACAGGATGTTTAAAAAAGTAATTTTGAAATTACTCTTAGTATAACCGTTTGAGTTTTATTTTTACCTCTGACTGCTTGATGTATTCAATGGTCTTATGGCTTCTTCTGCTATCATAATATCTAATATATGAACTGCGCGTTCTTCATCATAATCTACACTATCCATGGCCAAAAGAATCACCTTCTCCGGTACAGCTTTAAACTTTTCCATCAATCGCAACTTCACTAAATATATCAGTGAATATAGAAACTTGAATATATAATAATTGCCAAAAAAATTATTTTATGAACCTTACTTTTGTTTTTTTCTTGTACACTTTTCATGCGTGGTGGTGGTGTTGCAGCTGGTCGTCCAATTGGAATCTAAACGTTACAAAAATATTTCAAAATAAGAAGATTAAAAAAACTAAAAAACAATTAGCTTTGATTATAAATATAATTTAAAGAAGTTTTATAAGTAGCATCATGTTTTACACCTGTCGATAAATTAAGATAAGAGAATATGGAAATACATTCAAACCGATCTTCAAATTTAAATCTTATCCAAAGAAAGTAAACGAATATGAAAGTATATAAAGATATAAACATACTACAAGAGCTATTTAGTATGGCCAATCAACTAACCGAAAGGGTGGCTAACTGTAATCCATGGGGGAGAAGCGTATTGAAATGGGATGAGGTTCACTTCTTACAAAAGATGGTGAAACCTGGGCCTTGGTTCTTGGATGAAATGGTGAACCTGGAGGAGATAGCATCAAAGCCTCGTGCTGGCGATTCATCCAGCATAAAAAGGGGACTGAGCAGATATGACTAGTGAAACATGACAGCTAATCGTACAGATTCCAGTTATCCGAGCTAGGCTTCATGAAGCTCTAGCTTGAAGGCCGATGTACATGAAAGACTGGAGCATACGCCATAGTACACTTAATTAAGATGCCTAGAGCGAACCAAATTACGGGCATGTGCCACCATCTCGGACGGGTATCAGGTGTTCATACTAAAGGCGATCCTTTTAGCCTAATATCATTCTGTCGTAAGATTTTCAAGAGACTGTAGACAAAAATATTCGGAATAAAATTTTACTTTTAATAAAACAGTATACCTGGACCTATTCTCAGTAATAGGAGTCTCATATTACTTGAGTACATGACCTACTAAAAAAGGTAAGGCGATTACCGGAAATATCGATTCCGGCTGTCCACAGGGGGAGTTCTCCACACTCTTGTATGGTGCTTGACATACAATGACTTGTTACACTGCTTCAACAAATGAGGCTGTCGAACTATAGCCTATAATATATATATATATATATATATATATATATATATATATATATATATATATATATATAATTAATTGCTCACTAAACACTTGGTGAAACATTGTTAATATTTAAATATAATTCATATATGTAAATATAAAAAATAAAATACAAAAATACTAGGTTAGTTTTACAATGATTTATTAAAATCTGACAGCTGTTTCGGCAGTTATGCCCTTCTCCAAGAAAATTACAAAAATTATTTATGTATAATACGGAAACGAATATATATATATATATATATATATATATATATATCATATCATATCATATCATATCATATCATATCATACTCATACTAATTTATAAAGACGAAGCGTGTTTTTTTTGTACACAATAACCGAAAAAACTACTGAACCGATTGTTCTGAAATTTGACATATAGATTCTATATTATCTTGGGAAGGACATAAGCTATATTTTTTATTGAAAATCATTTTACTTTCATCAATAAATAAAGTTAATGGTTTTAACAATCACTTCCACCAACGGCCACTAGGTGGCGTCTTGAATCACGAACATCAACTCAAAGTAGTCCGCTTAAAGTATTAATACCAGACTAGCTCCAAAGAATGTTCATATCGAACTTTGGGATTCGTATCCTAAAGAAGGTGTGACTTTAGTCGGTATTATCCTTTCTGTTCTTCAGGTTCATCTGATACTACTCTCAAACCTTATGGATAACTTTTGATTTTTGTAAATTTTATTTTCTCTAACGTGGGAAAATCTCTCCCTCTCTATCTCTGTCTTTCTTTCTTCTTCTCTTATAAAATGGTTCTCTGTATGCCAAATCATACTGATAGTTTGTGACGACAAATGGTATTTTTATTTTTATACATTCTTATTAACTTCAGAATTGTGAAATATATATATATATATATATATATATATATATATATATATATATATATTGTATGTATATTATATTGTACATATTATATATACACACATTTTAAATACGGTTCTACTGATAAATATTGTATTGGCGTGTACTGGCGGTTGATTACGATATCTCGTTGCCTCAAGACGATTTCTCTAGACAGTTGTGTTCGGATGATAGAATGCAATGTCCAGGTGTCTCTGGGCGATTTTTACAGGAAATATTGTATTTAGTTGATAGAAAACGACGTCCAGGTACGAGGAAATCAACTTCTATGGAAAGATTCGTGTTGGGATGGTAAAATACAATATCTAGATATTTCCGAACGACTTCTACGGGGAGTATTGTCTTTAGTCGTTAGGAAGCGATGCTAGCTTTCTCAGAACGACTTCTACTGGGACTATCATGTTCAGTTGGTAGGAAACGATGTTTACGTATGTCGAGACAACTTCTACGGGGAGTTTCGTGTTCGGATGATAGAATGCGATTTCCAGATGTTTTGGATCGACTTCTACGGGGAATTTTGTGTTCGGACAGTAGAAGACGATGTCCGGGTATGACTGGACGATTTCTATGGGGATTATCGTGTTTAGTTGGTAGGAAACAGTGTTCAGGTATGTCGGGACAACTTCAACAGAGAGTTTCGTGTTCAGATGAAGGAATGCGATTTCCAGATAATTCTGAACGACTTTTACGGGGAATTTCATGCATAGTTGGTGGGAAACAATGTCCATGTATGTCCGTACGACTTCTATGGAAATATTCGTATTCTATCATGCGAACACGCACACTTCCAGTAAGAGTCGTCCCGGAATACCTGGACATTGTATTCTATCTCCCCAATACAAAACTCTCTAAAGCAGTCGTCCCGAGACATTTCCTATAGTCCGAACATGATACTCTCCGAAAACGTCATCTCGAGACACTTGGACATTTTTATCTACTGCTTTTACTCGAAAGTACAATTTCCCCCTTTAGAAGGAAGATTTAGAACAAATCTTCATCTATACTAGTAATACTACTAAGTAATACTACTACTTAGTAATACTACTAAGCATTATTCGATAAAATTCTTTAAAACCCTATTAATTTACCAAAAAAATGGAAAATATTAATTTATTCACCTTTTCCTTTTCTTCATTTTTTTTAACAGAAGATTTGGACGGGCCGGTAGGATCACGCTTTTCATACCTAAGTTCAAGTAATTTATCCGTTGCTTTCTGAACATTGTTGTCACATTGTTCTAAAATATCGAGAAGTACATCCTCATCCACTTTAGGAAATACATTTTTCAGGTACCTATTTGGATTAAGATATTACAAACATTATATGTAAAAAAATGTTTACAAGGAACAAAGTATTACTAAGTTTTATATAAGTATATTATTTATTTTTTAAATAACAAATATGCTATAATTTTTCTACTTTTGTAAAATTAAATTCAAAAAGCTTGTGTAAACGTGAAAGATGCGTGCTTTAAGAAATAAAATTTAATATCGCAGATAAATTAAAGAATTCAAAATGTCATACATTAAATATTATTCTAGAAAAACATAAAGGAATAAACTAACCTATCTACATTTTGAGTAAATGATGCGACTCAACATCTAAGTTACTGAAAATCGGGATGAAACTGAAAAAGATTGGTGTGAAAATAAATTATATAAATGAATGCACATATATTAACTATTTTTATTTTTTTGTTAAATATTTCAAGGAAAACATAATTGAACTTATTTGAAATGTAAGTGAAGTCAGAAAAACTATTCAAAGTTCTCTCAAAACAAGGTGAGTAAAAAATAGCACATGCTTGTTTTCTGAAAATTCTATATCTATATATATACATTCTATATCTATGTATATACAAACGTTTCAAAATAGTTATAAATATTTTACGAATAATAAAAAACGTAAAAAATTTCAAAAGTCGAAAGGAAAAATATGAATATTAAAATTTTTCTGGTCAATTTCAAATGCACTTAAAAGCATTCGAATTAAATAGGATATACACATTAATTAATGCTAATAAATTATTTTTAAATAAATAATACTATAATACTATAAACACGTCAAGGTGGCTTCTGAAGATGGAGCGTATCTATAAGTGATTCTGTTGGACTATATAACTTTTCATGTATTTATGAAACATAAAGTCAATAAAATTATATGAATGTAATGTATGCAATTAAATATTGATATTTAATAATTTATATTTTGAAAAGAGTTGACGTTTCGGAGGCGATTGTTCAAAAATATACACTGAAATTTGAAAAAAAAATTTTAAAAATTCAAAATGTAAAATTTTTTTAAAAACTCACAATCAAGTGCAAAAAATAAAGAAAACCTTCATAAAACTAATTTTTATGAAAGTCTCTATTATCAAAAAGGAAAATAATTTATCAATTATTAGAGAAATTTAAAATAAATTTATTGCGTATATTTCGACTTACAAAATAGATCGTTACAAGAGACTGATTGGACTTCTATTAATATCGGATAAATTATCTAGATCTGCATGGTTTTGTTCTTGGCCAACTGAGAGTCATGTCCAAAGTAATTTTTTGTTTATCCAATTCAATTCAATTCGATTCCGGAATCGGAATTTGTCTCTCACATCAGGTTTCTGAAATCTCTAAGTCTAATGGAACAAAAGGGCGGATTTTTAGTTTATTCGAAGTGCCATAAAATCGTCGAAACTTTTTTTTCTAAAAATGGGAAATACCATCTGAACGATCTAGTCGCATCCTTGGATATCCATATTTAAGATTTGAGATATTTCGTTATCGAGATATCGTTGATTAAACTTAAGTATTTTAGCAATTTGTAAACAGTTCATTTCCCGAATATGTGTATAAGACATGTACAAGGCTAGAACCCCAGACTCTCATACCGTAATTTTCTTAATGCTAGAGCCCTGTAACCTTCGACGTTAAAACTGCAGAACCTTAAAGTAATAGTTTTTATTCTGGAGCAGTAAATTTTTAAACGTATAATTTTATAAAGCACATCTAATCTTTTTGACTTTTGTGAAATATCTTTTGATTTTGTTCGAGAAATCGTGTGCCAGATCGCCTTTTATATTGTTTATGTGCGTCATCGCGCTGAAGCAATCAAGAATATTCAGTTAGCATAGCTGAAAACCACTTGGCTTGATAATGTCTTTTTGTTCCTGTTGTATCTTGATGAAAACACTCACCCAACTCTTTACTAATACATCGAAATTTTCAAAAAACCGATCCAAATGAGAATGCAAATAGTGTAATTTTATGCTTATATAACAACTTAAATTTTTAAATCTAATTTCTGCTTTATACTCATCACCTTTTCAAAATCAGTTGTATTTATTAAACCGAATCTCATGACGGTTATGGATACGGATACATTCCGGAATACGGGTATAAAAAATGTTTTGAAAATTGGAAAAAGCGTTGGCATAGTTGCATTGCATCGGGAGGGGGGATTATTTTGAGGGAGATGAATTAGATTTAGAAGAATAAATAAAGATTTCAAAAGTTATAAATAAAGTCATACTCATACTTGTGGACAGTAGTATGTCAATCTGCATATTTGCATTAAACCATAAACATATTACAATAAATATAATTCTAATTTTGGGAAAAGAACGGAGTGAATGACTTTTCTCAATGTCTACATTAAGAAAATGTGATTTGAAAGGCAAGAAAAATTTTCACTTTTAGAAGTGAACCCAGAAGTTCAGATTTGTCTATGCGTAAGCCTAAGTCTCGTAGTATGTCATTTAGTGTAGTTGAATAAAAAAGAATAGGTCTAGAATTAGAATGCCCACAATTATAAGAATGATCATTATCTGCAGATTCTTGGAGGTCTTTTTTCTTACTGTTCATATTGGTATCAACATTTTTTTCTAACTTGGGGGGTTAGGAAGAATATCGTGATGTCTGATCATCATTTGATATATTTGGATACATTATTGTTGAAGAATTTTTCAAATTGAAACCATAATTTAAACCAAAATAGGATTTTGTGCATTGTTTGACACTTTGATTTAAAATAATCGTTTGAATAATTACGAACATCCATTATGAAGAAACAGTAAATATAAAAATCGCGAATAGTATACACTGTAATCTATTCAAAGCAGCTGTTAGAAAGGCTGATAGAACACGTAGAAGAAGAATGCACCACGGTGGAAACGAATCATCCCTGAAAAGATAGCCGTCAAAATGCTGTTTGGAAATTTGTTAGAAAAACTCATATTGAAGCTTCCCAGATAATTTTGTCACATCCACGAGTTTATCATACAACCCGAATAAATATTGCAGGTGACAGGTCTCGTCGAATAAGGATGGTAGGGTATTAGGGTCACGAGTATATAGCCTTGCATATGTCATATGTGTATATATGCGGGAATTCAGCTGATTACAAACTGCTAAAATACTTTATTTCAATCAGCAATATCTCGAGGGAGAAAAATATATCAAATCTTAAATTTGAATTTCAAAGGGTACGGGTAGACTTTTCAGATGGTTTTTTATCCGTTTTGAGAAAAAAAGGTTTTCCGCGATGTTATGGTATCTCAAATAAACTGAAAAACCGCCTTTCGTGTCCCTTTATATTTATATATTTAAAAAATCTGACGTGATAGATAAATTCCGACTTCAGATTCAAATTCTAAGTAAAAAATTACTTCAGAAATGATCCTCAGTTGGCCATCAATAATCGCAACACCTTATTTTCAGTTTTTCGGAAAATATTTTTTTATAGATTTCATAATTCATAAATGGCGTTTTAAAAAGATATTATTCTATACATCACGGTTTTTATCAGTTTTTTATGGTTATTACTATAAAATGTTGCTTTTAGCTAATTTTTTCAATGATATTCGTAATCGGTGCCTGGATACGTATGATTTTTCCAGTATCAGAATCAGTATTTTTTTGAAAAATATAATCACTATTTTCATGCGCAAATGAGCAGCTGATGTTCAATCCAAATTATTAGAATTAGCTGACATTTTGCTTTTGTAAAGATATAGTAGTCTAAACTATGTTTCGACCAAATTAGAGCCACGAGTAAATATGCTTTTAAATCTGAGAGTCCATATCTACATTTAATAGTGCATCGAACAAGCACAATGCTTTAAAACAAGTGTAAAAGAATCCTTCTGTCCTGTATTGACCGACAGTAATTTCATCACTAAAATATGTCGATAACTCATCCAGTAAAAATAGAAAATTAATAGTTCAGAGAGTATTAGCTGTAAGGAGTGTTAGTTACGTTCTACTCTTTACAACACTATTATCATATTTGTCTCCCAGACAAGACCATAGATTCTTAGTGACCTAGCGTAACTTGCAAATCTTAACTTGTAGCGAATGATCTATTTTTCTTAGCTTGTACAAAGGTGAAAATAATCTCTGTTTAGACTGCTATCCAGCCATCAGCAGCAACTTTACTTTAACTTTATTTTTTTATAATCTTTTGTTATCTCTCTTAGTTGAAACATTTACAGAACTGAAATCTATCTAGAAACCCGACATTTTAATTTCGTGACCAGCGACGCGCAGGTCATTACAAGACGAATAGCGTGCTCGTGAGACTATTTGTGACAATTCTCACAGTGATGTGCTTTATTTTTTTCAAGCTTTTGTTTTTTTAAAATGAATTGATACCTGTAATGTTTTTTTGAATATTTACTCTGTAAAATATTTCTTATACATATTTGAATACGCAAAAAGTATATGATTTTTCGTCAGACTCAAAGATAATGGCTTCAAAATAAATCTTCAATATTATAGACAAAGGTCACCTAGTTTATGTAAATTTTGCAACGATTAATTGTATTAATTTATTACCTGTTTCTAAAGTTTTATTAAATTTCCTTCAACAAATTTATAATGATGGGGATTTCCTTCAAGTATGCATATGTAGTTCACAGATTCGGATTAATATTAATCAGTACTAATTAAGGGATTTAAATACCTAGATTTTGATCAAACTTATAACTATTATTATTTTAATGCAGATTAATTATCAATCTTCATTCATAGTTATTTATTAATAAAAATACGTATATTATTATATTTGTAGAAACCTATTGATTTCGAAAAACAAAATTAAAATTAATATGTTCTACATTGTTTAAAAGCAAAATTACGTATTATTTTCGCGAAATTTATTTTTCTGAATAAATATTTTTTAATTTTAATTATACAAGTAATTATATAGATAAACATAGTTTATTTTTTAATGCTTTAGTGTTAAAAAGGTTTCTTTTCTCCATAATTTTGAATCGGTAATTAACAGTCCAATTAGAAATTGCGACTCGCGGTAGAATCGGAGCAAGCTCCAGACACTCCATCCATGTCCAAGAAGCAGTTCGATATTTGGCTCCTTAGGGAAGGACGTGATATCAACCTTAAGAACAGATACTACACTAATCTAGAGCGTTATATTATGTTATATTATGTTTCCGAAAGCATTGAAAACATTTCTATGGTGTCATATACATATGTACACTGAAAGAGAAAAAAACATATTATTTTATCCATGTATAACTCCAATCCTAATTCTATTTGGAATATATTTGTTTGCATCGTCCAATCTACTTAAAATACAAACTCAAGCGATTTCTTATCACACTTGGATAAGTTTTTAAATTATATGCAAGATTTTTGAAACATAATAAAATGTTATTAAACTAATATTTTTAAAATAATCTACTATATCTATTATTCATTATCAGTCATTTAAAAAAAATTCTATATAAATTTGTAACTAATGTTTAATCACCATTTTTGTATTTCGTGAGCTATGAGATATTATAGTCCGATCAATCATTCTTTAAATCTATCTCTGGTTGTCTATGAATGAATTTATAATTAAGTCTTGTATTTAAAAAATTTTATTTACTTCGCTTCATGTTAAAATTCCAAAGAATAATTATCATTTCAATTTATATAAAAAAATATTTTACTTGTTTTTAAGTACAAATAGTATTAATATTTATGATATTATTGTATAAATATATAGATATAGAGTAGGGTTATGTGTGTTTGGTGATCTTATATAAGAGGAAAAACGTTTTTCAATTATTCTCAGGAGATAAATTGTAAACATGCAATTTTTTTTGGATTTATTTCAGCATTTCAAATAATAATGCATCATTTTACTTCTTTTTGAATTACACCAAATGATCATGTATAGAGAAAACTTTCTTATTAATTAGTTACATGTATTGGATTTAAATGTGATAAAAACTTAGTTTTTTGATCAATATGTTAAAACTTAAATGAGTTTTCAGAAATTCTTAAATGAACAAAGATCTGTGTTTTATGAAGTTCTAAATAAAAATGTTGTATTATTTCATTAATGGCAAGTATTTTTATGCTATTATTGTTTCTACAAGCATTTGTGCTTACCAAGTAACAATTTTTCAATGCTTTAATTCCTAATTTTTTCATTGTAGACCGCGCTTTTGGGAAAAATTCACACTATTTTCAAACAATCAATAGCAGTTTGATATCAATGATTTATGATTGTCTGTATTTGAGTCTAAAGATTAGCGAGAGGTAGCTTGAAATCTTGTTTTTACGGAGTTAGTTCATTCAATAGATAAATTTTATTATTTTTATTTATTTTGTTTAAATAACAAATTAATTAGAAAAGTTTCTCTTCAGCTACCTTTTCTGTTTTGGTATATAAATATGCATTCACAGCTAGCATACAAAGAGTACTTTTAGTATTGTTAAGAATGAAATGAACCTAAGTTTCATTTTTGGGGAATGTGGGGCTGGTCGTAGACCCCGAGGTGGACTTAAAGTAAGAGCTGCATGAATTGCGTGCGCTGGAAGTCGCCATCTTGAAATTGCGTAGTTGGAGTGCACGCCAATAGGTGTACAAGGTCCTGGTTGGCAAAGAGGATACTTTTCAACTTGTAGAGCACTTACAACCAAAGCTGGTCTATTGTGGTATCTGAAATAAATTGGCTACAAATTTAGTTTCTTAATTCAAATAAGAAATTAATTAAATAAATCAATTCAAGAAAAAATTTATTATAATATTGAATATTGCAATTCGATAATATAAGCTGGGATCTAAGCAACCATTTCATATAAAAGCAATTTTAACATTTTCATGCAAATAAAGATTTGTCTTGTTGACTTTATTAATATATTAGTTTAAGTAAAACACTTTTTCTATTGCGATTTTAAGCTTATTCTGCCGAAAATTTGGTCAAAATCGTGGAAGTATTTAGTGCAGACTTTAACGGTATATTAATATTTTGTTTTAATATTTTATTATTAATATTTTTAAAAAATGATTTACATTTCTCAGAATCGCTTTTATTTTGAAAAACGTAATTTCTGGAGCTTGATTTTTTTCAAATGTAAATCGAGTTTCTACAGTACTTTAGGAATCTAATCTTGACTATTTTCTAAATTTAAGTTGAATTTAGATAACTCAAATTTAACTTAGGTTGTACGCTAAATACACGATTCTGGAAAATTTATTAAACTTCATAAACAAAATTGTGTAAATTAAGCTCAAAACCGTAATTTACAAAGCGTCTTCCTAATATAATAAACTTTTATCTTGACTGCAGATTTCTCTACAATAAAAAGTTCATAACTTATGTTGTATACAATTGACTACGACACACCAGCACTCAGTGAAAGGAAACCTTATTTTGATAAAAATTTATGAATCATTTAGTTTTTAACAGATTCTAAAACATTTTTTAATGAAATTATTTAAAAAGCTTAAAGAAAAATAATTAGTCTATAATATATATTTTATTCTATTGTTAGGTAATACAATTCTACACAAGCTAATTCTTTCATTAGTTTTCGTAATAGTTCTTAACGTATGTTTTTAAAGCCAAACCAAATCTTAAATTTCATTGAATTGTGTGGAAATGCTTTGTACTTCATTTATTAACTGTTATATAACCAAAACAATTTGTTCCCATAAAACACATAAACTAAACCAAGAACAGATCATTCGTTTGTGTGCCATATTGCTGTTCCAGAGTGCTCTTGGCATTGACTTGTCCTGTGTTAAAATTAAACAGAATAAACGAGATAAAATTGATGTGCGACGGTATTACACAATAGCAAGATCAAAGTGTTTTACTTTTCACAAGATTTCTTGTCAATATATATATTTGTCGATATATATAATATCAGACACAGTGCTATTTAGTAAGATTTCCATTGGCAAGCAGAAAGCTAAGTAAATGATTTCTGTATAGATTGAGAGAGTAGGAGACAGTGACGGAAATAAAGAGTCAGTACGTTCTAACTCGTTAAAGCCATTAAGCGTTTGCAGGGAAAGTATGAGATGCTCCAAGAGCATCTGACGTGGGCAAATTGGATACTAAATAAACTGACTTTGATTTCCATCGAAGATCGATTAAATAGAGTCCATTCCATCCTACATCCTGAACTACATCGTCTCGTCTGCAGAAAAGATTGTCATGCTTGCGATAGATCTGATGGGATCTATTAAGGAAGCAGAGGATTCCCTACTAGTGGATAAAGCATATGAATATCCTCCTCCACTAGAGACTGTATTCTAGCGGGATGCAGTCTACCAAGTGTGACAAAAAAAAAAAAAAAAATTAAAACGAAAGATGACTTCCTACAAAAATATTCGATTCCATAATTTTTATGAATGACGAAACAGTCTGGGAAATTTCTTGATTAAAAAGCTAAATGCGGATATTAAGACGGCAATAACCTGGTAGGTAATAGAAAAGATACTGAGATAAGAATAGTGTACCCCCACTGAGGAGTCGGTCAACGAACTAGAATTGGTAGAAAAAGAAATTATTACTAAAGATGGTTCATGCTCTAATGGATAGTCCGAATTCTACAAGTAGATCACCGAATAAGGATGTACCAAGTAGAAACATTAAGGCAACCCCCCTTAATATGCTATAATTATACGATATTAGGGTATAATTCTACCAACTGTCTAAAATGTTGGAAGAATGCCAAAGGCGAAGGCAAGTATGGATTCAGCCGTCTAGTGCCAAGAACATCACACCCAATGCAGGTTTCTGCCGAAAGACAAAGGCGAAGCAGGTTTCTCCAGATTTTCTAAGAACTAAAGAGTTATTTATTAACTGCACAGTTCAATACTTATTGGAGAAGTGCCATCGTTCTCCGATCTAATTGGATAATTAGACCCAGGTGAAATTACGGTTACTGGTCTCCTGTACGTGATAGTGAATTTCATATAAAAGGATTATACGAGGTGTGTTAAAAAAATAACGAGAATTTTCGTTTTATAAAAAAAATATTTATGTATTCGTCAATATCTATTTTTTCCCCTTCAAAGAGTAATCCCCTTCTGATATAATGCACTTGTGCCAACGCTTTTTCCAATCCTCGAAACACTTTTGAAACTCGATCTTTGTTATAGCTTTTAGCTATTTCAGCGATTCGCTTTTAATGTTATCTATGTTTGTACAACGACGGCCTTTTAATGTTCTTTTTATTTTTGGAAAGAGAAAAAAGTCACATGGAGCCATATCTGGAGAATATGGAGGCTGAGGCATCGTTAAAGTTTTGTTTTTGGCCAAAAATTCACGAACAAGCAGTTAAGTGTGAGCAGGTGCATTACCGTAGTGCAAAAGCCGTGAATTGTTTTGCCACAAATTCGGGCGTTTTTTTTTGGACTGCTTCACGCAAACGGCGTTGAACTTGTAGGTAGTACTCCTTATTGATTGTTTGACCTTGTGGCAAAAATTCATGATGCACTATGCCATTAAAATCGAAGAACTTAATGAGCATACCCTTCACATTCGACCGCACTTGTCCAGCCTTTTTCGGTTTTGGCAATCCAGAATGCATCTACTGGGACGATTGAGCCTTAGTTTCGACATCATATCCGTAAACCCATGTTTCGTCACCTGTTGTAATACGTGTTAGTAGATCTGTATCATTATTAACTTCATTTAGCGACTCCTGAGCAACTTCCATTCGCCGCTGTTTTTGTTCGAAATTCAACAATTCTGGAACAAATTTTGCTGCCAAACGTTTCATATCCAAAACATCCAAAAAAATTCCATAGCATGAGCCAACTGATATGCCAGCATCATCAGCGACTTCTCTGATTGTGATTCGGCGATCGTTAATAATCATTTCTTTCATTTTTGCACCGTCATCTTCAACGTTTTCGCAGCCATTTTGGAAGGCCATCTTAGACCATCCTTGCTTTACTCATAGCAGACTCACCATATGCATTTGTTAATATTTTACAAACTTCACTGTGCTTTATTTCATTTTTTAGGCAAAATTGAATACAAATTCTTTACTTCATTTTTCTCACAAACGAAAATTGCCGAGCTCAAAAACTACGAATATTGATCTAGGAATATTGCTGAAAATTTTATCGTACTTCAGGGGCATGTGTACCAACATAATAAAAAAATTTTTATACAGGCGGACTCTCCAAACCCGTGAAATTTAAAAATTCTAGTTACTTTTTAAACACACCTCGTATGATACTAGACAGTCATGTACAGTCATGGACAATAACGATCTACAACTGACTGCAGCTTGCGGACGAGAATTTCTCCTAACCTTAAGTGCTAATGCCAGACGACCGGGAAATTTTCCTCTCTATGAAACGAATCATGTTATTATCTTACGATTGATTGTTCAGGAATTATATACAAAGTATTGGCTGCTGTACTGGCTTTCTTTATTACAAGTCGACTGTTACGACGGAGCCAACTTCGTACGAGTTTTTGGTATAGTCCTTGATCCAGGTGATAATACAGTGTATGCAAAGGCACCTAAGGAACCGGACAGACTCGAAGTATGGCCGGAACGATAACTAAGGTTCAACGTTTTGGACCATTGCGACTGATTGCACAAAAATTCTATTAAATGTCGTCTCGTTGGAATTAGAATTGTGCTCACGCGAAGAAATAATGTTCGATCTTGTCTGCGAGACGACGCAATTAGCTTGCATTGAGCTCGTAGAAATAACTCGTCAAAATCCAACAAAACTAAAAAAATTAAAGAAACGATGAAAGCTGGAATAATAGAGCCGTCTATGAATGGATGGTCTAGCCCAGTGGTCATTATATGTAAAAGCAATAGTAAGTATTAGTGCTCTATTAACCTTAGAAAAGTCAACGAAGCTTAGAAAGCGGATGCTTATTCACTTTCGAATATAAATTAAATCCTAAGGAAATTTCCACCATCTTTTGACTCTTGTGATATATCTCAGCGCTGGATTCAAGTAATGCGCACCATCAAATACTGCTCGAGAATGAATCTAGACCGATTAGAGCTTGTTTAATATCTAGTATGCTATTGTTTCAATTCTGAATGTCTTTTCGCTTGTCCAATGTATAGGTAATTTTTCAAAGATTAATAGACCATGTGATCGGGTCAGAGAGCTTAGGTCGAATACTTTTGAAATGACATGATCGTTCCGAAACTATTCAAAGAACACTTGAAATGGATCTAATATGTACTCAAGCGAATTAAAAATGCTGGGCTTATAATTAACAGTGGATCACCTCGCCGTAAAATACCTCGACGCTCTTATTAATCGTCAAGGATGCCGAAAGGATTTTGAAGTATCTTTATGAGATCAAACAGACGATGCAATATCTGGAACCATGAAATCTCGACCGAAGATATGAGTGATGAGAAAAACAACAAGCAGTATTTGACAAAATTAAGTCAATGATTACTACAGCCTCTGTTCTTCGCGGATTAATGTTTCAAATTCGATTTACGGTACAGATTGATGCAAGGCCTACTGGTATCGGTACTTTCTTATGGAAGCAAATTGACCGGTAGAAACACGTATTGCAATTTGCGTATAGAGCAATATCTCAATATCTCAGGGTGAAAGAAATTATTCAGTCACAGATAGATAATATTTAACCGTCTTGTTTCCATTATTATTATATGTTTCGTTCGATAGCATTTGACACATTGTCTGGTTAATCCATAGTTATACTTATACGAAAATATCAACAAATGTTTTTATTTGTGGATTGCCTCAAAAGATACAGAGTTCTACAGTTGAGAATTTCAACATACCAGAACTATTCTGAATCAACTTTTTAAAATGTTTTTTAATCACACGTCCAAGTTCGTGCCATATCTACTTCGGTCTTCGACATCGTATGCTACTTTTTAGAGCGGGAACTTAGGCGAAGAGAAGCGGTGGGAAACTATCAAATAAGGAAAAAGCACTATCGAGCACATGGACACTATACTGATGATATAATAAAATCCAGATTTTTCAATGTAATATAGAAACAAAACTATTTACATTTGCTTGAAATCGAATAGTAACTATAAGAGATAAAGATCATTGTCTACGAAAAGGTTTGTTCCCATTCTGTGCGGTGTGAGTCTCGCACAATAAAAATGTGTACATGCATAAGAAAAGAACTAGATGACAAAACAGCCACGTGTAACAAGTATAATTTTAAAGTATTTAATATCTTGCCTCATAGTCATTTAAGTTTTTGAAATTGTAAGTGAATAACGTTACAATTATATCGAACGATGTACTCAATTTTATACACCTCCATCAGTAACAAAACTGATAAAACATCCTTAAATCATTTAATGAATTCTTAAACTTTAAACTGCGATGATAAACTGTAGTAAAATAAGCATGGTTTTTAGAAAAAATTCATTTTGTGTTTACTAATACACAAATTAAAAAAAAAAGCAATTCGTTCAAGAAATTTTTTTCAGCAAAATTATGGTCAATAAGGAGTACTACATAATATTATATTATTATATATCATGATTATTATTATAATCTTTGCAATGGAACTTTCCTTCAGTTATAACAAAAAGTAGCATATGGCAGACTGCGAAAAACAGATTATTATTATGTAAGTAAAATTTAACCCAAGAGCGCAGCGAGTACATGTTGCTTACCGATCTTCTAACTCCAAAATTGTACTTCTGTCGACTAACTAACAAATATTTTTTCGGTCTTATAGTTTCTATAAAATAATATAATTATATAAGGAAGGTCAGACAATTCTCTTTTGACAATAATATCAGGTATGTGAATAAGTCTTTCCCGTTTTTTTTTTCAAATTTTGAGCCTTTATTGTGAAAAAATGGTTACAAATGAATTATTGAAAGTATTGGCCATCGCTAGCTACAACTTTTTCCCATCTTTCTGGCAACATACGAATCCCGTTGCGAAAAAATTCGACCGGTTTGGCCTCTATCCAGTCATCCACCCATTTTTTGTCTTCCTCGTAGGAATGGAAGTGCTGGTCAGCCAGGCCATGCGTCATCGATCTGAAGAGATGGTAATCAGACGGAGCAACGTCTGGACTATACGGCGGATGGGGTAGGACTTCCCATTTGAGCGTTTCTAAGTATGTTTTCACCGGCGGTGCAACATGTGGGCGAGCATTGTCATGTTGCAAAATAACTTTGTCGTGCCTGTCGGAGTATTGTGGCCGTTTTTCTCGCAGTGCGCGGCTCAAACGCATCAATTGTCGTCGATAGACCTCGCCTGTGATCCTTTCATTCGGTTTCAGAAGCTCATAGTAAACCACACCTAGCTGGTCCCACCATATACAGAGCATGAGCTTGGCGCCATGAATATTTGGCTTGGCCGTCGATGATGATGCATCGCCGGGTAGTCCCCATGATTTTCTTCGCTTCGGATTATCGTAACGTATCCACTTTTCATCTCCAGTCACGATACGATGCAGAAAACCCTTTCTTTTATGTCGCTGAAGCAGCTGTTCGCAAGTGAAAAAACGCCGTTCGACGTCTCTCAGCTTCAGTTCGTACGGCACCCAATTTCCTTGCTTTTGGATCATTCGAAGCGTCGAAACCATCCGCGAACACTTGAATCATCGACACAACCTTCTCCATAAGCCTCCTGAAGCAATCGATGCGTCTCGGCAGCAGATTTCTTCAAATTGAACCAATAAAGTGAAACTTCCCGCAAATGACGTCGACTCGGCTCAAATTTCGACATTTTCACGTTATCAAAAATTTCTGATGCGAAAAAATTTTAACTAATGTGTTAGTATGGAATTGTTGACATATGAATAAGCTTTGATTATGACATATGTAACCATTGAATACTCGCACAGTATTGGTGGCGCCATCTCTTACAAAAAACGGGAAAGACTTATTCACACTCCTAATATTTTTCTTATTTTATAGTAGTAGTTTTTTTATTTCAGTTCTATGGTGGCGATTCTTCTGTCTTGAGTCACAGTATGAATGTCGTGATATAATTATAATTATGTTATGTTACAAAGAATGTAAAATGATTTATTTTCTAGAAAATTGCAATAAGAAAAATTTGAATTCTATTTTTAATATAGTTTAACTTACTTTTTTAATAGTAGTCGAATGTGAGTATCAGAAACTGTAGGAAACAAGGCACTAATTGTAGCTACTTGTGATTCAACCTCATGACTTTGTATTAAGCTACAATCCATGTTTCTTATAGTAGGGGATTCAATTGTCATTTCTCCCAGCCTATTAGTTATTCCACTTATAGATCTCAAGGATAATGGTGTTTTCAAGTCCTGCAAAAAAGATTACAAAGGATAAAATCTTTATATGATTATTGTGCCTGCATAATATTTTTATTGGTATGTTTATTTTTATATTGACTAGACAAATTCCTTGTACTAAGGACAAGCAATATTAATTAACTCGTTTTCCGATACCGAAAAATCCGATATCTTCAACTCAGTGAGAAAAGCCCGGTGTTTGCGATAGTGAATAAACCAATGACTTTACCCTGAGTCAATAATAATGATATCAATCTAAAATAATAAGTATAAAAAAAGATCAAATGTACAAAAGTAAATGAGAATAGTATTTTATACTGTTTATAATGGATATTTTGGATATACCTATAAACTTGGAACTAAAAATACAAGCTGTGGATTACGATGAAGTGAAGGAGTTGGATAAACTTTTGGAGCTGTGTGAGCTTCAGAATATACTACATGTCCAGTTGTGATATTTCCATGCAGCTATTATCACATTATTTATATAATAATTAAGGAAAGTTTACATATTACATAATACAAGGTATACCAAGAAGAAACTGCCGAACACAAGAAAATATTTTCAAGCATTTTTTACATTTAGTTTTTAATAAAATATTTGAGCCAGTTTTCAATAAGGGAATAGTTGAGGATTACTTAAGTGATATTGGTCCTGCTATTAAATTCCAATACGAACTAGAACGTTTACTGAAAGATGATTAAAGAAAACATAATTTCTTAAAACTATAAATGTTCGTGCTTCCATTTTATTTGGCATAATTACACTCCAAGTTTAATAATTCTGGTATAAGGTGAACAACTTTGCTTCCATCGTTTGGCAATAGATGGCTGTAGCGGTATGTGGTAGTCGAAATAAATAGATCGTAGACGTCATATAATAAGATTAAGTATTTTTAAGCAGAACGTCGTCGAAATACTAGTCGATTTGTGTCTGCATAATAAAGTTATTCTCGATTAAACATGTCAACTTACGAGGCAAATTCTCATCATTTGCAGCAGGTTTTAATTTTCTGCTTTCATATGAAGAAACTTGCGGCTGAGACTCATCGAATGCTCTCAAATACCAATGGTGAGGACGCTCTTAGTGAAAGAACGTGCCGAGAATGGTTTCAACACTTCAGGAATGATGATTTTCACGTCGAAGACCAGCATGGTGGTGGAAGAGATGTTTTTGACGATGCAGAATTGGAGGCATTACTTCATCAGGACTCGTGTTAAACGCAACAAGAATTGGCAGGATCATTGGGAGTGACGCAACAAGCCATTTCAAAACAACTGATAGTCATGGGAATGATTCAGAAACAATGAAATTGATGAAAACAATAAAATGAAGAAGTTGAAGCCGAGAAATGTTGAATGGCGTTTCTTTACTTGTAAACAGTTGCTTGAAGGCAAAGATGCAAAGACGGAAGGGATTTTTGCATCGCATTATGACTGCGGGCGAAAAATGGGTTCATTACGATAATACCAAGCACAGAAAATCATGGGGATATCCCGGCCATGCTTCGACGTCTACGGTCAAACTGAATATTCACGGTTCAAAGATCATGCTCAATATTTTGTAGGAGCAGCTCAACGTTGTGTATTATGAGTTGTTAAAACCGACTGAAACAATAACAGAGGATCGTTATCGAACGTAATTGAGCCGAGCATTGAAAGACAAACGGCTGCAATATAATGATAGACATGAAAAAGTGATTTACAGCATGATAATGCTCGACCTTATGTTGCGAAAGTGGTCAAGACATACTTTGAATCCTTGAAATGGGAAGTTTTACCACATCCGCCGTATTTTCCAGACATTGTTCTCTCAGACTACCACTTGTTTCAATCAATAGTAGACGATTTGGGTGACCAGCACATCCCGTCTTATGAAGAAGTAAAAAATTGAATCGATTCGTGGATCGGTTCAAAAGACAACCAGATTTTTCAACGCGAGATTCATATGCTGCCCGACAGATGGAAGAAAGTAGTGACCAGCGATGGACAATACTTTAAATTATAAATGTACAACCAGTTCTTTACAATAAAGCCTCGAAATTCGTGAAAAACACTGCGGAAGCAAAGTTGTACACCTAATAAAATTTAATTTTGAATTCTATGTGTATTTCTGAGAACATCAAACTGATAAAAATTCTGAAAAAATTATCTGTGAATTTGTAGCAACTGATTTTTTGAGTTAGCTTGATTGTTCACTTGAAATTCGATTTATATAAAAGTAAATCAGCTATCCATGTATTGATTATGATTATTTTTAAAATTTTCCATGCAATCTGAATAAAAATGCGATCATTATCGATACCAGCCATGCTTCGAGTGGTGGTTATTTTGGATAAATTTTCAGAAATTATTCACTCTCGATTTGAATAAACATTTTAATTAATGTTTTTAGGGCGTTGACTATGAACGTATAATTGGCTTTTGTTAAAAATTCAATTTGAAGCAGAGGTTAAAATTAAAAGTTATACTTATGGTACTTATGTCGACTGTTCTTAATGAAATCAATAAGTATTTTTATCGATCTTACAGGTTTTATAGTATAATATTATAATATATATATATATATATATATATATATATATATATATATATATGTAAATATAAATATAATAGATGTATAGGTGAGACAGGGCTCAAAGGAGACGCGAGCTGACACGATGCACGCAAGTCTAGTATTGCGGCAACCGTAGAGTCAACTGTGTACCTTCGAAAGAGTCGGATCTGTGCTTCTGCCCGAGAGTAAAAGATCCCTGTTTTTTCTACTTGCTCTCCCAACCGCGGCTACGCATACGCGATGAGGATACGTTCACTTGCGGCACGCATCGACTTGTCACCTTTGCTGCTGGCGAATGGAAATGGTGCAAGATATCTAGGCCCTATGACAGAGAGCTGATCTTGACTTAAATGATATCCTCAGAGTAGTCTGCTGAGTTTTTTAAATAGCTAGACATCACATGAATAAGCATATTGCAAACGATATGCATTGAATTTTTGGGCGAAGTGCTCGCTAACGAACATTTCTGTTGAGATAGTACATTATCATGATGAAAAAACCAAGAGTTGTTTTACCATACCTGCGAATAGCTTCGTAAAAACAGCGTATAATACTGAAATAATAATAATTGTTAACAGTTTCACCCTTCGAAGAAATTCATAATGCACCATACGATGATAATATAAGGGGGCTAACTTAGTTTCCGACTTTCAGGTTTAGATAGCGATATAAGTAGTTCGAATAGTCAGATGCGTCGGATCTAGTACTTATTTTTTAGTTTTGGTATTTAGCAAACAGGCGCTATCATTTGTGTATACATTATAATTTTATGATCAGTGAAAAATGAATTATGATAAATCGCTTTCTCGATATGTCCTTTTACACTATTTTGATGTGAAAAAAGGTACAGGTATACCGAGCATATGTTCACGTCTTTAACTCTATAGCATTATTTGTTTGTTTGTGACAGACAGACAAAGTTATAAATGTTTCATGTGCTCGGCGATTTTCTTTTATCCAAAAAATGGGGCAAAGTGTTTGCATTAAAGTTTGTGTCAAAAAGGAATACGTGGCTCTAGATTTCTTAAAATGTTGACCGTTGCATGCAGTTAATCTACTTCGAGTAAAACGAATGTGTATAAATGGTGCGAGCTGTTAGAAGAAGGCCGAGAGGATGTCGAAGATGAATCTCACCCTGGATATCCTAGCACGTCAACAAGAGATGAAAACGTTCAAGCAGTGAAAGATATTGTATTAAAAAATCGATGAATCACTATCAGAGAAGTTGCTGAAGATGTTGGCATATCGGTTGGCTAATGCTATGCTATTTTTTCGGATGTTTTGGACATGAGACGTTTGTCAGCGAAATTCGTTCCAAAACTGCTTAATTTTGATCGAACAAACCGTCGCGTGATTATAGTTTAGGAGATGTTGATTGAATTTAATAATGATGCTAATTGTCTCAAAAGGGTTATAACTGGTGATGAATCGTGGCTATATGGTTATGACGTCGAAACTAATCGCCCCAATGGAAGAGCTCATAAGAACCAAGACCGAAGAAAACACGCCAAGTTCCATCAAAAGTCAAGGTTTTTCTCACTGTTTTCTTTGATTACGGTAGCTTTGTGCATCAGGAATTCTTACCACAAGGTCGTACGGTCAATAAGGAGTACTTGAAGTTATGCGCTGTTTGCGAGAGGCCCTACGCAAACAATGTCCAGAGCTTTGGAAAAACAATTCGTGGCATTTGCATCACGTAAATGCACCTGTTCATTCATCTTTGTTTATGAGAGATTTTTTGGCTAAAACAAACACCTCAGTCGTGCTTCAGCTTCCATATTCCCCAGATTTGACACCCAGTGATTTTTTTTTATTTCAACCGGCACTTACCGATGTAGCCATCTATCAAAAAACGGCGAGAGCAAAGTTGCATACTTAATACATAATAATATAAGTAACTGTGATAACAATTTTTTTCCACATATTTAGAATTATTATTTACAATTTTTAATTAGCTTTAATTATTCTAATACTTTACACTTTATATATATATATATATATATATATATATATATATATATATATATAAATATATATAAATGAATTCAGATATTTCTTTTGTTTCCAATGAGTATCAATTATTAAGTAAGGTAAAAGAGTTACTAGAATTTATGAGCAATTCGATTCTGGCAAACTATATGACCTTTCGGTGCAGCAACATTCCATTACATGTTTTATGCAGGAGGTACATCAAGCGATCAATAAAAGATGCTCGCAAGAATTAGCGCTTAGCTCGATCTTATGAAATTTAATATTCAGCCATCTATTATGTTCATTGAATACAATGGAATATGACCTAGTGATATATGCTGATCAGGTAAGTTTCCTGGTGAAAGGTCACTCATGTTGATAAGTAGAGGAAATATGCACTGATTCACTGGAAACCTGATGACAACTCCATACAACCAAATATCTGAAATGACTTACCCAAACAATAATTAATATTCTTCTATCTCCGTTACAGTAAAATTAGGATACGTGCAGACAAAATTAGTCTGTTGAAAGGGCTAATCTAATGAACTCACTGAACACAGACATTCCGTGATATATCCCTTTCAATTTCAACTGAGAAATATCAATACGTGTTCACGTAGGACATGTCAGGGTAGATCTTATATATATATATATATATATATATATATATATATATATATATATATATATATATCAATTCATTTGTTCTGCGTAGCAAGCAATTTTTTAATATTTTGACAATTAGAAAGAATCCTTCGAGAATGCTCGCCTCAAATGTGAACGTTAATCACAACTGTCTTAGTTATTATCGATAAAAGTATATAAGGATCAGTAAAGAAGAACTTGGATTTAGTTAATATACAACTTTAATAAACTGCACAACAAATACTTACAAGGATAATTTAGTAACTCTAATGTTTAGCGTATAACTGTTCGACAAAAACTGGTCATATTACAAAATTTGATTTTACAAATATATGTAAAGGTGGGGGATTTACAATTTCGAAGTGTAGGCGGAGTCAGTTGCGATTGGTCATATTTGATATTACCTGTATATAATGAAAATGAATTGAACTAGAGGAAAAAGGGGGTAGGTAGAGGCGCGGTACTTCTTGAAATAACGGTATTTTCATTAGTGTAAACTGACCCTCTTTACCTGTCTGTATTAATATATTGTTAATATAGAAAAATTCCAAATCCCTTTTGGTCCTTATTATTTTCAGATAACAAATTAAAGAAAATCGAATCTTAAGTATAATTAATACATTTCGATGATAATTATATGCATATGAGCACGCAACATGCTACCCACCTTGAACGTATCGTGGTCAAATATAAGTATAAATTACAGAATTATACAATGGATTATGTAATACTGAAGAAACATGATACAATTATTAAATATTTTGTAACACATACGTTATTGACACAATTTAGGCATTTATCGCTTTACACTTCAATGGGTAATGGTGCAAGTTTTTTAACCTTTAAACTGCCGGCATTTTTGCCTTATAAATTTATATTTTTGATGTGCAAAATTTATACATAAAAACATCTCATATTTCTAGAGTAGCTGTCAAGGTCACAGGTGGCTCATATATGAGCCAGTCCGGCAGTCTAAATGTTAATACAGCGTTTGTAGATTCCATTCTGTGTTTTAACAGTAGCCACTCGTACTATATTGTCGTTACCTGGATGCAATTCTAGAATTCGTCCGATTCTCCACTGCCTAGGAGGCAGGTGATCCTCCTTTATACTAACCAAGGTCCCTATCTTGATTAATGATGTATCTGCGGTGTGCCACTTGCTACGTACGCGCAACTCGTTTATGTACTCCTTGTGCCAACGTTTCCAAAAATTCTGCCTTACTTGCTGTAACCGTTGCCACAAGGATAATTTATTTGTTGCTGCGTCATTTAAATCATACTTAGGTAAACTGTGTGGTAAATCTCCTATAAGGAAATGAGACGGAGTGAGGACACGGAGATTCTATTTCGATGATACACGTATTGAACTGTTCATATGTAAATAATGCATCACCTACTGTTCGATACAGATGCATTTTAAACGACTTTACCGCGGCTTCCCACAAAACTTCAAAGTGAGGAGACCGCGGTGGTATGAAATGCCAATCAATTTCTGTGAATTGTTTAGAGAAAAAGTGTTGATTTTCGTGTGACTGCAAGAACGACCTAATTTTTATAATTTCATTTTTTGGTCCATTAAAATTTATGGCATTGTCAGAGTATATATTTTTTGGTTTTCCCCGCCTAGCAATGAACCTTTTAATCCCTTCAAGACAAGCTTCGGTAGTTAAATCAAAAAAATAGTTAAATTAAAAAAATCGGTAACTAGCTCGAAGTGCGCTGCTTTAATTACATAGCATACAAATACCGTCACATACGGCTTAACCGTCGTTTTATTACGATTTTTTTTTAGAAAGAAGGGACCGCAGTAATCTAATCCTACATTTTCGAAGAGGCGCGACTGAGTTACACGTTCCTTAGGTAAACTACCCATTAAATAATTTGGTACTTTCGGATTATGCTTAGCGCAAGTTACGCATTTATGAATGATATGTCTAGTTACGTTCTTTGCATCAATAGGCCAATAATTATTTCTGATGGAATTTAAAGTTGTTTGAATGCCCGAGTGCCAGCCTTTTAGATGTTCGTTTCTGATAACTAATTTAGTGATATAATCATTACGCGGTAGTAATATGGCATTCTTTCTAGACGCCTTAATATTTGCATTTAATAATCTACCGCATACTCGTATAATATTTTCAGAATTTAGAAAGAGATAAAGCACCCTTATTTTACTTTTACTATCTAACGGCACGCATTCTTTCATACTCTTTATTTCTTTAATGAAGTGTTTTTCTTGAACTATCTTTATTATGTGCATCAGTGCATTTTTTAAATCTTCTGTCATGTATACACCTATTATTTTATTGCTTGATTTTTTCTTTTTTATCCAACGTAAACAAAAAACTACAAAGTGATTTAATGTATTTAAACATGAAAACCGTGCAAAAAGTTCATTAACAACTACATTAGTTGACGCATTTGATACTATTAAGGTAGTTTTAATACGCTGTTCTGGCACAGTTATATTAGACAATTGTGAGTATTTCCACATTAACTCTTCTTTCACTAGCCAATCGGGCCCGTGAAACTACTTATTGTTTTTAATAATTTCCGACGCATTTTGTCCTCGTGAAATATAATCAGCGAGGTTTTCCGATCCAGTAATATGACACCAATTTTCAACGTTTGTTAAGGACCGAATCTCTGTCACGTGATTAGCAACGAATGTTTTTAATAAATGGGGAGACATTCTAATGCTGCTTAAAAGTTATAGTTGAATCTGACCATAGCCTTATTTTAGAAATGTTTAATGTTAAAACTTCTGTAACAGTATTAATAAGTTTTGACAACAAGAGTGCCGTGTTCAACTCTAGTCGCAGTAATTTTATAATCTTAAGCGGTCCTACTCTTGATTTGGAATATACTAAATTAACCATGTAATTATTAAATTTATCAACTGTTGTTTAAATTAAATTTATAAACGCTGTTTTTTAAAACATCGGCGGCTAAGGGATATTCTTTTTCTTCATCAATTGCTACTTGCTGCAATGTACGCGCTGCGAGAAAAGGAGCTGAAGCTGTTCCTTGTGTAACCATGGTTAATTGAAATATTCTAATGTTTTCACAAATATCCCTGGAGGCGTCCTTGGCGTGAGCTGCTGATACGAGTTTTACAAGCGGGGAACTAGTTTCGCGGTGTAGTATAATGTGAGGGGAATAGCTTAAATAAATGTTTGTAAATCCTTAGTTAAATTAAAAATTAGAACAAATTATTGAGTACATGCCTCGGTTCAGGTCAGTTCGAGGAATTGAAACGAGTGACTGAAAGAAATTTCAAAATTTACTCTTTAGTGGAACATATAAAGTAAAGCAAACGATGTCATATCTTCTATAAATATTAGATACTGAGAAACAAATACAAAAAGATATTCTATTAAAAGAGAAAATATTTTTTAAATTCAAGTACTGTCGAGGCACATGAACAAGATATATAACTTTTTCATTAAATATACTTTATATGGCAGTGGTTACTTCAACATTCTTAGATATTGTTTTGATTGCGTAAACAGTGTGCATAAATTTCAGCAATTTCTTATCACATTTTTCATGGTTGATATTTGTAAAGAATTATAATATCCTACGACATTTCTTTCAAAATGAAATATAGGTTTCCATTCATGTAGATAGGGATAAAGTTAATTGAGTTAAAAAAGACAATATTTAAGAATAGAAATCTCAACATACAGTAAAAGTTGTATAAATCCTTTTCTATATTATAAACGAAGAAAACAGGGCTTTTTCAATAACAAATTCTTCAATCATTAAAATGTATGTTTCTTTTCTTCATTTATTTAGTATAGTCAAATTATTTCATCATATAATGAAAATTTCTAGTTACAGGTTTTGACATAAGTGTATAATATAGATGTAAGTCATTACAAATATGATACTTGCACATTTAAAGATATTGCATAAGATTATTCAAATTACCACTATTTCTCATGTAGCATAGTATTGTATAAATCTTTTAAAATATATTTTTAAATTAATAAGCATGCATATCCTACAAAACTCCATTATCAGATATGTAATTACATTTATTTCTATAGAATTAATAAATCCATTCGCGTGAATGTAAGAGAAACAAGAAATACGCTAAATGATATGATTATAAGTGTCTTGAATGTAATATTATTTTATAAAAAATTAGCAGAATCTCAAAAAAAGAGGTCAGAGAATTAAGTAATGCGACCGATTTTATTTATCGGCCTATGGTAACACTGCGAACCTGTAACTCCGCCACCTTGACGATCCTTATACGATCATTTCTTCGGCAGCTGTTTAGTGTTTTGTAACAACGTGCGAGTAATGCATGTCACGAAAATGGAACAGAGAAATTTCAAGCAACGGTGCGCGATAAAATTTTGTGCGAAACTCGGCGAAATCGCAATAGAAAGTTATGAAAAAGTGCCTAAAGTGTATGGTAGTGATGCCCTGAATCGTAGTCAGGTGCTTCAGTGATATGACAATTTTAAAAAAGGCCGTGAGAGCGTCAAAGACGAGGTGCGGAGATGAGCAAGTGCAAAGTAAAAACCATGTTCATTTGCTTCTTCGAGAGCAAAGGGATAGTTCACAAAGAGTTTTTACCACTTGGACAAACCGTAAATCAAGTATTCTACTACAATGTGCTCGAAAAATTACGAAAAAGAGTGCTCAGAGTACGTCCAGAGATCGCGAAGACTTCGATTCTGCATCACGACAATGCTCCCAGTCACAGTGCATTCAGTGTCTCTCAGTTTTTGGTATCTAAAGGCATCACAACGTTACCACAACCACCCTATTCACTGGACATGTCACCCTGCGACTTTTTCCTATTCCCGCATTTGAAAAAATTCGTCAAAGGTCGACATTCTGACTACGTTGAAGACATCCAAGAATCTGTGACGAGGGTACTTGGAGAGGTCCAACAAGAAGTATATCAGAATTCTTACGAAAATTGGAAAACTCGCAGGAATAAGTGTATAGTTGTGGGAGGGCACTACATTGAAGTAGATCGCAGCGATGTACCTTAATTTTTAAATATACTCGATTTTTTAATTTTGTCGCATTGCATAATTGTTTGACCTCATACTCAGATGCAAAGTAATATATTAAAAATTTAACTGAAGCATAAGTAAACGTATTACAAAATAGACTGCGCTAGAGTTTTTGACAGCTCTTTTTTCTACGTTTTGTAACAAAATGATACACTTTTGTAGGTCTAATTTATATTAATTAAAGACTCTACTGATATGTAAAACTATAGAATATTTGTGCAACATTATAAGAAAAATGAAACGCTGCTATAGTTTTTACTTTTTGGGCTATAAGTCTGCATACTACTTCATAATGGAGAAAAAACATTAAAAAATCGGTTTTTATGTTAAGTCGTAATGGCCCAATAATTATATCCAAATGATACTACTGTGATTACAAAGCACATAAAAATACAAAAGAATCATTTTTTTTATTTTGAATGTCTCTTCAGTTAAGAAAGTAAATAAGTGATTAAAAGCTTAATTACTTATTTTAAGACTGATATTTGAGCTTATATAACCTCTTAAAATTGTCATTTATTTTGTATATAATAACTTATTTGTAATTTATTCTACGAATTTTGCAATCAATGTGGCACCAAAATAAAATAATACTGAAAAACACATTTCTCGATCTTATTATGTTTATGCTATTTAGAAAGCTAAACATTTCGCTTTCAAAGTTTTTTTCTTTTCTCTATTGAATGCGGTATTACGTGTAAGTATTCTAGGAAAGGGCAAAAGTGTCTATCTTATCTAACTAGTTTTTAGGTTCTTTATATAAACACGACTATTAACTTTAAATTAATAAACACAATATTTTATATAGCTTTGACTTCAGCAGACTTTCCATTAATTCTACAAACTCGTTCATAAGTAGCACTTCTTTAGTGAAGGTAGTTTCGAAACGCAACAAAAAATTATTCCTCGATAGAGATTTTTAACTTTGGAGATGATTCTTATTTCGTCCTATTTGCGACAGACTTCAAGAGTTGTCCTAACATTTCCGAATCCCTGCATGAATATGTATTACTATTTCTCAGTTGAAATCAAGAGAGACGTTCGGAAGGACGGTAGATTGAATCAATCATAAACAGAGAATTAATTTTTAAGAAAAAGACTCTAATTTTGAAAAAAAAATCGGCGGAAGCAAAGTTATCCAATATATATATATATATATATATATATATATATATATATATATATATATATATATATATATTAAATATAACTTCTACGGCGCAATATTGTAATTTAATGTACGGGCGGTGGAATACGATATCCCGGTTCCTCGGGGATGAGTTCTACGAGGAGTTTCATGATTGGATGGTAGAATAAGATGTCCAGATGTCTCGGAACTACTTCCACGGAGAATTTCGTGTTCAGATGGTAGAATTCGATATCCTGGCGTCTCGGTACGATTTCTATGAGTAGCTGCATGTTTTGATGGTAGAAGACGATGTCCAAGTATAACGGAACGTCTTCTACGAGGAGTTTCGTATTCTATCATCCGAACACCAAGCTCCCCATAGAAGTCATCGGGGGACACCTGTACATTGTATTCTACCTCTCCAACACGAAACTCTATATCAGTCGTCCTAAGGCATATTCTATCGTTCTAACATGAACCCCCCCGTAAAAGTCGTCTCGAGACACTTGGACATCTTGTTCTACCGCCCGAACTCGAAAGTACAATTTTCCCCGTAGAAGCCGTATGTAATCTTCGTAAACGCTGATATTTTGTACACCATTTTATATATTGTATAAAATGTTCTACAAAATCTTACCTTTTTGAAGTGGACGCTGCTTTGAAACAGCTTTTTATACAGAAGCAACGATTGGTAAATTATCTATAGGAATATAGAGTATACATATAGAGTACTTTTTATTTAGATATTATTGAACTGTTTAACAAATTGTTTAATTTATTATCTCGGGCGAAGTCGAGAGAGGGAATACTAGTGCGTATATATATATATATATATATATGTACATATATTCTCACGAAAAGCTCCTCACATAAACAATTTTTGCGCGGAAACCATAATCTCTTTCATTGCATTCAGCCAGCTTATGGTTTCGCCGTCCCTTCTGTTAGGGCCGAGATAGTCGTCATTCCTAGATCGCACGAATTCGAAACTCACATCTGGAAAATCACACGTGGCCAAGTACCTACGTTTACTCACGTATCGCTGGGAGTCACAATCTTACTCTAGTCTCTAACCAGCTCTAACATGGGCATCGGTGATCTTCCTTATTGGTAGATCTAAAATTATACTATCTATGATTATACTAATTAGTCACAAAATATCTTAGGAGGAAACGTTCACAACAGCTAATTGTTCTATTAATTATTATAAAAAGATACATTTTGAATAAGATTGTAAATGTGAAACAGATTTTTTATAAATTAAAAAGGATTCTTCTTATATGTTATTGACCTACTTATTTATAAAAATTTTTATGATGTCAAACTGTTTATATAACTGATGAAATTAATTATCCTTTTATATAGAACTTATTTTTATTGCTCTATTGACATAATTCAAAATCTGTATAAAGTTTGAAAGAATTATTGGAAATTCCTTAAAATGTTAATGAACTACAAATAATTATTTTGAAAACATCATTTGATATTTCAAGATACTAATTTCATATTTCTAATAAAATTTCAAGTAGTTTATAATACTAAAACATATGTTCAATCAAATAACTATTAATCTCTTACTAAAATCTCAAAAATTAGTTCAACTACCTTTGAATATTACTTTCTATTTAAATTATTATTTTACTAACTCTTAAACAAATAATTCCATATCAATTTATCATTATCACAAGTATGATCATAAAAAATTAATCAAAACTAAAGTATAATTAAAGAGATTATAAAACAATTTATACATTATACTTAGAAATTAGGAAAAACCATGTACAAATCTTGTTTTTTTTTAATACTTTTTGTAAGTAGCCTTACAATAGAAATACAAAAAAAATACTATATCTATTGTAATAAAATTTACAATTTTTATTTAAATACCTTTTAGAACATACTATATTTTTATATCCCATAATGAGTATGAACTTATATTAATTTTAAAATAATCATAACGACAATGATTTCGTATATTTGTATAACCATTTTCATCAATTTTAAAAATGTCAATTGTATATATCACTATACTGCACTTATCTTAAGTTATTGACAACACAAACTTTAATTTTTGATAACTATAACTTTATTCAATAAAATAAAATATTAAATTTTTTTCTTACAAAGACTATAAAAAGACTATAAAATTAAGTAGAAGTAACTTCTTTATATAATTTAATCAATGAATTAAAATAATTCTTTGGCAAATTTTATGAATAATAATTTCAAGTTTTAATATTTACAAAATTAGACCAACCTGCATAGGAGCAGTTTCATTTTGATGATCTGTTGTTCCAGAACTTGGTGTAATTGAATTTTGTGATTGGATATATTGCGTATACTGCCAATAACGTACTCGAGGATCTTCCCAAGTTGTTGAGCGATTAAAATGATTGATAAAATAGCTAAAAACGAATGAATGATCTTAATAAACTTAAAATGTGTAAATTAATATATTATTTATTTAAATATATTATTATATTATATATTATAACAATTTGTATAAATGATTACATACGCACGACCACTTCTTCCATCATATCTACATTCCCAACCAGGTGGCAATTGATTCCTTTCGTCTTGTTCCGCCATTTTATGTTAGGAATTCTTCTTTACACTTTTAAGCAACGGTTGATCAAATTTTGAAGGTCTACCATTTATATATCTTGTAAGTTTCATTAAGTACTAAAAAGATTAATGTTTAAAACGAACATAATTACTTTTTACACATATCTACATTTTACTAAAATTTTTATATGTGCACTACACTCTAAAATCCCTAAATTTAAACACTGTTATTATATTTCTCAGAAAGTATATACATTATAAACACAAAAGATTAGACATATTAAGTCTATATATAAACACTAAAGAAAATCGATGATTCCATCAGTGAGTATAAAATATTATATACATTGATTAGGCGTTGTAATATTGACGCGTCCAGGTTGTAAGCTTGTTATTCTAGACATCTGATTCTTGTCAATTTTAAGTTATCTTTTTTTGGTAGTCATTATGTTATCAATAAGATAACCGTTTCCGATCTCACGTGCAAACTTTCAATCAATCACAGTAATTGTGTGTGAGAGATAGAAAAACTCAATAATTTGGACCTCTCTCTCGCACCTTTTCTCAGCCTCTCTATTTGCATGCAACCTCCATGTATATATATTCTCTAAGCCTAAAATCATCTCAAATGACACGACAGGAGTACATACCACAATTAGCCGCAAGGCGGCGACACATTGTGAGATTGCTCATTCAATAGAATTCATTTGAATAAGAGCGAGTGGCAAATTATTAAAATTGCAAAAGGAAATTGCAAAATATTATGTTATAATACATCAATTTATAAATATAAAAGCTTATTTTTTATTTAATCTTCTGTTTTAGTTCATTGAATATTACATAATTTATATATATATATATATATATATATATATATATATATATATATATATATATATATATTGTAACGGGGTGCTTATCTAATAAATGCCCGGTAAAAGCAACCGTTAACAGAGGTGTAAAGAACCCCAAACGGATTAAACTGTTTTTAAAACAATTTCAGTGGACCGTAGGTTCTTTACTATTATTTTTCCTCGGACTTACCTTTTATCCTGGAATTTATTTATTTTTTAATTTATATTAATAATAAATTATATTAATAGATTATTAATGATCCAGGAAAGGACGGGTTAATTATAAATTACAGGGGGAATATTATGATATTTTCTATTACGAACAAAAAAAAAACAGAAAAATTTATTTAGTTGAATGCATAAAAAAATTTTAAGATTTATTAAATTCTATAAAATTATAATAAATAATATACTACCCCTACCTAAAATGCACCCGCACTATGTTAACGCACGTTTCCGTTCACATAGGGTGTGAGAGAGAAAAATTTATAAGTATAACAGAGAGATAAAGCAACAAGAGCGTCGCCTTACAAGGAACAAGAACTACTATCGAAAGCTGCGTGAGCGCTTGTTGTTCTTATAATTACTATTCTATGTTAATATCTCTCTATCTCTCCCAAACTTTAATTCGCTAAACCAAATACACACAATATTCAGGTTGCCATGCAAATTGCTTTATACTGAATAAAATTAATAAAAATTATTATTCAGCGAATCCTAAATAAATAAATATTAATAAGATCCACCAACCTTATAAAACAACGCCGAAAATTGTCTACCCAATGTTGAACAAGAAACTTGGTGTTCAAACTCTCTTCACGATGAAAATTCTCCTAAGTTTTCGTCAAAAGGACTACCGACCGGTGGAACAATGTCAATATTTGACTTACTAACAACTTCTACACTCTTATTATCACTGGGAAAATATTGGAAAAAAATATAATAGCACATGTACCTTGTAATTTTTTTTATTTTTAACCACACGATAATCGTTGTTCAACTTTAGTAAAACTATATTAAACTATATTATTTTTCGAATTTTCTATATTATAATATATATTATTATAATATACCTATACCTCCATCTCTCTTCTTTCTTTTATTTTTTCGTGCAATTTTCCTTCCAACACATATATGAAGAAATTCCCATTGCCCGCGTTTTACTACTTTACGAATGCACCGCTCTGATGGCAATTTTTCAAAACAATGCTTGTGTTATAATAGGGGTTTCCCGTGTTTCCTAGCGTGCATGTATTCTACTATGCATGTGAAAAGCTTGTATACAAGCGCATCGCTGTATCAAAGAACAAATGGCAATTGTGGATATTCAGATAGTACAGGATGTATATAGGTAAACTGGTTTTTTAAATTAAAAAATGGACGTTTCTATTTAAAATGTTTATTTAAATTTATGTTATATTTCCATTGCATATTAAAAAACGGAATAAACATGATTTAATTGTTTACTTTACATTTTAATTAAATACATAATGTAACAAAAAAATTCAAGAAATTTTTTTTTTTGGAATTAAAAAAAAATATAGTCTGTTACCTAATCCTGAGGCTGTAGATTATATGGTGAAAAATTGAAGGCGACCGGTTCAATAGTTTTGCTTTGTTGATCGTCATTCTTTTGTTTGTAAGACCCTCATTGCCCTCTTTTCGCTTATATTATAAATATTATTCTCTACATATAAGATTTTATGTGATGTATTTATTATATTTGATTTTGTTTAAATTAAAAATAATGGAATACCATTCTGATACGTTATTTTATTACTATCTTAAGCTATAATTTTTTTTAAGAATGAAAAATATTTATATGTCACTATGAAGTTTAATTAGGAAAAATATCATTTGTATAAATAATACATTATCGAGAAGAGCACTTAAATGATTAGAATCTCCAATACTCGACTTATCTTAAAAAAATAGTTTTTTGGCTTATGCAATAGTTATATAATTTTACTAAATATTTGTTTAAGTATATGGAACAAATATTTAGTTGTTTTAAAGAAACGTTGCTTTATTTTTGATAATTTTTTTACCATTATTGTATTTATTTATTTTTGCTAAATAATTAGTTAACTGTATTAATTGCTCTTATGAAAACTAATAAATATTTATTTAAATTCTTTATTTAAATTTTTGCTTGTTTCTACAAAATGAGTTTAGTTATTAAATAGTTCATTATAGTTTTATTATCAATAGTATTATTTTTAAAATATTCCTATTTTGTTTTCGTTTAAAACACTTTTGGCATGGCACAAAGTATTGACTATATCGAAATCGCTAGCTACTCGATATCGTAAGAAATGTTTTATGATCATAACTGCCCCTTGCGACAGTGAAAAATAAAGGCTTAGAAATAATGTTAGCGTGTTTATGTGATGTCACAGCAGATCTTGTATCTAGCCACTTGTGTTGAATTGGGCTCGATTTTCGCTAAGGCAATTATGTACACAAGTTGCTTACGAAACTAATTCACTCTATTAGAATTGAGCTATCGAAAAATACTGTGCCAAAATATATATTTCGTGTAGATTTGATCGCTCCGTCTAAAGATCAATATGAAATGGTAGAAACAAAGTAAAGAAAAATTGTAACAGCTTACAACTGCATATATGCACTTACTTTCAACGAAGAGGATTATCATATTAGGTATGTACCAAGAAAAGCTAGATTACTTTAAATTCGAAATACTGAAGATCTTGTATTATCATTTATTCGGAAGATATAAAAGGTATTATATTTTTATATCTGAAGGTACAATTTCTTATAACGATTGTTATTAAAAGCTCGTTAAAACATATGCGGTTTACATCGTGCAAGGATAATGTTACGTAAAAATCACGGAAGGATAATGTTAAATGTCCGAAAGGGGTAAAGGAAGAACTTTAATTATTTATAAATTACTGTGTACTGAATCTAATCTTTACAGAGGTCGTAATACAGTTGCGGCGCTTCTATATAATACTAGGTTGTATTTCTTTCCTAATCTGCGGTTTGAATCGAATTTATTTTACGCTTATATATGATTATCTCATTATTACTATTTTAATTTACAAAATAATTTTATAAAATTACAATTAAATGACTTCACTCGTAGCTTAATCTTTATTTTTTATTCACATTTGTTTGTGGTATCATATGAATGCGTTGATAATGTTATTTTTCTTCACTCGTTAATCGGATCTTTCTCTGTTCAATGTTACTATAACGGTGTATTCTCTGCTTTCTTCTTTTATCGTCGTTTTCGATGGGGTTTGCTCGAAAATTTTTGGGTACCGTGAGTTTTCTAAAGCTTATTGTATTAGGATCAACGTGACTGAACCAACTAAGTAGCTTTTTTTATAAAAGAGATATTTTTGCTCACCTCAACCAACTTTTACAGTAATGATGCCCGCCCACCGACGTTACGCCATCGCAACTTTTGTTATTATATAGGCGGAAGTGGATTTGAACATTCGATATCTGTTTATCCCATAGTGTCATTCTAAATTTACGTCGTGATTTGATTCTTTGACATTTTGAATGGCATTGTTCATTATTCGTTAAATCATGTGGGGATCTGGGGGATGCAATAGGGTAAGCATGGTAGGGATGATTCTATAAATACTGGAGCTAGTGTAGGACGATAGGATGAATCTTATAAAGCTTCTTCTCTCAAAGCATGTGTTGCGGGTTCCACGTTCCTGGGCGCCATTTGTATCCGGCGGATGGTGGATACAGTTGCACGCCACAACGAACTTGCCGTACTGCGATTTACCGACATCGGCCATGATACGTAATTTATAAAAAGGGGAAGGTGAACGAGAAGCTGGACATAAGTAGGGAGTAATAAATATACGGCGGATCACAACTAACTCGGTGTCTATTTCTATTAACATTAGCTCTCTACGATGCTACAAGCCAGACATACTGGCTGGGAGCGGGCTTCATGACGTACGCAACTACGGTACGCTCTTAACACACGAGGAAGACGGAGATGCGATGTGATAGCAGGAGGAAGGATATAATTTAGGCCTACGTTCTACATTTATTCATTAAATAACTACTTGCCGTCGGTCTTGGAAGCTGATGTGTCGCTGCTATGTCGTCTTCTCTCTTTCTCTCTTTCTCTCTCCCTCTCTCTCTCTGTGTCTCTCTCTCTGTCTCTCGCTCTCACAATCTCTCGATGCTTCCGACTTGCACTTGCACGGTCTGGAAGGCGGTAGACAAGAGTAATACCTCCTTCAACTGGATTCGATGGATGGATGTCGTGCCGTCGGGGATTGCCTCTCTATGATCAGGTTGTTTGGCGATAACGCAAAAAAGGGGCATGTTACGTGGCATAACAGCTTTCTTCCGTAGTTAGTTCAGATAGAAGGAAGCGTCGAACGGGATAGTAGAGCCTGCTGGTCTTGAACGGAGTGCCGCGCAACCAGGATCGCGACTCTACTATTCAGGATTTTCGGACGTTCGGGATTTACTAGAGCTCTGGAGTGAGGATAGCTCTAGGCAGCTACTTTCGGCCGTATCGCCGAGAGAAACTCGCCCTTTTATACACGAAAAATTGGTCGATCGGGTGTTCACGCCACCGTTCGACTAATTTCGTATCGAGCCACCGAAAAAAAATTATAACAATTTTACAACATTAAAATAATAATAATCGCATTAAGATTATATTAATTATACGGCTAATTTGCGACTTTGCCCTTGAGAGTGCTCGTATTGTTATAATCATTTCGGCGTAATTTAGTTCTCTCGGGTATTTGCTTATTAAAATAATAAGAATAATTATTATTATAACAAATTATAATAATAATAATAATTGTTAGAATAATAATTGAGTCGACATTTTCGTCCTCGGCGACGCTCGTATTTAAATGATATTTCATCATTATAATACCTAGGATTATAATTATTATCATAACAAATTAATTTAATTAATACAAACTAACACTAATAGTAATTATTATTAGAAAATAATAATAATTATCCTAATAATAAACAATAATAGTTATTTTAATATCCGATAATACTTAATTTAGTACACGCCGACTCTGAATATTTAATTATAAAACTTATAATAATTAAATATTATAATTGCGCATAGTAATTATGATTATTTTATAAATAATTAATATATCTTTTGTCCTTTAGGACGTTCGCATATGTTTAAAATCTTTAGTTAAATTCTTGCGTGTATTAGGCTGTATCGGAAATACAGCCTGACCGTCGCAAAGAAAACTACTCAGTGTTTCAACATTTAACATATTACAAGATATATACAATTGGCTATATACATAAATATTTACGTATAAATTATTTTTACATGAATACAATTCAATTGTTTAATAAATCGATTACATTAAGATCTAGGGTAAAGATGTATAACTAATTGTAATTACTGACTGAAAATTGTACTTATGTCGACTCCTGTAAATTAAACTAATAAATATTTTCATCGGTCTTACAGTCGTATAAAATAATATATTTAGAATTAAGTAATTAAATAAAACAGCTAGACTGTCGTTATTTATTTGTTTATTATGGAGGTTACTGTAAATCAGGAAAGTCTGATTGTTATTATTGAATTATTTAATTATAAATATATTATATTATAGGACTGTAAAACCGCTGGAAATTTTTCTTAGTTTAATTTTGATTATTATAAAGTGTACTTTTTAGTATTTCACTTTATAGTATATATCCAGTCTACAACTATTGCTAATCATTGATACGAGGTAATAGGCAAAATTTTATAGTTAAAAAATGCATAATTATTAAATATACATACTGATAACTAAGAGCGTAAATCATCGAAATTATAATTCTTGAGGCAATGCGAATCTGCCTACATCTGCTGTGCGCCGTGTACGATTGCACAGATTAATTATTCTTATTTAATCACTGTCAATAACTTTATTAGAATTAAAATTAATTACAATCTATTTTTTCCGTTAGCTGAGTGTTGATTTCTCAGCGGTTTGAACAGTTCTGCTCTAATCTATCTTGAAAACTAAACTTAGTGTATACCATAATATTTGAAGAAGTGGGGATGGAAGGGAACAAATGGTGGAGGAAATCGGTATATTAGGAGTGGCATATTTTAGGTATACAATAGGTGCGAAGCATGGCGCACAAACGGTGTTTTACATAATCCGCTGTAATGTGAAAGATCGTAACCAGCTGTCGCTTCGAGTACTTAATTATAGACAATATATAGTAATTTATTGGACGGAGAGAACATACAAACTCAAACACATGTATTTTACAATTAAATCTTTTAGCTAGTTCAAGCACGTTTATCTCATAAAAGGTAATAAAGGTTCGCTTTAATATTTATTACGCACAAAAATTTTTACTTCTGATTTAATGCACGACACAATTTATAATTACAGTAAAACTAGATAATTCATATTATTCATCTTTTCAAGTAGTGTATATATCAAAACACAAAGAACAATATAATTGCTATATGAAAAATTTTTACGCAGTAACAATAATATATAAATGTCACTTATGTCATTTACTTAATCAATGAAAAATTTAAATATGATAATCTGTTGTTAGTTTATTTACTCAAATTCATTCACATATAGTAATCGAATTGATCTTTTTAATGTAAGTTAACAGATTGGCATTCTATTTTTGTTGGGAAACTAAAAAAAGGTAAACATTTTTCATGACTTCAAAAAATAACAGTGAAGAAAGAAGGATCACTAAATTTGCACTCTAGGCCACTGTTTATAAAATTTATATTTTTATTTTATAATTTGGACTGTTTATACTTTTAATATTTAGGTTTTGGCATATGTCCATTGTAGGTATACAACGCGATACCTCCAAATATCTGAGCCTTGCAAAATGGGTCAACAAATAAATAAAATTGAAGCTAAGGAGACGCGACTACGATATTCTTCCAATTTCTAAAATTGAATATTCTACTTTAAAATCGGCATAGAATATGTATACTTACAACTAAACAATATAATGCTATATTCAAAGATAAAAAGCGTAGTTTTGAATTAGCTATGATTTCACTGTTCTCTTCCATAAAAAATATAACTTAAATTCAATATTTACTTATAAATAAAGGGGAACAAGTCAATTTGAATATAAATTAGTTTTGATATTCACCTGATGTGCCAAATAAAAAAACACCAAATAACCGTAATATATTTTAGAAGGTAAATAATAAACTTTAACACTTTTTTTATACTATTAATAATCTATTTTATTATATCTGCTATAAATGTGTGTAAAAAATTTTTATATACAATTCATAGATAAAATTTCACATGCATACGTTAACCTGATAAATTACAGATTTAACTGAGACGTTTGCTATGAGAAATATTAAAATTCAAGTAGAAACAGCCTTATTGTTTTAAGGTAAAAATATTTACGATTACACTTATCAAATGATAATCGTCTTTATTTTAATAATACTGTAATGATATAAATGACAAGTTTTCTATTATTTTTTTTTAAGATATTTTAATATTTCCTACTTTTTTCGTAAGATATCATCAGAGGTTTTGCTATAGTTAAGAGTCTTTCACGAGCAGAAACTATTATGGATTTTAATAGAAGTAGCTGGTAAACTTTATTGGAACTGGAAAAGGGTTTATTGTAAATATTTCTCAAAGAAGGGAAGCAGAAGTAAAACGATCAGTACATTGCGTAGAATTTGTTGATCAACTGGCTTGGCTACTGCATTCCATTGGTCGTGGTGTACAGCGGCTTGTTTTTCACCTGTGAGCAAATATAGTAACTAACGAAATTTAAATCCTTTTTGGTTATTCATTTTGTAAAAAAATAATTTGTTTAATATAGTTCCAAACATTTTAAATATTTTCAAAAATATAATATTTGCTTATTTAAAGCATTTACTAATAAAAAAATATATATATATATATATATATATATATTTATTTATTACTTATTTAATTATTTTAATAGGATATAAAGCCCTTTTAAAAAGATTTTGTACATAGGTAACTGGGCCGAGCTTACTTCTAGCTACACAAAAAGGCGGTAAAAATTGTTCTGAAACGCCTGTAAAAAATTTTACATTCCGGAAATTCAACTCGGATCGTTGCGTAAACTCTGATTTGCACGACTTTTTTTTAATGTTGTTGAACGTTTTTCGTTATTTATGCGCTCAAACAGAAACAGATGTATATGATACATTTTTAAAGAAACAATACAATTGTATATAAGGTGTTCGAAATGCTCCGGACCCCCGACTTAAAACATAAAGTAAGCACTTTGGAAAAAAATGTTAAACACAAAAGCTGTTCAATTTTGAAGGTTAAACTAAATAGTGATCTTGGATTTGCTATTGATTCTCATTTTCAAGGTCATTTGAAAGTCATTTTCAGTTTTTGAAATAGGGACCCCTATTTTTTTATTTCAGATCCTGAAAGAGCACAAAATTTTACATCTAGATATGTATCCACATTATGGCTCAAAATGACTTACAGAGGTCATTTAGGGTTTAAAGGACTATTTAGTAGCAGAAAGCCAAGAAATCCCGATTATTAAGAACTTTGAACATATCTGACCAATACTAAAGTAATTTGACTTTGTAAAAGAAACTTTATGGTAGCGTGAAATTGACATTGCCCTTGATTTTCAAGATCATTTGAATGTTAACTTTAGTGATCCACATTAAGCCCCCTAGTTGTAATTCTCTATTTTGCATCAGCACTAAATTCTGCATTAGGATTGTAAAAGGTGTAATTGGCACTGGCATTCATTCAAATGTTCGATTTCTCTCTTGAATATTTTACGCTGAATCTTGTCTTGAATCACGAACATCAACTCAAAGTAGTCCGTTTAAAGTATTAATACCAGACCAGCTCCAAAGAATGTTCATATCCAACTTTGGGATTCGTATCCTAAAGAAGGTGTGAAGTTAGTCGGTATTACCTTTTTTGTTCTTCAGATGAATCTGACATTAGTCTCACACCTTATGGATATCTTTTGATTTTTGTAAATTTTATTTTCTCTTACGTGGAAATCTCTCTCTCTCTCTCTCTCTCTCTCTCTCTCTCTCTCTCTCTCTCTCTCTCTCTCTCTCTCTCTCTCTCTCTGCGTGTCTCTGTCTTCTTTTATAAGATGGTTGTATGCCAAATCATACTAAAAATAATTTGTGAAAACAAATTATAAGAATAATTTAATATTTTTTTGAATATTATATTTTTTTCTATGCAAGAAGAAAATTGTATAATTATTTTGAAAAATGAATTATACAGAATGTTCAAATAAAAGCATCAGAATAACCAAATAATTTTTGAAAAGGGTTTAAAGTCTACAATTTTCAGATTTTTCCCTTGCTTATTGAATTGTCAAACATAAATCAAATTATTTTAATATTATAGGGGGTTTACAATACATATGTAGAGTTGTGGTCTTATCGATTTTTATTTAAAAAAATTAATTTTCAAAAATAATTAAAATTATTTAAATTAACATATATGTATATACACCATTTCATATAGCCAAAAATGTAAATTTCAATATAAATTGTTAGAAGTGGTATCCAATATAAATTGTGTTTTGTTTTCTTTACTAATATACATTTGTGAATTATTAATTATTTAAGCGATCAAATTGAAGTTCATTTCTATTGGGGCCCCTCTTTGATATGTCAACAAATACAACCTCCTTAAAACTATTATTTATTTAACCTATTTAAATCATGACAAAATTTCGAAATTTCAAATTCAAATTTTAATGTTAATTTATAATTATAAAAATTGATATATTTATTTTGGCCATTAATTTTATCAGCGATTCTACTACTTCTATATGAATTTATACTTTTCTTTATATAAAGTAAATTTTCTACTACATTAGTTTGATAAATGTTGTAGTTCTTTCTTTTCCAATCTAAAATAAACTTATTTCTTTGGTTTTTTAAAATTATCCGATGTGGTTTGGCAGTACAGGATGTAATTGAAAATTTTATTTTAAAAAAGTGATACGTGTTAAAAAATGACATTACGTTTTTGAATGTTCTCTTCAATTGTATTAAACTGGTGACTCCAATAACTTTTTCTACCATTCAAAAATGAATTTCAAGATAACAATTTCAAGGTTTTTCAATTCTAATGGATTTGGAAAACTGTACAACTAGGTGAAGTTAATTTTTGAAATCAAACGTAGATTTTCTTACAATCATATTGATTAAATTGTCATAGTTAAATATATTATATCATATCATATCATATCATATCATAGCATAACATAGTATGTAGATTATATTGTACACGTTATATATACATATTTTAAATACGGTTTCTACTGAATAATATTGTATTGGCGTGTACGGGCGGTTGATTACGATACTCCGTTGCATCAAGACGATTTCTATACGCAGTTGTATGTTCGGATAATAGAATGCGATGTCCAGATATCTCTGGGCGATTTCTACAGGGAATATTGTATTCAGTTGATGGAAAACGAGATCCAGGTATGATTCTATGGAAAGATTCGTGTTGGGACAGCAAAATACGATATCTAGGTCTTTCGGAACGACTTATAGGGGGAGTATTGTGTTTAGTCGTTAGAAAGTTTTCTCGGGCCGACTTCTACTGGGACTATCGTGTTTAGTTGGTAGGAAACGATGTTTAGGTATGTCGGGACAACTTCTAGGGGGAGTTTCATGTTCGGATCATAGAATGCGATTTCCAGGTGTTTTGGAACTACTTCTACGGGGAATTACGTGTCCGGGCGGTAGAAGACGATGTCCAGGTATGACGGGACGATTTCAACGTTGAGTATCATGTTTAGTTGATAGGAAACGATGTTCAGGTATGTCGGGACAACTTCTACGGAGAGTTTCGCGTTCGGATGATAGAATGCGATTTCCAGGTATTTTTGAACGACTTCTACGGGGAATTTCGTGTATAGCTGGTGGGAAACAAAATCCAGGTATGCCAGTACGATTTACTATGAAGAGATTCGTATTCTATCATTCGAACACGCACACCACCAGTGAGAGTCGTCCCGGGATTCCTGGACATTGTATTCTACCTCCCCAACACAAAACTTTATATAGTAGGCGTCCCGAGAAATTTCCTATAGTCCGAACACGATTTTCTCCGAAAACGTCGTCTTGAGTGACTTCGACGTCTTGTTCTACCGCATGAACTCGAAAGTACAATTTTCTTCATCAAAGCCATATTTAATATATATATATATATATATATATATATATATATATATATATATATATATATGTATTGTATAAAATGGTCGGCAAAATATTAACTTTTTGAAGTGGACGCTACATTGAAGCAGCTTTCTATACAGAACCGATGATAGGTAAATTACGGTCAATTATTTATAGAAATATAGATTTGTAGATAAGAGTACTTTTTACTTAGATATTATTGAATTGTTTATGAAATCGGTTAAATTCTTATCTCGGGCGAGGCCGATACGGGGGATGCTAGTAATAGTTATAAATAAAAATTATAATATAGAAGTAATGTGAAAGTAATACACTACTGCTATATACAACGATTGAGGTATTTTGTCATATTTACTGATAGTGTCCCAATTTCTGATAGTGAAAATAAAAAAATTTTTTTATAAATCTCCAATAAATTTATTAATACTAATTTGTATTTATAAATTGATTCAGATTTGAACATTATATATTTATGATGTCAAAAACAATTGATAATAATTAAAAAACTATGGTAACATTAACATACGACTCTCTCCGTTGGATTAATATTCTGCCAATGGTCTTCAATTTTCTTAGTACTAATGCTTTATAGGCCGTAATTTTTAAAAGAGATAATGCCTTTGTGATTTAATAAACTTAGAATCTTAATTGATATTTACATTAAATGCATAAATCGATGAAGGTAAGAGTTTACTTAATTATTATATATATTTTTTAATTATATTATCAAAATAACAACGCAGATTTTACTGTTTTGGTATTATTGATGATCAGTAGCACTTACGAGGATAGATATGATTAGAAGGACAAAGTAAAAACTGCACTTAAACAAGTAATATATATGTTACTTGCCAAAATGCAGTAAGTAAAAAATTGTAATCTCTTGTAATTCTCGTCTGTACGTGAAGTGATAAAACAGGGAATAACAACGAACGAAAAACTATCATCGAGATTCGAAACGGTTGTGCCATTTATATCTCGAAGTTGTAACTGACCTTCTCCGTAGTAATACTTTTTTTATGGAGGTTGTGTTTCTATCCATGTATATCTTTGTTCGCATAACCATTGAATCTAATCTTGCTTTTACGATCATGTTATTCATTTTACAAATATCAAGATTTATAAATAAAAATAAAAATAATTATAATATTATAATTTATCAGTAAAGTTCTACAAAATCCGCTGGGCTATAGTTGCCTGCCGATCTGCGGTACAGCTTGGCAGCCCTTTGAAATACGGAACTATCATTTTTCAATTCCAGCTCTATAGTTGATGTCTGTCTCTTCCTGGCACAGACTGTAAAGCCGGTAATCAAAATCGCCCGAAGCGTTTATTAGCGCCATCATTTATCAATTCAATTGACGGAAAACGAAAGAGAAAAAAAAGAAATTTTAATTTTACTTGGAAATAAAAAAAAAATGAGGAGAAATTTTTGATTAAAGTACGGTTCGTTTAAATCAAATTTCTGACCGATTTAAAATTCTCTTTTAAAATTAAAGTTTATTCTTAGTTGATTTAAAATAAAATTTGAAATTACTTAATTACAACGTGATTAATAAAATTTTAAATATAATTAATTAAATGAATAAAAGAAAAATTTATTGGTAATATTCCAGTAACGAGAAAAACAGCAAAAACAATAAAAACTAATTGAATAAACAATTGACCACTTCAGAAAAAATTGGAGAAGAGAGAAATTATTAATTAGTTGATTAATTAATAAATATTAATTAATTAATAAATTAAATAATGAAAGTAAATAACCGGTTGAGCAATGCTCGTTTAACGATTGTTACAAGACACAAAGAAAAATTTCGTATATTTTGTCATGAAAGAAAAGAAAAAAAAATTACATTGTTATTAAATTGTTGTTGAATTAAATTATTATTTTATTTTAATTAATTATTATTTAACAAAATTTAATTAATTGTAGTTTAACAAAATTTAATTAATTATTATTTAATTTAATGATTAAAATTTTATTTGATTATCTCTCAATTATTATCCTTAATTGTTTTTGTTATTAATAATTTGTAAAATATATCAATTTTATTCATTATTTGTTTTATCGATTATTAAATTATTTAATATTCGTTACTTCCATTGAGCAAAAAAAAAGAACACAACACATTTATTTGACAAATGCTGGATCTTTGTAGTGCCCAGAACCAATGGATGGTGAGAGCGAAAGCATATGTAATATTTATGTAAAATAACTATTACCAATATTTATAACGTAGATGGATAAATAAACATAAATATATATTTACGATAACAAAGTAAATAAAGAAATAATAGAAAACACTTCACAATATTATATATTTATATTAGCCTAAGAATCGCATGTTGACATTAGTCTTAAATAAGTGTGTGTGTTCATGTATATTCGTTTATATTAAAAGAGAGAATCTAGATTTAAATATTACGTTTATATTTAAATTTTATTAGTTTTCTTATGAAATATAATTCGCATTTATCACAATAAGTATAATTCATATTCATCATATTAAATACAATTATTGACTTGAAAAGCCGCACAAATATTCTACTTATTTTACATTAAATTTGTGCTGCTTTTCTGCCACTTTCGCGTAACTGGCAATGGCCTTGACCGCGAATGTTTACGTTACCGTCTCGGAGACATAAACACTCTAGACGAGCAGTGATTTCGTAATCTTTCATATGACTATCTAGAGGCGTACGATGGCTCGATCGCTAGAGCGAAGGACTAGTAACTTGGTGATCCGAGTTCAAATCCCGGTCTCGGCCGATTGATACAGGCACCGCTGTAATAATTTACATGTGCTGTGTTTACAAACACATCGTAGACCTCCGTCGCTGATTAGCACTCTAAAAACACTATGTGTTCTCGCACAAAAATTTTGTGTGAATACAACCAAAGGTGAATCTTGACATATTAAACTGTATCAAGGGCACAAAAGTGCAATAACGTGTAGTAGCGAGTGTAATAGCGAGCGTATCAGCTAAGCTAAAGGAAAAAAAATACCACAGCGGAATTTATAACAGACTCACAAGTTTCAGTGGTAATAAACACCTACGAAAAAATCGAAAATAGGTATTTGTTCAAAATCACTAAAGATCTTGATTAAAGTCTCATCCAGCGGAGCCTACGTTTAGACGGCGACAGATTTATTCGCATGCAAAGTCTCAGAAACTGGCTAAAAGGTATGTACCACAAGACTTCAACCCAGGCGAAGATGAAGATCCAAGCATCAATTATATTAAATGTGAAGCAGTAAGAAAAAATGTCTATGGAGAAAGTAATAAAGACTGGAGGACAGAAATACCTCGATGAAACGACAGAGGAAGGAGAGAGGCATCTGCTGAATTTTATAAGGGATGATTTCCTGATCCAGGAGAGGTTTGATGCCTCGAGACGACAAAAAGCTGATGCTTATATAGATGATACTAAAGTGGATATCCTACAGTGAAACCTATCTGCCAATGTAATGATACAACATGAGCACCTACCTAGTGTTCTTTTACCTCAATCTGGTACAAATTAGACTGAAGCACTGATAATCGAGACGATGCAACGTCAAACAAATGAGATACAACGAACGTTTCAAGCGTTGAGAATTGCTATCAATAACCAGATTGTACTTCAACCCAGATGTGTATCGAGTACAGAAATGGAACACGTGTATCTTAATATATATATATATATATATTAACGAACCACCCTGACCAACCATCGACGAGGATATAGCGTTAGCAGGAGGAGTAGGAAATCTTGAGTGATAGAAGAACCTCAAAGGCAGGCACTGGCCGTCAAGATGATACAGCCAATACATCTGTGGTAAAGCCTTGCGATTTAGGTGAGGTGGTCCGAAAATGGAATGTTTCTTTCAAAGGTGATGGAATGCAAACGATTGAAATATTCCTGGACCGGGCTGAGAAGCTGCGGAATATGTCAAATCTGACATAAGAGTAACTCTTTCAGGCTGCACTAGAGCTGTTCAGCTCATTACTAGGTAACAGAACCACTCGAACCATGGACATCCTGGTTGCAGTTGAAGAATGCAGCTCTACATTTCTACGGAACGACAAACCGGAATCAAGAGCATTGAAGAAGAGAAGCCACAGAGCGCATGCAAGATGAGGACGAGACAATACAAAAGTACCTTACAACACTTATCTGGATACTCAAGAAATTGATTCTGAAGGTTTCCATGCAGGATAGATTAGATCGACTCCATGCGAATTTACGCCCCGAGTTACACCGTTCTGTCCGCAGAGAAAGCTGCAGAACTGCCGACGATCTAGTGGAGGCCATGAAGGAAGCAGAGGATTCCTTAGTAGGAGAGAATTCATACAAATCTTTATCTGCATGAGAAGCGGTAACCTGGCCGGAGTTAGCATACTAAGTACGTCAAACCAAGAGCAAACCAAAGGTAGCAGCCACTAATCTTTCTCACCAAGCGAGGCTGGCATTTTTCTGATTAGAAGGTTGTTTTAAACAGTTATGTACGGATATAAGGACAGCGATAACCTCGGTAGGCAACACAAAAGCCACGGAGGTGCACAGAGAATCACCACTGCCGAGAAGCCATCCTAAGAATCAAAACTGGTGGAGAAAGAAATCGCCATTTAGAAAGATTCATCCTTTGGTAGCTAGATGTGACTGTAAATATGAGCTAAATCCTCCAGTGAGATGTTATAACTGCAGAGCATTTAGATACTGATCACCAAAATGTCCAAAGTGTTCGGAAAATGCCAGGCGTGGCGGCGAATAGGGGATCAGACGTCTCACGCCAAGAATATCACCCCCCTTGAAAGTCTTCGCCGAGAAATAACGGCGAAGCAGGTATCTTCAGCTTCCACAAATACGGAAGAGATAACTGAGATAGGTCCATCTTTCAGAGATCGGTAGGAAGTTGGACCCAGATAATATAGCAACTAGCCCAGAAGAAGCCCGTTGATAGATTTCTGTACGTATCGGAGACTTCTATATCAGAGGATTGTATGATATCGGAACATCGCGTACAGTGATGGGCAGAATTGTTCAACAACTGGTCTGCGGATGAGAATTTTACTCTGCCTCTGGTGTGGGGTCGAGAGGTCCAAGACATTTTCCACTTTACGTAGCGGGTTATGTTACACTACCGTTCGAGTTGGCAGGAACTATACGCGTCGTATTCGTTTCCGTAATTGCCTCGTTAGAAGTCGACTGCTATGCCGGAATCAACTTCGCGCGAGTTTTTGGTACAGTTGATAACCCTGCAGATAATACGCTATACGTAAGAGCAGCTATGAAGTAAGTCAGAATGGAAAAAGTCAGTTGCAGAAGTTATTATTCGGACCGTAAATGAAGAGCAACGATTAACACCATTACGGGTGTCCGCACCAAAAAGTATTGAGCGTCCTTTGGTGGCAGAGTTAACTTCTAACGAAAATAAAATGTTCGATCTTGTTTATGAAATGGCGCGTTTAGCTGCTATAGGACTATCAGACATCACTCGTCAAGAACAAGCGGAATTTGTTTAATGAGATATTACCCAAAGGAGAAGTGGTGTTGCGATGCACGATGTGTGCCAAAAATATCCATATCGATGATACCCATTCCATACATTAGAGACAATATCCAGTTTCCAAGAAAATCCAAGAAGAGATGCCTACTCAAACGAAAGAGATAATGGAATTTTGAGTAGACAAACTTTCCATGAGTGGCTGGTCTATCCCAATAGTCATGGTCTATAAAAGTGATGGATAGTATTGGTTTTGCATAGACATTAGAAAAGTCAATGTAATCACGAAGCCAGATGCTGATAAATTATCTAATATGGATCAAATCCTTCTTTACAGGACGCCTCGCACGGCGGGCCCTGAAGTTGCAAGGGTATGATTTCGAGGTAGAGCATTGAAAAAGCGCATTAAATTACTTGCCTGCCGCTCTCTCATATGGAATATATATTAAAACGACATGTGCTGCGGTAACTTGTGCAGAAATAACCCGAGACCAATGGTATGTGGATAGCTTAGATAAACTTGAGAAAAATCTCAGCGACTATTCAAAATGGGAGATAGTTGGTGGAAAGCTTTATTGCTACCGCTCTAACGAAATTATAGAGGCGATCATTGGTAATGCAGACTCTTAGGAAATCGCAGTTCCAAGAGAAAAACGTAGCGGGGTATTAAGAGAGTTTCATGATGTCGCTACGGCAGGCCATTCTAGACGGAAGAAAACGTACGCTGGAGTTATCAAGAAATACTACTGGCCTGGCTGTTATAAAACAGTTGAAGAGTATATAAGGAACTGTTTTGTATGCCAGCAGCTTAAGGTAGAGCAAAGGTACTACCTACTGGTCCAATGGTTCAGAGAATCTTGGAAAGACTTTGGCAGATGGTGGCAAGAGACATAATGGGACCGTTAATTTGTAGCAAAGCTGCAAATACGTTGTAGTGTTG